>BTPG01000005.1:110027895-110197367 GCA_036245525.1 Semisulcospira habei
TGAATGGCTTCAAAATGAATTTAAAATTAAAGCAACTTTAAACCCAGCTAATTTACTTGTTACAATTGATTTTCCGAAAAGTAGTCAGTTTTCTTTATCAAATAGTCTTTTATTATTACTTGGATTTTTTAAAACAATAACACATCTAGATGAAGATTGGTCACAATCAGTTGGTAGTCTACTATCACCAAAAAAACCAAGAATAACTGGCAGATATCCTGTTCATTTGTCAGTACACACAGTGCTAAATGTTCATTTGAAAGAACTGAACACTACTGAAAATGTACACAATGGAAAGCCTTCAACTTTGTTAAGATGCTTGCCGACTGGAACTGCCCCATATTGTGAAAGTGTGGTTGCTAGATTTCCTAATTCTCAGTTTAAAAAATTAGGTTCTAGTTTCTTTGAATCATTGTGCTTATCTGTAACTAATCAGAATGGTAAACCAGTTCTTATGCATGATTTTAGTGTTGTGTTAGAAATTAAATAATTTTATTTTTGTTTATAAAAAAATGAGTGGTCTTGGTCCAAAGCCTAGAATCATACCAGTTGCGTGTCCAGTAACAGAATTGAAAGATTTGGCAGACGTACAGGATTTTGAGAAGGAAGGGGAAATTGGAGAAATATATGGTTTTGAACTTGATTCAAATGGCATGTACAAGAGGAAAGTAATTGTTGACATGAAAGACGGTGAAAAACAGATTCCTAAACTTGGTCAGCTACGTGATGTTACTGTACCTACTCCACCTGTAAATAATGTGCCCTACAACTTAATACATGTGGGTAGTAAGTGGGTTGTTTCACCTGTGCCTGTTCCACCACCCACAATTGACTGGGACATAAAGATTGAATTTATTAGTCCTTATGTATACACTGATGATGAAGGCGCCTTAGTGTTTAGGAAAGTTGTTAATTCTGGGCCGCTTATTGTAAGTCTTGTTCCAAGTTTTGCCCCAGACAACAATAGCAGAGAAAAACTGAAAGTTGAAAATTATGAGAGACGGAGATATCTTCTTACAACTAGAAAGGGTAGATCAGATACTTCTGTTGTGTTTATGCCAGCAAGCTTAGTCGTGGCTAGAGAAGCGACAATAGTATTTGAAATTATCATGAAATCTGTTGCTACTGCTAAAGAGGCTCAAATTGCACAAGGAATTAAACTTACATGGAATGAAACAGTAACAGAATCATCAAAGGTCTTTATTGCCATTACAAAAAATAATGATGTTATTAATGTTTCAAGCAGTATTCCCACTGTCAAGGTGGTGGTTGACAAAACAACTTTTGTTCGTCTAACTTACATAAACCTCGAACACATTGATCTTGTTGCATTTTATTATGCCAGTAAATTGTATACTTTTGAAGAGTTGCAAAATGTAATTGCTGATTAAAAAAAATATTTGTAAATAAAAAATGGTGAACTTGTATCCACAAATACCACCTGAGCAGCTTGAGCCTATTGAGCGTGATAAAACATTAAAGGCAGATTCATTCCGTTTAATGAATATTACAGAAGCGTTGAAGTATTTGGAAGAAGAACAAGCAAAATACTCGAGGTGTAAACGCCGTTACAATACGGTTTTCAATTCTGTACACAACACATCAATATCCATGGGGGTGGTTTCGGCCGGATTATCTGTAGGAGGTATAACTCTTTTTGCAACGGGGGTGGGAAGTGTTATAGGAATTGCTGTTGAAGGTATTGGTCTTGTCACAAGTCTAGCATGCTTTGGTATGGAAGCTATTAACAAAAGATTTTATATGAAGTTGCAGAAGCATGAAGCATTAAGTACGCTCGCAGCAGCTAAGCTGACGAGTATGAAACTTATTATTAGTAAGGCTTTAAATGATAATGAAATTGATGACGAAGAATTTAAGCGAGTCCAGGATGATTTGGCTAACTATAAACAACAAAAATCTGAAATACAGAATAAGATACGTAGTCAGGCTGTAAATGTTGAAGAGCTAAAGAAATCTTTTTTAGAACAAGGAAAAAAGATAGGCGTAGAAGAAACTATGAAAAAAGTTCGAGAACTTACAAGCAAGTAACGATAGGTTTTGGTAATCCATTATTTTTGTCATACACTTCGCAAAGAGATGTCATGCCTTTCACCCCTGCCTACCTAACACCATCTGCCCCTCCACCAGACTAAAAAAAAAAAAAAAATTTACGTTGTCCTTGTAACTTGGGTAATCTGTCCGAGTAAGTTGTTGACTTGGTTCAATAACTTACAAGATCTTATGATTAGGTTCTTGTAAGAACTTGTTTTAAGTCACTTATCAGAACTTGCACCAACTAACTTCAAAGTTACCTGTAAAGTTAGTTAGCGGTTGTAGGTGACTTTGGAAATTTGTTAACAAGTGTCTGTAGGTAACTTAAATTTGTATCAAGTGTATATAAGAATGTTTTGTGTGTGTGTGTGGTTATTATTAAATAACTGTGTTTTGGGGTATTGACGTAGAGTCAATGGTATAAATTTTCTTGAAATTATCATATCTCTAACACTAACTATATATACACACATGCATAAATACACGCACAGACACACAAACACTCGCACACATACATACACGCATGCACATGCACTCACACACTGACAGACACACGCATACATACATGCACTCACACAATGACAAACACACACAAACACTCGCATGCATACATACATGCACTCACACACTGACAGACAAACACACTCATACACACATACATACATACGCGCATGCACACGCACATACAAACACTCACACATGCACTCACACACTGACAGACACATGCATACACACACACACAAACGCATACACGCATGCACGCACTCACACACTGACATACACACGCACGCACTCACACACAGACAGACACAAAATCTTTATTCAGTGAATATTGTAGACTCCAGTCCGCAGAAAACTTCACCGCATTTCAGTTGTATGACACGATATAGACGCGGCGTACTTAGTCACGTTACTAAGTCCCTATGTCAGTGTTAAAAACCGCGCTGACAGCGTTAGCGGCAAGGGTGTAATTAGAAGATTAAATACTTTGTATTAAGAGTCATTTAACTCTGTGTTCTGTCTATGTTTTTGCTTGCTACAGAGCTACAGGTCGCTAAATCAACTTCCGCATTGCAGCTAGTGACGTATTTGTCTGCACGCTGTACTCAAATGAAACTGTCTGCACGCCGCGCGCCAGCGATGTTTGCTACGTAAAATCTATTTTAAAACCGCGCTGACAGCGTTAGCGGCAAGGGTGTCATTAGAAGATTAAATACTTTGTATTAAGAGTCATTTAACTCTGTGTTCTGTCTATGTTTTTGCTTGCTACAGAGCTACAGGTCGCTAAATCAACTTCCACATTGCAGCTAGTGACGTATTTGTCTGCACGCTGTACTCAAATGAAACTGTCTGCACGCCGCGCGCCAGCGATGTTTGCTACGTAAAATCTATTTTAAAACCGCGCTGACAGCGTTAGCGGCAAGGGTGTCATTAGAAGATTAAATACTTTGTATTAAGAGTCATTTAACTCTGTGTTCTGTCTTTGTTTTTGCTTGCTACAGAGCTACAGGCCGCTGAGCCCACGCCGCGCTATTTACCACCAGCGGTGGTTGCTACGTACAATCTATTTTAAAACCGCGCTGACGGCGTTAACGGCAAGGGTGTCATTAGAATATTGAAGACTTTATGTTAAGAGTCATTTAACTCTGTGTTCTGTCTCTGTCCTCAACTGAATGACACTGTCTGCAGTCCGCGCTGACGGCGTTAACGGCAAGGTGGTAAACAGAATTTTGAAGACTTTATGTTAAGAGTCATTTAACTCTGTGTTCTGTCTCTGTCCTCGCTGTACTCAACTGAATGACACTGTCTGCAGTCCGCGCTGACGGCGTTAACGGCAAGGTGGTAAACAGAATATTTAAGACTTTATGTTAAGAGTCATTTAACTCTGTGTTCTACTCTCATTTCTTAGTTGTTTACGAGACGGAAGTAATAGCAAATGACTCTGTTTTAGTAGGCTCAATCTTCTGTTTTGCCCCTCAACACATGCTTACTGCGCCGTTAGCGGTCCCCGTGTGTGACTGCACACCTAAATTCGATAGAAATCGACATAGGTCTGTAAACGTGACACTGCCTAGATAAATTAAACAACCTGACGAGAATAAATGTCCTATTACATAGAGACCCGCATGCTTTTGCGTACGGTACAACCAATAAACTAAAACCGCGGTTTTTCACTCACAGCCGTGTTTAAAGTAAAACGCAATACTGAACCCGGTTGTACTCAACACTCGGCAATTTAACAGTAAGTTTTCTTTAGTCTCGGCTCACTAACCTTTTTGTTGTTTCAACATAACGCACAATAGTAATATTCTACAAGATGTATCACTGCACTGAATATCGAAGTCCGGAATTCCAATGGCTACCACAAATAACACATCTTCTCACAGCAACAGAAATCCTTGAAATGTCTCAACGACGCAATACTTGATCACGAGACTAGGGTCACGAGTTGACACGTGGTGTTGTTATTGGCAACATTGACGTCACTTACTTTGGGTTGGGTGTTGTGGAAATTATGCCTAACGGGAATTCCCACAATGGCGCAAGTAGTCATTTCCCGAAAACAGCTGATAGTAGTCAATGACAGCATTAATAATTTAGGTTGGGTGGGGAATCTGGCTTAATAATCGCAGGTTGGCAGTTGATAAAAAAAATCGTTGCTTGAATGATTTCTGGAGTGGAACTAAAATGGCTAGGTAATAAAGGTATTGGGTGTATTGGGTGGCGTTGGGTTTGTCTAAATGACTAGTTGATTACAATAATTAGTTGATCGATGTGGCATTTATCGATTTGATTGGTTTTCAAATCTTATATTCTCATTCTAGAATTAATTATTCTGAGAATGAGAATATGAGAGCCCCAGCCTACCCCTCCCCCAAACGTAGCTTGAATGATTTCTGGAGTGGAACTAAAATGGCTAGGTAATAAAGGTATTGGGTGTCTTTGTTGACGTGGGCTTGCTTAATTACCGTGTTAATTAGAATAAATATATTGTTTGGGGGAGGGGTGGGCTGGGGCTCTCATATTCTCATTCTCTTATGTGTGAGCTCTTGTGAATATTTCAAAGTATTTGAGTACACTCCACATGAGTATGTTTCAGAAACTGTATAGCCCACCTCACAATCTGGTGATCAAGTAACCACGACAGGAGAATGGGGAAGTCATGTAAGGTGAAACACAAGACACCGTGACATACAGTGTCCTAAAAAGTATATAACAGTGACCACTTCAGCCAAAAACCAGAAGCCCTTCAGGCTCACATGCATGACTGATCAACATAATTAATCTATGGCTTCTGTACCTGTGAAATTTACTCATTTTTCACTTTTGTCAACCTCCCATGACCATTGACCTTTGTGAATAGTGAACCAAATTCTTGGCTTGACTTCACGGACTCGGAACCGTACAGCAGGGTGGTGAGGACGACAGCTCTGTACACGCTGATCTTGGTGCCTTTTTTCAGCTGTTGATTGTGCCACACCCGCTTGAATAGTCGCCCGAAAGCACTGTTCGCTTTTGCCAGCCTGTTGTCCAGCTCCTTGTCCAGCTTGGCGTCTGACGTGATGATGCAGCCAAGGTAGGTAAACTGGTGTACAGACTTCAGTTCGGACTCGCCGATGGTGATGTGGGGAGGGCGATGCTCTTCCTTGGGTGCCGGCTGATGAAGGACCTCTGTCTTTTTCAGACTGACCTCAAGTCCAAAGAGCTGGGCGGCATCTGCGAAGCAGGACGTAATGCGCTGCAAGGCTCTCTCTGTGTGTGCAACGATTAGTTAGTTATTTGGGTTTAACGCCAAGCAGGCGACTAAGGCCGTCATCAGCAAAGAGCAGCTCACGAATCAGTTGGTCTAGGGTTTTCGTGTGGGCCTGCAGTCGTCCGAGGTTGAACAGGCTGCCATCGAGACGATACCTGATGTACACTTCGTCGTCATCGTCAAGGTCCACTGTGGCCTGCTTCAACATCATGCTGAAGAAGATGGTGAAGAGGGTCGGTGCCAGCACGCAGCCTTGCTTCACGCCATTGCGAATGGGGAATGGTTCTGAGAGGTCAGTGTTTAGTCTGACCTGGCCTTGCTGGTCCTCGTGGAGCTGGACGATCATGTTGAGGAACTTTGGGGGACAACCTACCTTTGTGAATAGTGAACCAAATTCTTGGCTTGACTTTGCGAACGAAGATTCTATAGGGCTTGCACAATCTGGTGATCAAGTAACCAGGACAGGAGAATGGGGAAGTCATGTAAGGTGAAACACAAGACACCGTGACATACAGTGTCCTAAAAAGTATATAACAGTGACCACTTCAGCCAAAAACAAGAAGCCCTTCAGGCTCACATGCATGACTCATCAACATAATTAATCTATGGCTTCTGTACCTGTGAAATTTACTCATTTTTCACTTTTGTCAACCTCCCAAGACCATTGACCTTTGTGAATAGTGAACCAAATTAGTATGCATAGAAAGGTCTTAACATCAGCTACCTTTCTGCTACATTTGCTTAAAACATTTAGCCAAAATCCTGAAGCAAATAAATTGAAAAGAAAACATCATTTGCCGAGGGGTGAGCGATGTTCAGAAACATGGACGCACGGCCGTGCGTTTCTCTGTCTTAAAACAATGGATCTCTCATGAGGCAGAGACACAAGGGTATTGGAATGTACACTGAAAGACTCGGCAAGCTGTGAGGAACATGTGGATATAACTTTTATTACTTTTGGACAAGTGTATGGGATACAAAAACGTGTACTTGTGTGGACTGTGAGTTTTTCTTTCATGAGTACCGGCGGACATGTGTATACTGTGACTGATACACGATACACGAACACGTGTGTACTGTGACTATGGGTGTTGTTGAAATATGAGGGACGACTATTATCATGACAAAAAAAGGTGACAAAAAGAGAAAGAAAAAGGAAAGCACCGATACAGATACCAGTAATATGTCCCAGTCAAGTGAAGTGACACAGAGCCAGAAAGAGAGAGACAGTCGCAGCAAAGGCAGAACTGAAAGCAAATGACGGAAGGAGTCCCTTTCTCGAGATCGAAATATACAGACAGTGTTGAACTTCCCAACTATTCATGCGGCAAACACTTTCAATACTCCCGGTGCGATGCAGTCCGATACTTCTAGCGCTGTGTTGGACAAACTGGACACTTTACAGGCAACTTCAAACTCACACACAAAACAGATGGAAGACTGCAGGAATTCTTTGTCCAAACAGATAGACGAGAGGATCGAAAAGCTGTCTGGTACCATTTTCGATCTCCAGCAGGAAAACGCCAATTTGAGGAAAACATTCGATCAGACGCTGAAACAAACCCAGGAGCTGAGAGACGAGGTTATGAGTCTGCGATCCGTAGTAATGGATCAGCGTGAACACTTAAACAACCTCGAGCAGTATTCCCGGAGAGAGTCAATTAGAGTCTATGGAGTAAAAGGGGACGTTCGTGGTGAGACAAGCAGGCAGTGCGAGGAAAAGGTGCTCAAGATCATACAGGAGAAACTGAAGTTGAGAGACATTGACAGCACAAAAATATCTGCCCTACACAGACTGGGGAAAGTCGAGAGGGGAAAAGATAGACCCGTCATCGTCAGATTTGTCTCACGAAAGGACCATGCTGCCATGTTGAGAGAGCGGAGAAATCTGAAAAACACCGGTGTGGGAATATCCGAAGACCTGACGAAATTGAACTACCAGCGCCTAAGCAGACTGAAGCAACATGAAGGTGTGCTTGAGGCCTGGTCAGCGGCTGGCGGCAGACTCTTCGCAAAACTGCTAGACTTGTCCATTCTAGAAATCGTCGGCGGAAACACAAGTGAAATTGACCACAAAATTGATCCCTCACGACCTCAGCAACAACGACAACGACAGCTGGATCGGCCTGACGCTAGGAGAGAGTGGAATACGTCCCGAGAGCGCGGCCCTCCAGTCCCAAGGACCACTCCACCCCACAGCGCATCACAACCCCTGGAGCCTACCCCGCCCCTTGCAGTCTACAACCGCCACTGGGGATGCAGTATGTTCACCTTCTGCATCCTCTGTTTCTCAGCAGGGTGGGATTGTCAACGGCATACAGAACCGGTTGCAGGCTCTAGCTGACAGTAGTGGCAATAACGGCATCGCCACCACCTAGGGGGGTGTTGAAGTCAGCGGCCCCGACTCCCCCCAGGAGGTTAACAAGGCTGGCGATTCGACCCAAACCCGGAAGCACTGTACTGTTGGCAGTAGAAACTTGGAGGGAGAAGCAGCTGTTGGCATCAACGAATTGATGATGCAGTGAGGTAGGGAGGTGTATCAAGGCAAAGACAGCAGGCTTTAAGCTACCGACGGTGCGAACTAAACATGTTGCCCTTTTCTGCATATAACATTTTGATAATAATTGACTCTTACAAGTTCTTACGTAAAAATAGCGGGGTCATATGTTGGGGCTGAGAAGAGGAGAGGTGAATTTACTTCTCACTGAAATTGACTTCTCCTATTCTCGCTTTCGCCCCACATTTAGAGGTGCGTTACGCATGCGGGCGCCTGTGTGCACTATTATCCGCTGGCACACTTGTCTATTGTTTGTGACGTAAGTCGTGACTCAGTTCTAGCGGTACATGCCGCGCCTGCATTACAAGTTTTTTGAGACGACCCCTAAAACCACTTCACCCAGGAAATCATTTTTTTCTGAGCATGCGCATGCGCTATCGCCTATCGAGATGCGCTTATGTTGTGATGTGATGAAAGATGACCTTCGGATTACTATGGGCCACAAACTATATGACATTGTCTGGAAGCAAGGTATTTTTGTTTTTACTCATGTTCTTGCTGCCATTTGAATATTAAAAAACAAACATTTGCAGTCGGTTGGCCTGCTGCTGGGGTCAGACAGGTTCTTTCGAAACCCAGTTGCATACAGTAAACCCATCTCGCCCCAACCGCCTGCAGCAGGAGATGGATGAACCATGATTGTTCAGGAGGAGTTCCAGATTACCTTGGCGCCTGAAAGTGCCGGGCTGGCCTGGCACTGCCCTTGTGTTGATCCATCTCCTGTGGCAGGTGCTTGGTCTCAAGACGTTGGCTTTGTTTGGAAAATGCTGCTATGGGGTACATGGGTTAACTGAAGTGATGAAACATTATACGTGATTGTTGTATAAGCCAGCTCAGGATGCATGCTAACAGCAATAGTGTGTACATATTTATGTGTGGGAGGCACCAACCCTTGGATCTAATGCATGTCCATGTATTTGTTTTGGGGGGTGTTTTTTGTCTGTTTATTTAAATATCTACTTAATATATTAAATATTTATTTTGTTTATGTTTTTGGCATAGATTATGCAAATTCCACATGCGCGTGGACTTGTATGCTATGCATGTAAACACTTTTTGACAAACTGCTTCTGTGTGGTGTAGCTGTTGATGTGCACATATATATGTATGATCATGTGTTTGTGCATAGCTTGTTGATGGTGGTGCTGCAGTCTTATATGCCTATATATGTATGTTCATGTGTGTGTTCACAGCTTGGTGGTGGTGGTGCTGCAATCCTATATATGTATGTTCATGTGTTTGTGCACAGCTTGTTGGTGGTGATGCTGCAGGCCTATATGCAGGCATACATGTAGGCTAGTGCGCCAACTACAGCTGCAATCCTATTAGGCAGGCATACATTTAGGCCAGGGTGTCAACTATAGCTGCAGTCCTATATGCAGACACACTTTTTAGGTCAGTATGTCAAATATAGCTGCAGTCCTATATGCAGGCACACTTTTTAGGCCAGTATGTCAACTATAACATAGGGTGTGTGGGTGTTGGTTAGGCTATTTGTATAATAACCCTCTGAGAAACTTTATCCTTACTGCATGAACAGGATAGAATAAGATGTATAAACAGCAATATTTGGAATCCACACACATACCTGTATGCTGGGCACCAAACACCAGTAGGTCTTTTGTAGTTGTTTTTATACATGGATACCACAAACTCAACATGCATGCGGGCCTACCAGTTGGGTACTTTACTTATAAACTTTTTTATTTTTTATTGTGCAATGCTGATCAGCTATGTCTTTTTTGTTTCTTTCAATGAGAGGGTGTACATGTATACATTTTTGCAATTGTAGGGTGTGTGTGCGTGTGCGCATGTGTGCTGACATGTACGTGGACAACTTGCATGAGAAATGCATATATGAGTGTATTTATATATGTGTGCGTGCACACTTTTGTTGTTGTGTTTTGTTTTTTCTTAGAGTAGGTACCAACTGTGGAACTTTATCTCGGATTAGAGAATGTAGATCTCTTAGATAGTACACACTGTCAGTACCAGAGAGAGTCTTGCTCTGTTTGAACATGTGCCTGCAGATGCATAATATGTGTCACACTGTGCACACTTTCTTAAAAGCAATTTTCTGGGATTTTGTGTGTACTTTTTGTCACATATATATGTAAATTGTTAGATTTAATGAAACAATGGTGTTTCAATAGCTAATTAGGATGCCAGTCCCAATAATATTTTAAATCAATTCACATGAGTCTGAGGTAGATATTCCAATACCCTCGCCATTTTGAACATTGTCCATGGCAGACAGAAGTGGCCAGACTGGGCTACTTTGCCAATTTTTGTTGTTTTTGTGTACACTTACTTACGCCTGTCACCCCTACCCGGGTATAGGCCGTCGACGAGAGACCTCCAGCAACTCCTGTCCTTTGCTTCTCCTTCGATTCTACTCCAGGTGGTTCCCAGTCTCTTGATGTCTGCTTGGAGGTCTCGACGCCAGGTGTTTCTCGGCCTGCCTCTTTTCCTCTTTCCCTGGGGGTTCCATGACAATGCCTGCCTAGTGATACTGGAAGCTGGCTTTCTCAGACTGTGACCGATCCATCCCCATCTTCTTCGCCCAATTTCATTCTCTGCTGTTATCTGCTCTGTTCTCTCCCAGAGTCTGACGTTGCTGATCTTCTCTGGCCAGTGGATTTTCAAAATTCTTCTAAGGCAACTGTTCATGAAGGTCTGTACTCTGTTGACTGTGGTTTTTGTCAATCTCCAAGTCTCTGCTCCATATAGGAGAACTGCTTTTACATTGGAGTTGAAAATCCGGACTTTGGTGTGTTGTGACAGCTCTCTGGAACTCCACACTTTTTTCAACTGGAGAAAGGCTGCTCTGGCTTTACCGATTTGTGCTCTGACATCTGCATTTTTGTGTATACTTCCTCTTAATGATTTGTGGTTTTCTTTTTTTTTTTTCTTTGGTGTTCCTTGTGCGTTTTTGTAAATATTGTCCTTGCTTTTGTATTGTCTTTTCTGTTGGGAGAGACAGGTTGTCATATATACTTTCAGGCTGTATTGGTCTTGTCTATGTTGATAGAAAGTGGTTAAGGGCTTACTATAACCCACCATGTGGAATGCATGCCTGTATTTTTCATATATTTTATGGATAGGAGAGTATCTTTTTGTAGCATGAATTGTAGAGGCCTCGGAGATCCGAAGAAACGGGATGATGTGTTGCATCTTTTGAGAGAAAAAGAATATAGCATACGTTTTCTACAAGAAACACACTTTACGGAGAAACAAGAGTATATCATCAGGGCGAAATGGGGCTATCAAGCATTTTTTAATTCTTATGCATCAAATGCAAAGGGTCTGGCTGTTCTAATTAACAATAATTTTGGTTTTAAACATCTTGGCTTGTATAATGACCCTGAGGGAAACTACATGATTCTTAAAGCGCTTGTTGATGAAACTGTGTACCTGCTGGTTAATGTGCATGGGCCAAACAACGATTGTCCATTTTTTTATGAACAATTGAAAAGCAAATTATGCGAATATGGGGATGTTCCTATGATTCTAGGAGGTGATTGGAATATGGTCTTGGACCCTAAGCTTGATTATCATAATTACAAGCGCACAAATAATCCATTTGCCTGAGAAAAACTACACGAGGTAATTGAAGAATTTAACTTGATAGATATTTGGAGAGAAATGCATCCTAATGATACAATATTTACGTGGAGGAGAAGAAACCCCCTTCAGCAGGCACGCCTGTACTTTTTTCTTATATCAGATGCAGCTGCACATACGGTAGTGGCATCAGAGATTAATGCATCATACAGATCCGATCACTCTGTTATCTCTTTTGCTATCCAGTCGGGAAATGGAAGTTCAGATTCTTATAGTAGGCATGGCCGTACTTTTTGGAAGTTTAATACCTCCTTGTTAAAGAATGCAGAGTATGTAACATCAGTGAAAAAGTGTATTTATGAAACAAAATGTCAGTACGCACATCTGTTGTACCAGCATGAAGTTATCGATCACATCCCTTCTCCCGATCTGCAGCTTGTAATTAATGATCAGTTATTTTTTGAAACTCTTCTTGTTCAAATTAGGGGAACTACAATAGCTTATGCTTGTCACAAAAAGAAGGTAGAAAACGAAGGAGAAAAATGGTTGCTCAACAAAATTGAAGCTATGGAAAATAGTCTGAGCCAGCATAATCAGGGAGCTTTAGAGACTTTACAGCAGTAGTCATATAACATTAGGGAACGGAGGATGGACGGGGTTCGAATTAGAGCGAAAGCAAGATGGATAGGAGACGGAGAAAAAAATTCAAAATACTTTTGTGGGCTAGAAAAAAGACATTACACAAGTAAATTTATGAAGGTTATAGAAAACAACAATGGCGAAAAGGTAACAGATCAGGTAAAAATTGTGAGGGAAGTGGATTGATTGTACATTGCTTAACGTCCCGACAGCAACAAGGCTTTCTCAGGACGTGCCTGCACTGCTTGTGAAAAAAAAACTAAACAGAACATTGAATGTATGTCGCCAGCCGGTCAAATACATTAAATAAACCTAACACATGGGGCCTAAATAAAGCTAAGACCATTTAGCAACACACATCCAATATCAAGAGCTACAGGCAGTGCAGACAGTAGGGAGAGTTTTAAAAAGGCAAATACAGGTGAATGGACCTCGGGTAGACAGAAACACATGCCCCAGAATAGAGAGAAAAACTCACCCTGTGGGGCTGACCAGGGTGACCCTGGGAACGAAAAAGTACCTAACCCCACCAAAGTCCCCCAGGGCAGACCCGGGTGGGGGGTGAGGGAAGTGGAGGAGTACTATAGGGCATTATATAAAAACAGAGATTCAGATTTACATGAGGTTGACTCCTCAGATTTTGACAACTGTCTTTTTAGAAAGTTGTCAGAAGAACAGAGAGACAACTTAGAAGGCTATATAATGGAGGAGGCTTTACGAGCTTTAAAGAATATGGAAAATGGGAAAAGCCCAGGAAGTGACTGCTTCCCAGCGGAATTTTTCAATTTTTTTTGGAAGGACCTAGGGTCTTTCTTAGTGAGGTCTATCAACGAGGGTTACGACCATGGGTCTTTGTCAGTCACACAAAGACATGGAATGATAACCCTTATTCCTAAACAATATTTAAAAAATTGGTGCCCAATATCCCTGCTTAATGTCAGTTATAAAATTGCATCCGCATGTATCGCCAATAGAATAAAACAGGTTCTCCCTTGTATAATTCATGAAGACCAGAGTGGTTTCATCTCCGGTAGATCAATCTCCGACAATATTAGACTTCTGTATGATGTATTTCATTATGCAGAGACATTTAAGAAACCTGGATTGTTGTTGCTCATCGACTTCGAAAAAGCGTTTGACTCTGTTTCTCACTCATTTATTCAGAAAGCTTTAAAATGTTTAATTTTGGATGTAGCATCACAAAATGGGTGGACATTTTTTATAAGAACAGTGAATCTTGCCTGATTGTGAACAGCCTGGTGTGTGGTCGCTTTTCTGTGGATCGTGGTTGTAGACAAGGGGACCCCCTCTCACCTTACATCTTTTTAATATGTGTTGAACTGTTGGCTATAAAGTTGAGAAATAATAAGAACATTTCAGGTATAAAATGCAAAGAACAGGAATTCTTAGTCTCACTGTTTGCTGATGATATGTCATTGTTTTTGGATGGGTCACAAAAATCATTTGATTCTGTCATCCTAGAATTGGAACTTTTTGCAGTTATTTCTGGGCTAAAAATTAATTTTAAGAAGACTATTGCTGTTTGGATTGGTACTAATAGGTTTTGTCTTACACGCTATGCCCCACATCTAAACATCTCCTGGAATCCAGATACCTTCGCAGTGCTGGGAGTGACCTTCTCTACAAAACTGTCTGATATCATACTCCTGAATTATAAACAGAAACTTGTAAAAATGAAGAAAATTGTAAAGCAGTGGAAATTGCGAAATCCAACCCCTGTTGGAAGAAATGTTGTTTTCAAGTCCTTAATTCTTTCAATTTTTACTCACCTCTTCATCTCTCTGCCCTCTCCAGGGAGTGTAATTCTCAAAGAAATTAATAGTGTGATGTTTAACTTCATCTGGGGTGGGAAGAGAGATAAAGTGAAAAGAACCACAGTTTCCAGACAGTATGAAAAAGGAGGGCTCAAGGTAATTGATATTGAAGCTTTTTACAAAACACTTAAGGTCACCTGGATTCGGAGATTGCTGTCATCGGGTACTAAATGGAACCTTTTACTCGCATCTTTGTATGGTAATATCAAACAGTGTGAAGTTTTTGGTGAAAGTTTAGAGATGAAGAACCCCTTCTGGAAAGAGGTGGCTTCAATTTTTAAAGAATATCATAATCATTTCTGTCCCGCAAGTATTGATGCATTCAAAAGCGAACCATTGTTTTTTAACCCACAGCTTCTGAAAAAGGATACTTCGAAATCTGTCGACAAGTGGATTTTGAAAAATATTTTTACAATTGGTGATGTTTTTGATGTTAATGGGGATATTATTAGTTTCGAAGTTTTTTGTGAAATTTTTGGTGTAGATGTTTCTTTTCTCGAATACTATAGTAGAACAAGTGCTATACGAAAATACAAAAGAAAAATGTTACAAAAATGGACCGATGGAGCTGATGTAACTGATTTGGGTACACCTTTGGGTGTTGTCTTTAAACATAAAAAGGGTACAAAAGATATATACAACGTTTTCTTAAATAAAATGACACCACCTACGTGTATTGAAAAATGGGAAAACAAATATAATGACCTAAAGTGGAGAGCTATATTTGTGCATCCTATAACGGTCACACAAGACACCAAATTACGCTGGTTTCAGTATAGAATTGTCCATAGAATACTGACAACCAATGTTTACCTGCGCTATAGACAGTTAAAGGATTCAAACCTTTGTACCTTTTGTTCACTCTCCAAAGAGTCAATTGAACACTTATTTTTTTAGTGCACAGTGGTGCGTGTTTTCTGGGACAAATTACTGAGCAGACTGAAAGAAAAATGTGCTCATTGTGACAATTTTGAACTCTGTACAGAATTAGTTGTGTTTGGGGTGAAAAATGGGCTGCGGACAGACCCAGTTCTTGACTTGCTCTTATTAATGGCAAAGTTTTTTATTTATCGCTGCCGTTGTTTGAATAAGCAACTAAACTTTTCTGGTTTTTTGGCAGAGTTCAAAAACAGATACTGTACAGAGAAATATGTATTTACTGTCAGAAACAAACTTAGCCTTTTTACACATCTGTGGCTGCCTTATTTGGACTTTGTGTAAATAATTAATTTCTGTCACCTATTTTGTTAATCTGTATAGACTGCAGTTGGGTTCGGTTTGGCCTCCTATGATTCACAGCTACTTCTTCCTGAATTTTGACAACTATCTGTTTACCAATACATGCATGCAGACCCACTCACAAAACAAATACCAGGAACAGTCTCTCTCTCTCTCCCTCTTCTCTCTTTCCACAAACACATTAATTTAATTAAAATTAATTTTTTAACATAATTTATTATCAGTTTGTGTATGTACGACTTTTATTTCTTTTGTATTTGTGTTGTACTTGTTTGCGGTCCATATGTGTTCATGTCACTAATCTTGGAAAAAATGTCCAAAAATAAATAAATAAAATTTTTTTAAAAAAGGCATCATTTGCTGATCTCTTGTGACACTTCACCTTTCTGAGGGGTCGTCCAAATTAGCATGCATAGGAAGGTCTTACCATCAGTTATCTTGGTACCAAGTTTGGATCTGAAGTTGTGAATAGTATTTGAGAAAAAAACACTTTTGTGAAAATAAGGCCATTTTTTACCTATTTTTCCGATCTCTTGTGACCCTTGACCTTTCCGAGGGGGTTAACCAAAGTAGTATGCATAGAAAGGTCTTACCAACAGGTATCGTTGTACCAACTTTGGGTTTGAAGTTGTGAATAGTATTTGAGAAAACATAAATTTTGTCAAAATATGGCTATTTTTAAAAACTATTTCCTGATCCCCTGTGACCTTGACCTTGAGAGGTCACTCAAATTGGTATGTTTAAAAAGGTCTTGCCACACAGTGTCCTTGGGCCAAGTTTGAAAACTGTGGCTTGAATAGTCTCCGAGAAAATGCCAACATTAAAGTTGACCACGGAAGATGGCAGACGGATGACCACTGGCCCAGTACATAGATTCACTTTTGTTTCATGTGAGCCAATAACCCAGCACAATAATGGCCAAGGGGGTCATTATCTAAGCACAAGATGACTAAAAGTATCACAAAAGTGGTCAATTGGCTGTAGTGTATTATCCTCTGTATGCAAGCTCAGGTGTTCCAAGCTGTGACTGAGGTGTCTTATGCACAAGACGTTAGGTTGTAGAAAATGTGGTTGCACATGCGGTCAGTCTCTCCAAGCTTAGCATAGGTAGAGTTGCTGGTTTGGTGAACAATTTTAGTCAGTGCAGGTACTGGGATCAGTGGCCGCCAGCCAATTAAGTTTATCAGCTTACTATTTCTTCTAGTTCTATCCCTATTACTGGTTTTTTCCTCTTTACTTTCTAACTTTCTTCTTCGTTAGGATAGGGAGTTAGGGCTAAGGATGCTTTGTTATTTGTCTTGCATGTTGTAATTGTGTACATAAACTATAATATATGTATTCTTATTCTGGCGCTCCGTTTGTTATTTCACTGCAGTAATGATGCTGGGCCATCGCTCCTCACCACCAGTATCGGCATGTGACATAGGTGGCAGCAGTGGGATCATTACTGTTGGTGGGATGACCACTGGCAGGTGTGTCCAGTCTTATGTAACTAGAGCCGAAGCACTTACCATTTCATGCCGCCAGTACTATCTCATTATGCCTGTCACTGCCTACCTTGACGCTGTCATTACATGGGCCTCTCTCTTCCATGACGCCTGGTCATGAGCTGGTCACTACGTCACATCAGTGACTCAAATTGCTTCTGTACAAGCTGGTGCAAGGTGCTGACATCTTCAGCTGCTGTCACAGTCGCTGCCTCAGGTGTGTCACCAGGCCACCTGGGGGCGGGTGCACAACAGCCTTCTAACTCTTAAAACAGTTTTAAAAGTGAAACTTCACAATCGTTTTGTAAAATTCGTGTTTAGCGCACTTAGATGCGGTGCATGACAGGCTTCTAACTCAGTTTTAAAAGTGCATTAAAAAATTGTGCTTAGCACGCTTATTAGATGCGGTACACGGAAGTTTTAACACCGTTTTAGCAATGATTTTCACTTGTAACTTTAGAAGTGCTTGGAGCTATTCTAAACGTGCTAAAACGCTTTTAAAACTGAATGGGTGCTGAATGAGCACCATTTTGAATCAGTCGCTTTATTGAATTCGACAACATCGGGGAAGAAATGAGAGATCGCTGCATCCTATGACGGAATACAATGATGAACAACATCGGTTTCAGCGTTTGAGATTTACTGAGAAGGGCTGAAAAGCCTTGGGAAGTGAAATATTGTCAGAGAGATCTGAGTAGGTCAGCCAGTGTAACACAACCTGACTTTGTATATAATTATAATAAGCTCGATTACCATCAATGCCACAATAGCGCAGTTGGTAAGGCGTGCACAAAAAATGTCACTTTTGAAACCACGACTGGCGTGGTTCAAGCCACAGCCAGAATGTTTGTTTGTTTGTTTGTTTTGTTTTGTTTTTAGTTTTCTTGTTTGTTTGTTGTTATTGTGCTGCACGTATTTAATTATTTCCATATTCCTCCAGCACGACTGCTTCCTCTGCCGAGGAAATTTTTTATTTATTTATTTTTTGGTGCATGGAAATAGTCTCCGCCATCTTGGCTGGAATGGAACGGACGTGTTTTGACGCAATAAAGTTAACTGACGTCAATTTTATAGGTGTTAGTTCTTTTTCTTTTTTTTTAACGAACTTTCATTCGTCAGCTATTGTTTCACATCATACCTTCAGTTGCATCCTCATTATCAGAAAAATACGTTGCAAATTGTTTAATTGTTTGTATACATATTCTGAACAGGCCTAAATATTAACAAATTGTGGTGTAACTGTCTTTGCTAATTGCGTTTCTTTTTTTCATTGGGATTTTCTGTTTATATATCGGTGATGTATTGCGGTAGACAATTTTTAGCTAAAACTCTGCTAACTTTTTTTAGAAACGTGTCGTCATCAGTTTGAAAAGTGTTTTAAAACCTCTGTTAACTAAAACGATTTTAACTTTAAAATGCTTTTAATTTAGAAGGCACTCTGTCAGCTTCTCTCTTGGGCAATGTCAGCACATCGCCAGGTTTTTTTTGCCATCTCGTCTCATCTCACGGAAGTTTCACTTTGAAAGGTACTGTACAGTTTCACCCTCCTGTCACCTCTTGTCATGTCACGTCTCAGTACGTCCTGCAGCCATCTGGCCGGTGCTGCAGGGGCTGTGCTGTGTTATGCTCAGGCAGTACCTTGTCATTTTCTTCTATCTTCATGTCAAGTGAGCTTATTCAAACAGTTTGCCATCTATGATTTCATTCCAATTCGCTGGCAGCTCACTGTGTCATATTCAGCCTTTTCCAGTGTGATTTCAGAACATGTGTGCTATGTCAATGATGTGTCTCATGTGCAGCGTCATGGGAAGTGTGCCAAGCATTTCTTAGCAACATGGCACTAAATCGTGGTCAGTGCATAATGATCTCACATGCATCAAGATGCTATGGCCATGCACTTCTTTTAGGCACCTGTGCCACCACCAGAACATAATGTCATGTCAGGCACATCATTATGCTTTGGTCATGCAGCACCATTGTATTCTAGTATTTCACGTGATGTCGATGACATCTCTTTATCTTCAGTTTTCACTTCATTCAAGTTCTGGGTCAACTCGAAGTTCTGGGTCAAGTCTCCAATCAAGTTCAATAATTTACTGACATTCTGCAGTTCCAGAATTTGTTTATATGCAGGTGTTGATGTTCAATCCATTCACGTATGCTTCATAAATATGTTATGACATGGTTAGCTAGTTGAATAGTTTGACGTAAGTTGGTTTCTTTGCCCTAGTGTAAGCATTTTGTAAGTCCCTTCTATTCATAGAAGGGGCATTTTAGGACAGGTTGCGGTGGGGCGAATTTAATAGCATGACCATGATGTCAAAGGCGGGCAGACTAAATCTCTAACAATTGAAGTAACAAGATAAAAATTAAGTCATGTCTAGTTATGCAAACCTCGCTGCTGAATGTACATTTGGCGTGAAGCGCCGTATGTGTTTTTGTATGTATGTGTGTGTGTGTGTATGTATGTAAACAAGAGAATCTCGGACATTTCTGTACACACAAGCTTGAAACTTGGCGAAATACTTTCTTAACTCATTCTACCCCAACACCGAAATCCCCAAATGTTGCCGTTGTCCTCTGCAGACTGCATTGAAGTGCAGGACACAGATCGACCATGATAGTTCAAGGGTGATGCCAGAATAGCTTGGCGCCTATATTCTGGCATCACCCTTGAACTATCATGGTCGATCCTTATCTTCCTGTGGTGTGTCTGGGGTAGAATGAGTTAAGTGGGTGGCTAAGAGAGCCTCCGAGCATATTGTAACTGAATGTCTCATTGAAGACATAAACAACCGTTTATAGAAAGTTGGTTGACCCAGATTAGAGTCTGTAATTTTTGTCATATTTACTCAGCGTATAGCATGCTCATCGGTCATCGGTCACTGATGCATACAAATTTGAAATGAAGCATTGCTCTGTCAGTGAGACGGTCATATGACTTATTCATTTTTTAGACAGTCACTGATACCCGCACCGAGTTAGTTGGCCTGTACGAGAGAGAGAGAGAGAGAGAGCTATGGCCAGCTAGCATGATGCTCTAGTGCACTGTAGGCCTACACAGTCAGTCCTCAATGAACAGAGTGCATCCTAAAAATTAGGGAGGCGAGGAGGCCAGCTGCCAACAGTGATGGGTGACACTTGCCCCCTCTCTGGAGCAAATGTAAACAATACTGCAAGCATGGGCCCTGACTAGGTACACGGTCCAACACGATGCAAAACGCCTTCCGCCTGTAAGAGGCATACACCCTCATCAGTCCCCAGGCTGCCTGCAGTAACTCCAAGTCTCTTGTTGGTCTCATTGACGCTGATTTTGATCCGCGGAGTCGGTATGAGGGTGCGGCAGCGGGCTAGGTCTAGATGTCTGTAGCCAGTTTTTTTTTCACAAAGTTTAGCAGTTTACCTATTCATAATAGATGTGTATAGAAGCAAAGGCAATGGCTGTACTGTTGTCAGTGCTGCCGGTTCATAATTTTTGCAGAGATAATGCATATTTTTAAATGATGTCCAAAATGTTGTAATGTAAGACGTTGTAATTGATGTACCAGTGGTCTCTCGTGCTCACACATATAACCTTCATTCTTATTTCATGGTTACACAATCAGTAACTCAATCTTGCTTGCTCACGTCTTGTAGTTGAAGTCCACATCATGTAATTACTTGTATACTGACAACCACAATCTGTTTCTTGCTTTGTTTGTTGTTTTCTAGGAGAGGGCGGAGGGAGGGGTGTCTATGACAATTTGACAAAAATGTGTTGTGGTTGGTGTCCTGGACACTAAAGCTTGAATCAGTTCTCACAAACCAGATAGGTGAGGCTAGCGCTGGCAGAATTGTATGCAAACCAAGGGGAATCACAGCGCTGGACAGACAACAGTTAGATCCCCTGCCCCCGCCTATCAGGCACCCAATCGCCAGCCCACAGAGAAATACGCAGGTATAGAATAAGACGATCATTTCCATCCTCAAAACGAATGGATCAGGTCTCTTATATAACCCATGTCTTTCTCCGGAACTTAGGAAGTGGGCAGGAGAAACATACATACACAAACATGAAGGTGCGCTACTATATGTGGTCGGGTAAATACCCTGATTTCCCACAGTAGATGCACAGAACATTACACAACAATGTAACGATACAAATTTGCCTCGAGTTATAGATACTCACAAACCAGATAGGTGAGGCTAGCGCTGGCAGAATTAATTCTGCCAGCGCTAGCCTCACCTATCTGGTTTGTGAGTATCTATAACTCGAGGCAAATTTGTATCGTTACATTGTTGTGTAATGTTCTGTGCATCTACTGTGGGAAATCAGGGTATTTACCCGACCACATATAGTAGCGCACCTTCATGTTTGTGTATGTATGTTTCTCCTGCCCACTTCCTAAGTTCCGGAGAAAGACATGGGTTATATAAGAGACCTGATCCATTCGTTTTGAGGATGGAAATGATCGTCTTATTCTATACCTGCGTATTTCTCTGTGGGCTGGCGATTGGGTGCCTGATAGGCGGGGGCAGGGGATCTAACTGTTGTCTGTCCAGCGCTGTGATTCCCCTTGGTTTGCATTGAATCAGTTCTGCCAGAAAACTGGTTCTTGTTGCTGAAAACCATTGTGCTCTTCACTGTAGCACAGTAATTCAGTGCTTGCACGTACATGTTTACTGAAAAATGCATGTTATATGTAATGGAAGTCATTGAACGCAAACCTGACTACATTAGATGGCAAAATAGCAAAAAGAAATAAAAATCCGAAATTGCCAAATATACTTGCCTTTGGTATTTTGTACACCAAGTATAACACGTATAGTTGGCTGCGTGATGAAAGTAACCAGTGCAAGAGTGAGTTTCTCAAGGTCTGCTTGAGGCATAGACGTTCAAAAGTCCTCACCACCTAAGGGTCGTTATGAGAATTGTGATGAAGTTCTATGCTCGTACATAGTGCTCACACATTAGGGTTAGTACGGTACGGGTTTTTGTTAACGGTTTGTTTGTGCCGATAGTCCTTGTGGCCCGTTGCCCACGGGAAATCTTTAAGACATGGTTAGTATGGGAGTTTTAGTGAGTACTGTTATAGTGAGTTCTAGGCGGAAGCTGTCTTGCAGAGCAGAAATACGTTAATACGGGCTTTCTTGTCAGAGGAATCAGATGTGTTTGAGATACCTAGCCCGTATTCCAAGACTCTGAAGCCTAGAATTCAGGTATGTTTCTATATATGTAGTATTGATAGTTGCTTAGTTAAAGACAGTATGCGTTGCTAAGAGTAATTTGCTTGTATAGTGTTGGCCGGTTTGGTTCAGTTATGTTGGTTTAGAATTCAGTTAAGTAACCGGTGTTTTTGGAATACAGTTATTTACCGAGATGGATGACTAAAGGAATGTAAGGTGTGTATGCTTAAGTCGCTATGAAGGTAGTACGTGGATGGTTAAGCATAGTCTTTTCCAGTGTATATAGTAGTGTATAGCAAGAGTGTTAGGCTATAGTCTGTTTCAAGATAGTGACAGAGATATGGGGGTGTTACGGAAGTAGACAGTTTATGAAGCACGTGTGTGTGTGTGAATGAACGTGTGAGTTATTTGTATCAGCCAGGTTACGTGACGTTTCTCATTGATCCAATATGTTGTGTGTTTAGCAAGTGTTACGTTGGGACTTTTGTTGTCATATTCAAAGTGCTTGTAAAGAGTGGAACGACGGACGCCGAGACGTCGGTCACAGGTGGGACCTAACGTGAGGTCATCCCTCCAGCTCTTCACTCAGAGTGAGTCTGATCGGGACCAAGATACCCAGATCACAGCGAGAACTGCGCTACGTTGCAAGTACAAGGACGTCTGTGTTACAGACAGGACGACAGGAAAGAGCATACAATGGACTTGCATGCCTAGACGTGAGAAGGACCAACGTAACCAGGCAATAACATCAAACAGGTTGGAGACTGAGAACTAACACCTAGCCTGGCGAGATATTGTGAATTGTGTGTGTGTGATGTTCGGATGTTAGTAGAGAAGTGTATATAGTTTGATAATCTTTTTGAACCTTTTAGTGTATAAAAGTTACTTTAGAAAGGGAGCCCGTGTGTTGAGTTTTACCGCATGAATGCGCCCGTCTGAGTCAGTGGCGGTGTATGCGTCTGTTGTGCGAGAGTCTGTGCGTATGGCTGTGGGCAAGTCTGCGTGCGTTACAAGAATCTATGCAAATTGCTTTGAGATAGTGTAGTCAAACTGAAGAAGTAGATGCGGACTAAATAACGATTATATTTATAATCCACATCTGCAAGAGGCACAGATCCTCATGAGTCGCCTCTGCCCGCGGGTTGATGAAAATCTACGCCTCTGACTGGTGATATTCATGCTCATGTTTCTCAAACTGAGTCGAACTGAAAACAGCCTTGACTGTAACCAAATGGCTGGCAAGCACCGCGAAAACATAAACAGTGAGAATCTGCGGTAAACAGTGAGAGTCTGAAGGCCAAGTTACCAAAATGTGTTGACAAGTTTGACAACTGAGCAGGCTACTAGACCATGCCCACAAACAGCACGTGTGATTGAGGTACATCGCAGTTGACAGTAGCCCCAGTAGACACAGCGGCTGTTCGCTTTGCAAGCACCCAATCAATTTCAACCTTTTCTCGATTATGTATACTTTTTGTGGTGCCGGCTCGCAAAGCTGCTGTGCCTACTGAACAGGCTACAGGGGTGACCCAGCGTGGGAGGATGAAATTAGTTCATTAAAAGAGGGTGTTCGTTATGCAAGTGTAGGCTCTTCGTTCATTGTACACTACTTTTGTCTACGCCGACAACATCCGGTTTTTTGCTGCTGACATTTCAAAATCGAAAATGCTGAAAACATGATTTTTTGTTGACTTATGGATTTTCAAAATGACCTATTAATTTTATGTTTCTCCGGTCATATGACTTATTGACTGCAAAACTCAACCTAATCACTGTTTACTTGAACTTTTGCATATAGCTAGTTTGGAGAAAGACATTGAATGAGTTCGTTAGCCAGCTTTGTATCCTTTCAACTTCTTTAGTAAAAATTAATTCTTTTCACAAAATAATTAAAACAGTAACAAAAACTTGACTTCTAGAGAAAGTCAGACAGTGCCGGTGACGTAAAAGAAGCAACTCCGTCACCACGTAGACATATGATGTAATTCTCTCTCTCTCACTCTTTCTCACACATATGTGCGCATCTCAAAGAGGCATAGATCCTCATGTGCCTGAAGGGCGCATGAACATCTATGCCTCTTGAGGATGTATGAAGTGCGTGCATGCACTAACGCACACGCATACACGTACACATCGACGTGCTTTCAAAAGAGCATGCAGGTGTACTTAGCATAGCATGCAGCTACGTAAAGTCAACCTGATTTCACACAAAATTATAGCAAGACTGAAATTGTACCGTGAAATTCTAGTTTTGTCACCATTTTTGCAAGTCTTGAATTGAAAGCGAATCTCATATCACGTTAAATATAAAATTACATAAAAGCAAAAAAATACGTCACGACAAATGACGTTTGACAAATAAATGATGCGTATGCACTGTGCGCGCCCCTTATAGAGTTCACTATGATGCATTGGCACATCTGCAAGGCTTTTTCAAAAGGAGATATTTCAACATCAGAATCAAGTCAAAGACAAAAGCTCTCATATAGAAGGGACTTTGTGGGTTATGGTTGATCCCATCTTGTTATGCAACTGGTGGGTGTATCCTCAAGAAGATCAACAAGAACAAGTAATTAACAGGCCAAGGTTGTTTTGTAATGACAGTGTTGGATTTGGTAGCTAGGCTGAATTAATGTTGCTACTGTGGATGTTGCCACATTCCTTCTGCATATGAAGATAAGTAGCGGCTAATGTCTCTGTTTGTTTGTCTATTTTGACAAAGGGTATTTACCCGAAATATTAATAAATTGTGTTGTACCATTTTTTCTAAGCGTGTTTCTTTCTCCGTTGGGTACTTCTCTACTGTGGATGGCTTCTCCTGGTCGGTTCAGTTTCGGTAATGAGCTGATCCTGCCAGACTAGGTCAGGTTTTGTTAGTCTTCACAGCATGAAGGTGTACTGGGATTTCATTAGCTGTTGCATGGCCTTATGGGCTGATGGGAAGGGCATACTTCTGCCGTGTCTGTATCTACAGGGTTACCTTGCTGTTATGTGATATGTTTATTGTTACACGAGTTTGTAAACAATGTAAATCATAGTGCGTGTGTAACAGAACAAACAGAATGTTCCTCTGTGTATTTAGGCCGATAGTGCTTATGACCATTGCTCTTTGACTTTCACTCGAGTCGACTGCTAGCTATGACATAAGCCACTTGCAGCATCTGCCAAATGCAGCATCATGGGCTGCGTACTTGATAGCGCAAAGTACATGGTGTGTTTCTTTTAAATTTTTGACCGTGTATTGTAGTAGGTAGTGGCAGCCTCGCCAGTAGGCTACCATCAAGCATAAAATCGCTGCATTTTGTGCCAACTTCAACTCAAATTTATCATGCATCTACTGCACCGATTGTTTTCATTCTTATGTCAAAATAATATACGTCCTTTCCTCTTTCCAATGATGATAATATGATATATGTTTTGTTTGTGTGAAAAAACTGAAAAAATAAACTTTAAAGCGTGTGTTTCGGCTTGCGCGAGCCACAAGCTGACTTCCCGGCATTTGCTTCGCGTAAGCGCCTACACGATCCCTCCATTCAACAAGCCAGCAGATTTACCACACACACGCTACACAGCTATATTTAGTATCAAAATGTGGGTCATGATGTCAGCTTCAAACTGGTATAAGGTGTTTGGTGATTTTTGTATACACACATGAAATATTGTAGTTTTTCCACAAAAATAAGAACAAATTTTCGTTTTTTTAGCAAAACAGAACGTATAAAAACACACATCTGGGTACCATTTTGTAGAGGAACGTCAAATCTATCGAATGGTGTTAGAGGCTAAATTATGCAAATGTGGTGGAAAATCTGCTTGAGGAATTTCCCACTCACGTTGCGCGCGACTTCTTCTGACCGCAATTCAAAATGGCGACGACTGAAGACGAACCGGTACTTCCACTTTCGAGGAAATTGCAAGAAAACTACGTAAGTAAAAGCTTAATCGCTTTGCAGATTTATGCTATATTGTCATTTGTATGGTTTAGAAACTATTTCGTTTATTATTCTTCGGAATTCTTGCATACACATCCTTCTATCACTGCGTTCAGCCTCATTGATCATCGCATCTTTCTTTGGATGGAAAGTGCCATTGAATATAGGAAAATACTTCACTACAGAAGTCAGTTAGCTTTATTAGCTGCTTAGTAATGTATTTGTAAATGCATTTATCACTTTCCTATTTAATTTCAAACGTCGATGCTCATCTGTTATGGTTATATTCAAGTTTAACTGTCGGGCATCGAAGCGAGTGATAACAGCCAGGGGCAGATAATTTGATGAGCGACTATGCGACATTGACAAAATAGGTCTCAGAGCGGCCAGTATTTCATCATTTCTCTTCGTTTTTTTTGTTGAGATAAATAATTAGTCACACTCAGCATGATCAAAATACCCTGCTTTTTATTTTTCTTTACTCTAGGCCTAATTAAATCTTCCTCCTCAAAAGATGTTTAAGGTAAACAATGACAATAGTACTGTTTGTGTAAAGAGCCATACTCAGTCATCATGATGTTGAAAGTGAACCGCCAGTATTATTTAACTGATTAACATTATATTTAACAAAACAACCTCCAGTATTTTTAAACTGATTAACATTATATTTAACTAAACAACCTCCTTTGTTTTAGGTGGTGATGAGGCGTACACTGTACTCAAGAAAGTCTTCCTAGCCAAAGGGAGGGGGAGGCGCCCTGACCTGCCCACCTTCAGTGCACTGGATAACTCACTTCTTCAAGTTTATCTTCTGAATGAAGAGTGTGACAAGACTTTTGATGACGCACCAGCATTTCTTTGGAACCTTTTTCCGGACTTGACAGAGAGTCGTCTGAGATGTTTGGTGCCTGAGACAAAGCTAAACTGGGAAAAGCAGAACACTATACAACTGCAAGAGGATTTTATGAAGAAGCGTCATGACACGACGTGTAGGACCACACCTACACCAACTTGGCATCACCAGACAGCAACTTTTGACAGGCGATTGCCACCTGGCATCACTACAGTCGCCAACAAAAGGCTTACTT
The DNA here is from genome assembly GCA_036245525.1 of Semisulcospira habei. Taxonomy (NCBI): domain Eukaryota; kingdom Metazoa; phylum Mollusca; class Gastropoda; family Semisulcospiridae; genus Semisulcospira; species Semisulcospira habei. Next base: position 110,055,209 of record BTPG01000005.1, read on the forward strand.
CTTGACCTGGAGTCATTTAGAAAATGCGAAGGCTCTAAATTCGAAATGATGTGTAGGTGGTGGTTCAGATTGACCCAGCAGACTGTGACCGCTGCAGCAATGAGGAGGAGGGTTGTAAAAGTGTGCAACTTTAAGAATCGACTCATTCGCTGAAAAAGGGGAATGTAGATTCGTTTTGGGCGGAAACACTGGATTCTAGCATTGTGGCAGCGTTTAATCCAGCAGAACTAGGTAACACCACCATGACATTGGATTCTGAAAGAAAAGGCATGACACTGACCATTCAGCAGTTGGGGAAGGAGCTGACCAGTGTGCGGCATCGCATTAAAGAAGTGGAGCAGGAAAATCAAACACTTAATATCAAGTTTCAGGCTGAAATGAGGACTTTGCAGCAAGTTTTAACCAAAAGGACACATCAGCTGAGTCTTGTTAAAGTGAGATTAGAGGGACTCCAGATCAACCACGACAGCATCACAGCTCGCTTGAGACAGTATACGAAAGGGACACTTTCCAGAAACTAAACCATACGGCAAACAAAGTGATGAAGCTTCAAGAAAGTGTCGATGATGCAACTACTTTTGCCGCAAACATCGGAGACCATTACCAACATTTCAAAAACACTCTGCTGTAGTGTGCATTTTTGTTCAGTGCTGATTGCATTGCTCAAGCAGTGAGCTGGTTTCATTGGTCCTTACATCTGTCCTTTGACTGTGCAGACTGTCTCGCAAGGTTCAGATCAAGCCGAGCTGCTATTTTAGACATTATATTCATCAATATAATTATGACGTACATTATTTCCAGGTGTCTCTTTACATCTTTTTTTCTGTTCATAATCATAACTGAATATCCTTTTTTTTCCTCTGTGCTAAATGGCCTCAAAATCTGCATACTGGTTAAAGTTTTTCAGTCATATTTGTGCTTTCAACATGTTGTCGATGATACTTTTATTTTATTTGTAGCATGTTCAACATGAATGACATGATGTATGAAAGTGATTTTCTCTAATATTGCAGCAGAATATATATTCTGACTTGTGTCCAAACCGCATGAAAATCCATCAAGGCGTTCAGAAGTTATGCTAATTTTTGTGTTGCGCGTCGTTGCTCATGTCCGCGGCATGTCATTTTGAGCATTTTCTGGACTTTGGCACATTCTATCAGAACGGTTTATGTATATTACAGTCTGAAAAAAAATAGGCTTACTTTTTGTATATATGTTTGTTAAAATCATCTCACAAAAGGTTATTTTAAGCGAAAGATTGTTCACAATATGGTCACAAAGTTGGACTTCTGTGCAATGTCAACTCGGCTCCGATTTATTTTTTTCCATTTTTAGCAACTCGTTGCACATCATTGTACTGCATTATGGTTTTCATATTTGTTTCTGATACTTTCCTGATAATACAGATTGTGAAATAAAAAGATGAAGCCTGTATCTTCTTAAGTGTCTCTGTATCCCTTGTCTGAAAATGGCTTTTCATTAGGTTGGCGGGCCACGGACGAAAGCCTAAAAGTTTAAAATGTCGTATCTCAGGAACTAATCAACATATTTACAAAATCTTTTTTGCTGTTTGTTTGTTTCTTAATGCTCTATTAATAAAACAATGTAAGGAAGGTCTCAAGTTATAATGAAATTTTGGCTGCCACTACCTAATTGTAGCCAAACAAAACCAAACTTATCTTAGTATTTAGCATGGTTAGATTTGGCTCAGTTAAAATAGTTTTTGATGATGTATCAATCTTTTGATTAATCACAACCTGTCAGGGCAATAGTTGTGATTTAGTAGCCTTTTCAAACTTCTGTGGCCAGCCTAAGACCAGTGATGTGCAAAATATCTAGTAAAATAAGAAAAATTACGGACTCCAGGGTGGATCAACCGGTTTTTGTGAAACGGCCTTTTTCTCACCAATGTGCATTTTAATTTAAAACATTTAAAAACTGCCTCAAGATTATTCTTTTAGGTACTACTTCTAATAGAGAGCGAGATGACTTCAATATGACAGCTCTGTGACAAAAGTCATTTGTAGCAGAAAGGAAAAGAAATGGGTCTTTAGGGCTCACCTGAATGCCTCTCTCGAATCTACGTATCTCAGTTCGTGTGGGAGGTCATTCCAAACAACTGGGCTCTGGTACCTGAATGACCTCTCACCGAACGACTTTGTTTTGACGAGAGGGATACGTAGGACTCGAGAGTCGGCAGCAGAGTGCAAATTCTGTCTTGCGCTTAAAGCTTGTAAAATTCCCCAACTTTTCCATTCAGAGTTCATATTTCTACATTATGTAGATGAAAAGTTATTCTAGTTTTTAGGGCTGGCAAGAAACACAGATCTGCCATTTTTACCATGCCAGAACCCCACTTTTCTTGCACACAGACATGTTTTGCTCCGGGAGCCAGCGAGCATCTATAAATAGGAACACCCGCATGTGTCGCGAGCTTTTGTTTACACGGCACACGCAATAAGATCTATTCAATATCTGTACCAGTAATAGGCTAGCATGACCTACTTTAACTTTTGGCACCAGCGTCTCAGAGGCCAGGAGAAGTGTTTTCAAATACATCTTAAACTGTGCGGGTTTTTGGAGAACCTGCAGGTATTGAGTTTTTCATATCTCATTTTGTGTATTTTTGCACTATCTGATGATGTTGCGATGTTTGATATTTTGATGATTTTCTTGATCATGATGTTGACATGATTGTTAGACCGGTTAGCAATATTGTGAGGCTAGCTTGATTCCATTTGTCTTCTGCTAGACAATTCTTTAATCAGTAGTAAAGTTCCATGTAGTCCTGCAGTCTGGAAATTTGTACACACTCTTTTGTAACTTTGTTGATGTGGAAGTGATGACGTAAGTATTTTGCCTTAGAGAACTTAATGTGTCAAAATGACACAGCACTGAGAGTGCATGACCACACATTGTAGGTTGTGACTAGGAGATAGTTTTGCTTTGGTGCATAATCGCAGAAGTTAGTATGTTTGTGCATCTAAAGTGATTCGCTTAGTTTTTGACTGAAAGGACCGGCTATCGTGACAATTCATGTCATTGTGCGCATGATGGAGGCACACACTTTTTCTGTGCATTCAATGCTATGGGTCACTTGTTTTGCTTCTGCTTGCGCAACTCTGTTGTTCCGCCTCGCTCTTACTATGCTATTGCTGTGGTAGAGATTTTCATTTTATTTCATGGTTAGGATGTTCTCTACCTCATTTAGCTCTATGTTCTGTCTATCCTTCCCTTGCCTATCATTTCGCTAGAGACCGCAGCCTTTGGGTGACATTCCCGTGCTGGTGACATCACTGCTGATGCTCCTGCTGCCGTGTTTGTTTTGAACTTGCACTCCACTTAGGTTGTTTACAGGTTTTCATGTCTTAGTGTATGCCATACCTAGCCACTGATTGAGTGACTGCTTGACCGACTCATTCATTCATTCATTTCATTCATTTATTCGTTTATTCATTGACTTTATTCATTATTTGCTTCTGATTTTATGACTAGGTATTGTTTGACTTAGCACTTAGGCTTGGCTATCCTCACCGAGTCATGAGCCTTTGTGAGTGCTAGCCACACAGGGACATTTCTGTTATGTGTAATATTGTTCACTATGATTAATAAGCAGGCTTTGAAACAAAGTTGGATTTCCATGGATCAAGCATCCCAACAAAGTCAGAAAACTGTCTGCAACAGATACTGCTGACAGTTTGTGGATGGGTCCTTTGCATATTATCATAGAGATTTATGATGTGAATAAAATGCCAAATGTCAAAATTCATCATTTGTAGGGTGTGTTGTTTTTGTACCCTAGTTGCGGATTATCATCTGCATCGGCCTCGTTTTGAATGAATGTGCATATTTACGAGCCTACGTTACAAGGCAAAACCCGGATTTCCTATCAACACTAAAGGTCACGATGTCATCGGTGTGATGAACACACGTGTCGGTGTACACCTATACTGATGTTTTCCGGCATCTCTTTGATGTAACCCTTTGATGTAATTTTTCACTAAAAAGTAGAATAACCTTCTGTACTCGCTATGATGTCAAACTCACAATGTGGGTTCCGCTCGACCTGCTAGTATTGTACTATAGTATTTAGTAACGATCGTGCATAGCGCATCGAGGACGTGCGTGTGGCAATCGCAAAGCGAGTCCATGGTGCCTAGTTTGACCTTTGATCAATTGAATTACCCTTTGGAAACACACACCGTCTTCCATCATTGAAACAGAACATTGGTATTTATACCCACTTTCTGCACAACAATCAATTTCACATCTCACACATCGAGGTCTAAATAAAGCATCAATGGAAATGACAAATGCACCCTCGCAGCAGAAACACTACCTCTCTGAATTGAGTGAATGAGAGAAGACAGAAAAATGTTACGACCAGAGATTGCAACTTTGACACACATCATAGTTTTTAGATCTCTGCAGCATAAATGTGATAACTAGTTCAGCATAACATCATAACTATTTGATAAACAGGTTTAAAATCTTGCCAAATCAGTAAGAGAGAAATTCTACTGAAGATCATGACATCTGAAAATCACTAGCACTCGCGGAACTATAGGAAGATCGACAAAGACCATAGATTACTTACCGATTCAGCAGGAAAGTGACAAATTCCAGGTGGGTGGTTAAGCCAAGCTCTTGTTTTACGCGTTGCCACATGTCCATATTCCCTTGTGTGACATGATGTCAACTCTACATTGGGGGATCGTGTCTCTCTTGTTCTTTCTTCTCTTCAATTACAAGTCTGTCAATGTCAATGATACTTTCTTTTTTTTCTTTGCTGGTTCATCCACCATCTTGCCCCTGATTGGTTATAATCATGCAGATGACCTAAGGTCGTATAGAATAGGTATGATGTCAGCTACCATCGCCCATTCAGAAAAAATCTTTTCACGCATCCGTCAAAAGATTCCGGTGAGCCTTTTTTCACTCTGAACGGACTAAAGAAAGCATTTGGTGGGACAATAGGGTGGTCACTGTCTAAGTGGGTATGTATTCTGAATCCCAATAAAAGCTTTTTGCAAAATGAAGCCTTAAAAATGGTCGGTTAGGCCCCTTTAATTAAAGGCGCTTCGTAGTCATAATAAGTGGACCACGCATTTATTTTGATTTCATGGTGACATTTGTTAGGTTGTATCTTATCAGCTTAGTCTTCTGCTTTATTCTAAGGCTACATTATGTTACATGTACATAATCCCCCTTCATTTACGCGTTTTCTGTCTGTTTTTCCTCTTCGTCACGTCCCACATGCACAGAGTGAGGCATGTTAGTTCATTAGGTGTGTGCCTTCCCTTCTGCTGATTGTGACCAGAGTATGCTTGAGATGTATTGTATCCTGTGTATACATATTGTATGAGTGGTACATATGGAGTGTATAAAAAGTATGAATGGTCCCTTTACTTGGAATTGTGGCCATAGTTTGTGAGTGTGCATGTGTGTGGTTGGTTGGCAAATGCGAAGGTTTGGAGTGAGTGGAGATGTTTGTATTCTATGCTGACGTTCAATGTGTGCACTTGTGTTCGCGGTGGAAATTTAATAAAGACAGAGTGAATGGTGAGTTTGTGTGTCCATCCTTATTTGTTTGATGGCAAGTCAGGTACATCCCCCTTGTGTCATGTTCACACATTACTTCTTCCTCTTTTACACTAGTTCTCTCCCATTTAATATTCATCGTTACTTTATTGCTGGCATGGTATCTCATTTATTTTTGCATTTCAATTTTGCTATGCTACTTTTAGTACTTACGCATTTATTTCGATTGTGACCTGTTAGGGAGGCCCCCGGTCGGAGTGACTACCCTTTTTGTAAGTTATTTGGGTGTCCGCCTTACCAGGTCTGTGTTGTTCTATGGCAGACTTGTGCACTGATGCTTTACTTTATTCTTTGACTTTTGCTTTGCATGACTTTTGAGTCGTAATGCTGCTTATTTATTTTTCATTTTATTCGATACCTGATATTTTCCTTGACGTTTGGTATTTTACATGACCATCACTTTGATTTTATCAGAGTGTTTTGAGTTCACCTCATGTCATACGCCTATTATTTTAGTAATACTCTTGACCCCATTACCGATTACCTGTTTGTTTATTCCACAGGTACTGCTTTTTGTTATTACTCAAAATAAAACCACGAAGCAGGGTCTCTGATTATTTAACAAGTCCAAAATTACATCATCAGCAATCATCCTCATCTTATTCCTCATTCACCCCATCACTGTATAGCATGTAAATATAAGCTTCTCGTACAGCACATACATACATTTATGTCATATTTGTCATTTTGTGATATCCATTACCAAGGCACTCGTATTGTGCTCATAATGCAAAAACTCTTGTTCGTGAAGGCGAGAATTACCCTTGTGATTGTATGTTGATGGGTTCATGGTTTTGGACCATGGTATTTTACACTGAGTTTCCAAACGAGTTGTTATTTATGCTGATGTTGTAGTGTTGCATATCATTGCAAAGTGTTGGTTCTGTCTAGTGTATTCTTGGTAGGCAGGACATGTAGCACTTTAGTAAGAGTAGTGTATAGTTTGGATATGGTAGCTGGTCTAGTAGCATGGTTTTCAGTACTATTTTCGGGTAAGTTTCTCTTTTGGATATTTTATTGGATGTGTTTATCAGGTTAACCCATATCATACTGAGGCTAAAAGCGTCAAATTTGTACACTGCCGTAATTAAGCTACATTATAGTACTAACAGATAAGGATATAGACCAATGGCTTTAGTTCAAAGGTAGTGCCATAATAGCTTGGCGCCTAGAGGCGCCAAGCTATTCTGGCATGACCCTTGAACTATTTTAGTCAAACTTATTTCACACACTGGTGTATTCCGAATGATAAGGGTTAAATGTAATGGTAAAAAATAATTTTCACATTAATATAATTAATTGTGGTAATGTCACAAGAGTGACTTTGTGGTCGTAGTGTATTATCATCTGTATGCAATCTGAGGTGTTCCAGGCTGTGACTTGAGGCATCTCATGCATAAGATGTTAGATTGTAGAAAATGCGGTTGCACGTGCGGTCACTGTTTCTCGTAGCTTAGCATAAGTACATTTGCGGTTTGGGTAAACGATTTTAGTCAGTTCAGGTATTGGGATCAGTGACCACCGGGCGATATAAGTTTATCAGGTTAGAAGATTTTTTTTATGCTGTCTCTCTGTTTTTTCTTCTTCTTTCTTAGGATAGGGAGTTAGGGCTAGGGATACTTTATTATTTGTTTTGCGTGTTTTAATTATGTAAACAAACTATATATACATATCTGTATTGTGTTGCCTCTATTTGTTATTTCACTGAGGAAATGTTGCTCTGTCATTGCTCCTCACCGCTGGATCAATTACAATGCAAAGTACAATTATTAAAGCAGGAGTGTCTGTACTCACTTTGTTGAGACCATGAAGGCAATCTAGCAGTGTTAGGTTGTATGAACAGGGCCCAAATGATGCATCCCTGAAACACACATAAGGTATTTCAAAATAAGCTCTTTCCTGCTACCTCTTTTGATAAAATCACCAGGAGCATAGCACAAATATTTTAGTGCAATATGCAAGTGGACAATCATCATAAACAGCTAGTGATACAAGTGATAGCATTCTGTGCCTAACGAAAATCCTCCATAACAATAAATAAATAAATAAATAAATACATAAATAAATAGATAGATAAATACATAAATAAAATATAAACAAGAATGGCAAAGCCCTTGTGGCTCATGTGTATGACTGATCCAAAATGTTCATAAAACTAAAATTCTATCATAGACTGTTTTTGTCTACCATATTGAAAATACATTGACTTTGAAATGGGGCTGGTCGGAGCGCATTCCAGAGCATGCACATGACGTTTTAGCATGCAGGGCAGAAATTCTGGCAAAGAAGAAACAAGATAAAAATGACGTCACGTCTAGCTACGCAAAACTTGCTAGAGAACGTCTTTTTGGTGCCAAAGCGCCAGATGTATGTGTGACAGCAACTAGAGCCTGCGTTTGAGGATAGACAAGCTTGAAATTTTAGGATATTGTCCATAAAAGAATTATCTCGAGACCTTTTTCTCGGTGTTTTGATTAAGATGCTCATTGGCGAGAAAATGGCCGTTTCACAAAAAACGGTTGATCCGCACTGGAGCCTGTAATTTTTATTTTTACTTGATATTTTGCATATAGCTTGATAAAAGGGAGATAGTGAATGAGTTAACCAGCATTGTACCTTTAGAAATTTGAGTGATAATTATATATTTTTTGAAAAAATATATTTTCATGTTTTTGGAATTAATTTCATGAATTATATAAAGTTGAATCTTTTTTTAACAAAAAAACCAATCTCATTAATAATCGCATGATTTTTCGAATACGGTATTTACGTAAGCCTACAGTTTGTCTCGGCTGTCAAGTACGATTAGGTCAATTGTGACCTGTATGCCCTAGGTGTGAAAATCAGACAATCTGCGGTCCGTGGCGCAGTGGTTAAGGCGCCTGCCACCAATGCTAAAGGTGCGAGGTTCGATTACAGGTTCCGGCGTCGGATTTTTCTCCTCTAGTAAGTGTCACCGTTAATTCGGGCGGACCGTCGGGGGTTCTTTCTCCGGGTACTCCGGCTCTTCCTCCCCCACGACTTTGGTATCAGTTTCAGCCCACTTCAAATCAAATTTCAAATACAAACGATTTTGAATTTCCAAAAACTACAGTAGCTCGCTTGAGCTTGCCCTTAGCACCACGTGAATGTTCTGTGTTTATGTACAGTGTGTGAGTGAATGCGCGTGATTCACGTGAGCGTGCTTGTTGGGTTCAGTTCGCGACGGCGCTTTGAGCCGATTTTCAATTGGGATAAAGCGCCTATTTAATGCGCTTATTATTATTATTATTAATTTTCTGCACCACTTTTTCAGAGTCATTTGTAAAACATAAATTTAATTTTTCTTTTATGATAAAAGCTGTCTTATTAATATCCGCATGATTTTTCATAAACAGTGTTTGCATAAGCCTGCTGTTTGTCCCGGCCCTGGGGTAGGATTAGGTCAAATTGTGACCTGTAAGCTTTAGGCATGAAATCAGCAAGAAAATTGCAAAGTTGATCCTCTGATATGTCACATGTTAGTACTGCGATGAGCGACGTATAACATCGAGTCGTCACTATGAACACGGTGTCGTGGGACTAATGATGCCATGACGTGAAGCTTGAAGTGATGTCATTTCGCTGCTCGTACTATTATTCGTCTTCACAATTGCTATGCTACGCCAGACCACAGAGCTTACAAATGGCGGGAATCGCCGTGTGTCCGTCTTTATTTCTGTGTGCCAGTGTGTGTGGATCAGAGGGTGGGTCAGAGTAGAAGGAGATGGATTCCTGTCACTATATGAGCCCACAGAGCGTACTAATCGCAGGAAGCGTCGTGTGTCCATCTTTATTTTTGTGTGCCAATGTGCGTGTTGATCAGAGGTTGGCTTAGGGAGGAGGGAAATGGATCAGCATAAAAAGCCTAAAAATATCAACAACTCTGAATGTTCCTGAAAGATAAACGCATCTGAGCTCCAAACAATATGGTAGACTTTGCGAATGAAATCCTCATTTATTTTTTTGGACACACCTTTTGACGTCTTGTGACCCTTGACCTTTTTATTAGTATGCACAGAAAGGTTTTACCATCAGGTATCTCTGTACCACATTTGGGTCTTAAGTTACAAACAGTATTTGAGAGAGAAAATAAAATTGTGAAAATCTGGCTTTACGATCTATTTCTGGACCTCCTTTAACCCTTGACCTTTCCAAGGGGTCATCTAAATTAGTGTGCATAGAAAGGTCTTAGCATCAGGTATATTGGCACCAAATTTGGGTTTGAAGTTGACAATAGTATTTGAGGAAAAACTTACTTTTTTAAATTGCTTTTTTTTTTTAACCTATTTTTGGGCCTCTCGTGACCCTTGACCTTACCGAGAGGTTATCCAAATTAGTATGCATAGAAAGGTCTTACCATCAGGTATATCTGTGCCAAGTTTGGGCTTAAAGTTGAAAATAGTATTTGACAAAGAACAATTTTGTGACCTATTTCTGAACCCATGACATTGACCTTTGAAAGAGTCACTGAAATTGATATGTTTAGAAAGGTAGCTGGTGAAAGACCTGACCAGTGTAAAACAAGGACACTCCTCGATCATTCAAGATAGTGAAGGGAACTGTCTTACAGAAGACCAAGACATACTGAAGAGATGGACAGAGTACAACCACCGAGCTGCAGGGGACCCAGGCATACTTGTCAACCCACCCGTGACCAACAATGGCAACTATCCCATCCTCCGAGAAGAAGTAGAGGCTGCAGTGAAGTCGCTGAAAAGGGAAGGCAGCAGGAGCAGACAACATCCCTGCAGAGCTAGTCCAAGAAGGGGGAGAAGACATGATAAGCGCCTTACTAACAATCTGCAATAAGATCTGGCAATCAGGGGATTGGCCCACACCATGGACCCAATCACTTATAATAACTCTCCCCAAAAAAGGCAACTTACATCAATGTCAGAATTATCGCAAGATCAGTCTTATATGCCACCCAAGCAAAGTCATGTTAATGATCCTACTGAACAGGCTGAAGCCACAGGCAGAGGAAATCATAGCTGAGGAACAGGCAGGCTTCAGACCAGGGCGCAGCACAACTGAGCAGATCTTCAACCTGAGAGCTCTATGTGAGAGGTACCTCCAGCACCAGCAAGATCTCTATTATGTCTCTGAGGATTTTAAGAAAGTGTTTGACAGGGTGTGGCATGCAGCCCTTTGGTGCACCATGAAGCTATACAACATCAATGCCAACCTGATCAAAGTCATAGCAAACCTTTACAAGGCCACTAGCGCAGTCTGCTTCAACAGCAAAATAGGAAACTGGTTTAGGACTACAGTTGGAGTCAGACAAGGCTGCTTGCTCTCACCTACTCTTTTCAACATCTTCCTTGAAAGAATCATGACGGACGCTCTGAAAGATCATGAAGGAACTGTCAGTTACTTACTTATTACGCCTGTCACCCCTACCCGGGTATAGGCCGTCGACGAGAGACCTCCAGCAACTCCTGTCCTGTGCTTCTTCTTCGATTCTACTCCAGGTGGTACCCAGTCTCTTGATGTCTGCTTGGAGGTCTCGACGCCAGGAGTTTCTCGGCCTACCTCTTTTCCTCTTTCCCTGGGGGTTCCATGACAATGCCTGCCTAGTGATACTGGAAGCTGGCTTTCTCAGACTGTGACCGATCCATCCCCATCTTCTTCGCCCAATTTCATTCTCTGCTGTTATCTGCTCTGTTCTCTCCCAGAGTCTGACGTTGCTGATCTTCTCTGGCCAGTGGATTTTCAAAATTCTTCTAAGGCAACTGTTCATGAAGGTCTGTACTCTGTTGACTGTGGTTTTTGTCAATCTCCAAGTCTCTGCTCCATATAAGAGAACTGCTTTTACATTGGAGTTGAAAATCCGGACTTTGGTGTGTTGTGACAGCTCTCTGGAGCTCCACACTTTTTTCAACTGGAGAAAGGCTGCTCTGGCTTTACCGATTCGTGCTCTGACATCTGCATCAGTGCCGCCTTTTTTGTCTATGATGCTCCCGAGATAGGTGAAGGACTCCACCTCCTCCAACGGGGTGCCAGCAAGCAAGACTGGTTCTTCCCTGGTTGCGTTCAGCCTCATTGTCTTTGTTTTCTGTTTGTGAATGGTGAGGCCCACTTGGGACGAGATGTCAGCAAGCCTCGTGGTCTTGTCCTGCATTTGTTGATGTGTGTGGGACAGTAATGCCAAGTCGTCTGCAAAATCGAGGTCGTCAAGCTGTGTCCACAGTGTCCACTGTATTCCACTTCGTCTGTGCTCTGTGGTCATCTTCATGACCCAGTCTATGGGCTCTGTGGTCATCTTCATGACCCAGTCTATGGCCAGTAGGAAGAGGAACGGAGACAGCAGACACCCCTGCCTGACACCGGTTCTGACCTGGAGCTCCCTGGTGAACTGCCCTTCGTGGATCACGCGACATGTCATGCCATCGTAGCTGCTCTTGATCAGGCGGACGAGCTTTGTGGGTACACCGTAGTGTCATAGGAGTTTCCACAGAGTCTCTCGGTCCACACTGTCAAATGCTTTCTCATAATCCACAAAGTTGACGTACAGCGGGGAGCTCCACTCCAGAGACTGTTCCACGATGATGCGGAGAGTGGCGATCTGGTCTGTACATGATCGGTTCTTCCTGAATCCTGCTTGCTGGTCTCTCAGCTGGGGGTCAACGGAGCTCTTCATTCTGAACTGTCAGTATTGGAGGCAAAACAATCACAAACTTGCGCTTTGCGGACGACATTGATGGCCTTGCAGGAACAGAGAAGGAGCTAGCTCAGCTGGTGGAAAGTTGGATAGTACAGTTTGGGATGGAAATCAGTGCAGAGAAGACCAAACTGGTGACCAGTAACGTCAGTGGCATTGGCACTGAAATCGCGGTTGGAGGCCAAAAACTGGAAACAGTTAATAAATTCAAATACTTAGGAGCCATTGTGACAGATGAGGGATCAAAACCAGAAATACTGTCCAGGATTGCGCAGACAATAGCACTGACAAGATTGAAGACCATATGGAAGGACAGAAACATCACACTCTGCTCCAAGATCAGACTGATGCGCTCGGCTCCTTAGTCATCTCAGTGTTCTTGTATGCCTGCCAGTCATGGACCCTCACAGCAGATCTTGAAAGGATGATTCAAGCCACTGAAATGAGATGTTTTTGAAGGCTGCTTGGCATTTCATGCAGAGATCACATCACGAATGAGGAAGTGGGAAGCAGAATCAGGCAAGCCATTGGGCCCTATGAAGACCTATTAGCCATTGTGAAAAAACGCAAACTGAAGTGGTATGGGCATGTCACGCGTTCAGCAGGGCTTGCCAAAACAATCCTGCAAGGCACTGTGCAAGGAGGACGAAGGAGAGGAAGACAAAGGAAAAGATGGGAGGACAATATCTCAGAGTGGACAGGACTGAAGCTGGGCGATAGGCTGAGAATGGCAGAGAACAGAGAGGAATTGAGGGAGCTGGTTGCAAAGTCATCAGTGGTACCCCAACGGTTGGCAAGACTATGGGATATAGATAGATATATAGATAGATAGAAAGGTATTGCCACAGAGTACCGTTAGGCCAAGTTTGAAGACTGTACCTTGAGTAGTCTCTGAGAAAATGTAAATGTTAAAGTTTACAACAGACGCTGGACAGACGACAACTGGCCCAGAACAGACTCACTTATGCTTCGCATGTGAGCCAAAAACACACCCTAACTTAAAACAAGATGGGATGAACCAAGCCCACAAAGTCCTGACATATGAGAGATGCCCTCGTTGTCATGGGTCTACCTGTGGTCTTTAACAGATTCTGATGTTGAAATATCTCCAACTGAAAACACATCATAGCTTTGCGAAAGCCTGAGTGAACCTTGTAAGGGCAGAGTAAACAATGCATAATTAGTTTGAAACATTGTTTGTCTTCTTCTTCTTCAGCGTTCCCGAGTTTCTGCCTCTGATGTCAAGATTGGTTGTTGAGATGATGTTTGTGGTCTGCAGTAGGTCTAGAATGGAGCCCCAGAGTTTCTCTGACAGCGTCGCTCCATGTGGCCAGTGCTGTATCCTGGCGTCTTGGTACAGGGACAGGACTGCAGTACATGCTCTGGAGTCTGTAAATCAGTTTCACACAAGCAGTCTGCAGTGTGTGACAGTCCAAGGCGGTACAAGTGTGCACGCAGTCGGCAGTGACCAGTCCTTGGACGGAATATGGTGGTCTGTTGGTGGTGCTGGAGATGTCTTAACTGGTCATCAGATGGTGGGTTGTGTTGGATCTGCCAGTCTGCATGATAGTGCCGCTTAATGAGGGTTTTGACTTCCTGGAAGGACATCAGTTGGTTTGGCTGCTCAAGCTTGCTGCCGGACTTGGCGAATCTGTCTGCCTCCTCGTTTCCTGATAGTCCACAGTGAGCAGGTACCCACTGAACAGCCACTTGTGTTAGGGGTGAGAGGGCAACCAGCAGGTGCAGTGTTTCTTTCTCCAGCTGCTCACTGGGGGACTGCAGGCTTTGGATGGTGGATCTGCAGTTGGTCAGGAAAACGAGACTGGCAGCCTGGCACTGAGTTCAGCCCGGTAGTTGGTTGACAGTCTTCCCGCAGGCAGGGATTTGGATGTGGTGTGTCCATCTGGGTAGCGGATGAAAATTCCACTGCCTCCATTCTTGACAGCTGCGTCTGAGGATCCATCTGTGAAAACGTGTGCCCAGACTGTAATCTCGGTCCAGCATTTCCAGTGTGAGAGACATGAGGATGGCTTCTGACTGCGATTCTTTGCTGGCTATTCCTGGGACATCAGTAACAAACAGCACATTTTCCAGGGAGGTGTTCCAGTCCTTAGTAGCTTGAAGAGGTTCTCGACCATTTGAGGCATTGTAGATGGTGTCCTGGTGAGCTCTTGTGAGTTGTTTTGTGAGGTCGTTGAAGCTGCTCCTCTTCAGCCTGTTCTTTGTTTGTTCTTGGAGTTGCTGATGGACTGGGTGGGTGGGCAGTCTCTGCAACTTTTCACTGTGAACAAGGACCTTCTCCTCCCGTCTTTTGTCTAGGCAGTAAAGACCAGTGGTGCTTTCTAAGGTGTGGATGGGTGTCGTTTTTAGCCCGCCTGTGATGATGCGCATGCCTGCGTTTTGCACTCTGGCCAGCCTGCTCGTGTTGCTCTTGGCAGCAGTGGCCCAGGCTGCTGAGCCATACTCCATCACAGGACGGATGTTTCCTGTGTACACCTGCTTGAGGATGCTGCTGTTTGCTCCCCATTTGGTGCCTGCCAGTTTCTTCGTGAGGGACAGTCTTCTCGTGGCCTTCCTCTCAGTCTCCGCCTCTTTGATGTGTGGATTCCAGGTCAGTTTCTTGTCTAGTTTGACACCAAGATAGATGGGAGTGTCATCCTGGGGGACATCTTGGTTGTTGACTGTTAGTTTGAGGGATTCTTTGGAGTTGGAGAAGCAAGTGGAGACTGTATTCTGACTGTTGATGGTGACACACCACTCCCTTGCCCATCTGGAGGTGTTGTTGAGGGCCTCTTGCATTCTGACTGTAGCAGTTGGAGTGGACTCTGTTTGTCATGAGATAATATTAGTTTTGAAAATTTAAGATTTTACATAACTGTCTACGAGCATCACTTTGGGTTCTAGACTTCAAACCAATGGTGACAAAACCAGAATTTAACAGTGCAAACTTCATCCTGCTTTAATTTTTGTTAAGTCTGGCTGACTTTATAAATGATATACTACATGCACATGCTCTTCTGTCAGTGTGTGTGGGTGTGTGTGTGTGTGCGTGCGCATGTGCGTGCATGCATGCATCTGTACATGCATGCATGCATATGTACATGACAGACTAATTGATTACATCATGTTTAGAGTTTGTGTCAATGCTGACTAAATGCTGCTTTTAAGTCACCATCACTGTCTAATTTTCAGCACAAGTTGAGGTTTTTTACTTAATTTTTTTTGTGCAAAGAATCAATTTTTCATGAAAACGAATGCATCCAATGTCTTTCTCCAAGCTAGTTACAGCATATCCAAAAT
Organism: Semisulcospira habei; assembly: GCA_036245525.1. Classification (NCBI taxonomy): domain Eukaryota; kingdom Metazoa; phylum Mollusca; class Gastropoda; family Semisulcospiridae; genus Semisulcospira; species Semisulcospira habei. The sequence goes on from BTPG01000005.1 coordinate 110,070,792, forward strand.
TATTTCAAGTGAATATAAAACAAGAAAAGGCAAAGCCCATATCGCTCAAGTGTATGACCGATGCACATGTGTGACCTTTGTGACAATACAAAAAGGGCTGGCTTCAGCACCAGCAAAATCCATGTTTTCTCAAAATTCAAGCATATTTCACACAGCTCGTGACCCTTGACCTTTATGAGTCGACTAAATTAGTATGAATAGAAATGTCTTGCCATCAGCGAACTTCACACCAAATTTGATTGAAAAGTTTCCAAAAACTTTGATAAAAAGTACAATTCTAACCACAAAAAAGGCAAAGCCATTAATATGGCTCACGTGTATGACCTATTTACATGTGTGACCTTTGTGACAATAAGTAAAGGGCTGGCGTTTGCACCAGCAAAATACATGTTTTCTCAAAATGTAAGCATTTTTCACACATCTGTCTAACCACCGTGACCCTTGACCTTTGCAATGAGTCAACTAAATTAGTATGCATAGGAAGGTCTTATCATCAGCTACCTTTGTGTCAAATTTGATTGAAAATTTTGCAAAAATGTTGACAATATCTACTATTTTATCAAACATTTGCTGGCCTCTTGTAACCCCAAACCATTCTGAGCGATCAACCAAATTAGTACGCAAAGACCAGGGGCGGATCCAGGGGGGGGGGGGGGGGGGTCCCGACGGGGGGCTCAAATTCGCCGCCGCCAATCTCCCTCCCTCCGTCGCCGACTACCCCCCCCCCCAACCCCTCCGTCGCCGACCCACCCCAACACAATGGACGTCATTCAAACTCCTTACTGTTATAAAAGAAGTCATTAAACTATATATACTTAAGAAGCTATGTACACACACACACGTTTTACAACCATGGAAGTTTTATTAAAAAATGCACAAAGGGACAAAATAGCAGAAAGAGACTACAACACTAAAACAACTGTTAACTCATAAAGGCCAGACATGCTATGACAGGATGTGTATCGACCATGACAGTTTAAGGGCGGTGTAAGAATAGCTTGGCGCACATGTAGTGAAATGTATGCGAAATCAGTCTTGACAAAATTGTAAAGAAACAATGGCCGGGGACTACTAAATGGCACAGAGCTCTTTTTTGTGATGTTTTATTTCTTCGGATTTAGCGATCGTCGCTACCTATGAGCCTATTCATTGCAGTAATACAGTTACAATGTGATTGTCAGCGAAGACTCATGTTAGCATCAAAAGACTAAACTAACTTAAACCGGAATCGACATAAAGACGTGAGACTGTTGTGAAAGGCATCCGTTACTTTAGTCTTGCCGCGGACAAAGACGGCCGGTGAAGTTTAATGATCCGTAACCAGACTCCATTGTATCAGCAGTCGGGGACAATTATCCGATTAACAGATGACACCAGATGGTCTACCCACAGCCATAAAGCTGACCTCTCGCTTTTTAATTTGACAATTGCCTCAGCCCGGTGTGTCATCAGTCGTAGGCATATCCTCAGATGACTGCCTCAGTCTGAGGATGGTACATGTGTATAGCACATCAAGATGTATAGCTTTTCAGGAGCCCCTTTGCCTGCAGGGACTCATGAAACTCTATGGTTCTACTGAGGAGCCGTATATCAGCAGGACTGAATTCTCACCCACAATTGGGGTGGACCAACACTCAAGGACTTACATCATATGGCTGACTCGGAGTGATTTTGCGATGCTGATGATATCGCACAGTGAGAGACACAACTTTTCATGAGCCCCTTTGATTGCGGGGGCACTTGACACTCTGTTTCTGGCTGAAAGACTTTGTCGGGGTGCAGGTGTTTAGTGCGAACTGAGGTTATTTGACTAGTCTCGACACATTAGGCCCACCCACTGATTCAGTACATAAGAGAGGACAAAAAGACTGCGTACCATGATGAAAAGAAATCTCACCAACCAACCAACCAACCAAACACCACTAAAAAAAAAAACCCAAAAAAATCCATTAAAAAAGAAATTTTTTTTTTAACCAACCCTCCACCATCATTTTTCACACATTTAATTACCTCTTCTGCCCCTTCACCTTTCCGAGGGGTCATCCAAATTAGTATGCATAGACAGGTCTTACCATCAGGTATCTCTGTACCAAGTTTGGGTTTTAAGTTGTGAATAGTATTTGAGAAAAAGCATCTTTCGTCAAAATATTACTATTTTGGACCTATTTCCTGAGCTCTTGTGGCCCTTGACCTTTCCGAGGGCTCATCCAAATTAGTATGCATAGATAGGTCTTACCATCAGGTATCTCTGTACCAAGTTTTGGTTTGAAGTTGTGAATAGTATTTGACAAAAAAACAAATCTTTTGTCAAAATATAGCCATTTTGGACCTATTTCCTGAGCTCTTGTGACCCTTGAACTTTCGGAGGGATCAACCAAATTAGTATGCACAGAAAGGTCTTACCATCAGGTATATCTGTACCAAGTTTGGGTTTGAAGTTGTGAATAGTATTTAAGAAAAAATAAATTATGTCAATAGATAGCTATTTTTTATATATTTCCAGATCACCTGTGACCTTGACCTTTGCAAGAGGTCATTCAAATTACTATGTTTCGAAAGGTCTTGCCACAAATAATCCTTGGGCCAAGTTTGAAGACTGTGGCTTAAATAGTCTCTGAGAAAATGCCAACGTTAAAATTTACCACAGGCGACGGACAACAGACAAGACGACCACTAGCCCAAAACATACTCACTTTGCTTCACATCTGAGCCCCCAAAATAGCATTTTTCATACATTTACCTACCTCTTCTGACCCTTCACCTTTCCGAGGGGTCACCCAAATTTGTATCCATAGACAGGTCTTACCATCAGGTATTTCTGTACCAAGTTTGGGTTTGAAGTTGAAAATAGTATTTAAGAAACAACATTTTTTTGGTCAAAATGTGGCTCTTTTAAACCTAATTCTCTGGACTGTCCCCTGCCCCACCCCACCAGCTAGAGCGTCATATGTCAATGCTGCTGTCACCACAATCATGAGGTATACCATGGTTCAAAATTAACTTTGTCAGCTTGGGGCCTCTGGGCCCCAGTCACAGCAAATGCTGGGGCGGAGGAGCAAAACTTAAGGCCGATCATGTCAAACTGTACATTACTGTAACGCTGCCTCCATCTTCGCCACCATCCTGACATGGTCTGCAACGCATTTTGCTGTTTTCAAACTCCAGCCAAGGAATTACTGACAGCCATTCTTTTTGAAGCTTCATCTTCATCAGCGTCATTGTCTTTTTGTCGCGTTTTGCTCTGTGGTGGCTCAGGCTTGTCAGCACCAGTTAAATAACGCCACATGCTGGAAATTTCAAGATCTTTTGCGCGCACACTTGTCAGCTTCCAGAAAAAGGAATGATGTCATATCTATATTTCCCGAGTAGCTTCCCTTAGTCTGCTTTTGGTTCAGTCTCATTTAAACGTAAGTTTTGAGAAATGTTCATTATTACAATCCAATCTGAGCCCGTGGTGGTGAGAAAACAAACAAAAGCGCCCCACGGTCACCCCATCCCCTCTTCCCCGCAATCCACCCCCTATTTGATGTAGAAAATTATATATTTACTAAATTTCTTTCGAAATAATGTAACAAAATAAGCCATTTGAAAAGAATCTTCATGTCTGAATTGCAATTACATGTGCCAGAATGAAAATTAGTATATTTCCTGGCGATCATCTTGGATTTTGCTTTATACATAAAAACACTCAATATTTACAGCGTGTATACAACGGATTCGAATTCAGCATCATAAAATCATTCAGGATCCATTAAAACATTTTGTACGTCGCCAATGCAAGGTAGACCCTACCTATGACCGGACTATCAAGTCTTGAAGCGAAAGTGAAACTCATATCACATTAAATATAAAAGTACATAAAAAGAAAATATACATTATATATACAAATGACGTTTGACAAACCAATGACGCATAATTTATGCACTGCGCGTACCCCTTATAGAGGACATTGGTAGATCTGTGAGACTTTTTCAAAAGGAGATATTTCAACATCAGAATCAGGTCAAAGACGGAAGGTAGAGACCCTTGATAGCGAGGACAGTTCTCATACAGAAGGGACTTTGTGGGTTATGGTTCATCCCATCTTGTTTCACTTGGAACGGACGCAAGAAAGCATTTGATGGTACAATAGGGTGGTCACTGTCTAAGTGGGTATGTATACTGAATCCAGGTAAATGTTTTTTTGCGAACTGAAGCCTTAAAAATGGTCGGATGTGCCCCTTTAAGAACAAGAAAGGCAAAGCCCTTATGGCTCACGTGTATGACCAATAATAAGTGTCACCTTTGTGACACTGACCTTTCCAACAGGTCACTAAAATGAGCAAGTGTTCAAGTCTAAACAATATTAAGGGCTGGCTTTTGTACCAGCAAAATCTTCTCAAAGTTTTCTCAAAATGTATGCATTTTTCACAAATTTGTTGACCCTCCGTGACCCTTGGCCTCTGTGAGGGGTCGACTAAATTAGTATGCACAGAAAGGTGTTCTCATCAGCTACCTTTATGCCAAATTTGATTGAAAAATTTGCAAATACTACAATTATATCAAAAACTGGCATTTTTCACACACACTTGACAACCTCCTATGACCCTTGGCTTTTCCAAGGGGTCATCCAAATTAAGTCATAAAAAGGCCTTATCATCAGGTATCTCTATACCAAATTTGGGTTTGAATTTGAAAATAGTATTTGAGACAAAACAGTTTTTTCAAAGCGTGCTATTTGACGTTGATTTTTATACTAGTTTTAGGATGACATATCTTCTAAAGTATACTATTATTGCAGCTGTAAAATAATCAGTACAAACTAGGTATTGGGCTTAATCAGTACAGCAAGTGGGCATATTGTCAGTCTACAAATTATATAGTTATGCGACCCTAAACTTAGCATTTTATGAAATGTGCAAATTGTCTCATTTTCACCAAATCAAGTTGTGATCTTTCATAAAATATAAAAGGTAGAGCTTCGAAATTTTGCACGATCACACATTTTTATGCACTCTTTCTGATGATAATATCAATTTTTATGTGTCTACAGCCTGAAATTATGGGTGATCCTATACCTACATGTGGGCATATCCCACTACCAAGTCTCTATAAGAAATTCTCATGCAGGCAATGAACAGTACACTTTTCGGAAGTCTGTCTAAAAACGTCTTTTTTCCACCCTGAGAACTTCTGCTAGTGCTAGTCTGTTTACATCAATGAGGCATCTCTCACAGCCATACGGGGTCAGCGTGCACGCACGAATGCTTCACACACAACTGACAGATCTATGATCCAATTTAGCACGAATCAGTCCTTCACACACAACCGACAGATGGACGATCCAATTTAGTGGACCAAATGTAAGTACAAGCAATCGAGTCAGTCTGTGAATACTATGGTGGAACAGGGAAAAAAAGAAATTTTACTTTCGAGCATGCATAGTGATGTCTTGTGATTCTCTCAGTTGACCATGTGGCCAACTTCAAACTTTTCACAGCATCCATTCTTTAGTGCATTCCAGTTGAGATAAAGGCTTCAGGAACAGAAATGTTTCTACACCTGGATATTGACTGGGGTATCAGGAATCTGATTTACACTCCCCATAACAACAGTGCTTTCCAGGCATCTATAATACAGCTGAAATTGGCTAAAATAATGGAAACATCAATGCTCTTCCGTGCCTCACAAGCATAAACATTAGTTGGTTTGCCGAACCTTTTTACTTAAAAGTCAGAAGCACATGGTCTACAGTGTTTTTTTATAGGTCGAGAGGGGAAAGCGCACTAACGTTGACTGACATTTCACAATAGAAATGGGTCGGTTTATTGTGCTACTGGTACATCAGCTTTCATAGCATGAAAGGGAACTGAATTAGAAAACAAGAAAGGCAAAGCCCTTGTGGCTCATGTGTATGACTGATCTACATGTGACCTTTGTGACAATAAGTAAAGAGATGGCTTCTGCACCAGCAAAATCCATGGTTTCTCACAATTTAATCAGTTTTCATACATCTGTCAAACCCCATGACCCTAGACCTTTACGATGAGCATAAGGTCTTATCATCATCAGCTACCTTTGTGCCAAATTGGATTGAAAACTTTGCAAAACTGTTGATAATAATTACAATTCTATCAAAAATTGGCATTTTACACACATTTGCCAACCTCTTGCGACCCTTGAACATTCCAAGGGCTCAACCAAATTAGTATGCATAGATAGGTCTTAAAGTTATGAATAGTATTTGAGAAAAAAAATCTTTCATCAAAAAATGGCTATTTTGGACCTATTTCCTGAGCTCTTGTGACCCTTGACCTTTCCAGTTAGTTAGTTAGTTATTTGGGTTTAACGCCGAGCAGGCAACTAAGGCCATCTCACGGCGGGAAGGGTAAAAATCTGGTCAGCCAGACTAAAAGAAAGGTCTTAAGACATGATGTAAATATACCTTAAAAATATGTCAGGCTAAAATGTCGCACAGGTCTTTAAAGAAAACGTCGGAAGACTCTCAAAAAGGTCAAAATAATAGAAACATCATAATCTATAAACGCTCAAATCTTATTAAAAATATGGCACTCTCTCAGAAAACTGAAGATCTTGTCTGGGGGCACATCCCGGAACAAAACCTTCAAGGAGTCTGCCGTGAAATGTTTATACCTTGTGTCGATTAGATCAGCACAAGACAACAAAAAGTGTTGAACAGAGTACTGCTCGTCGCAGGCATAACACCATGGACGCTCCTCCTGTTTAAGTAAATAAGAGTGCGTAACATACGTGTGGCCGATGTGGAGCTGAGCCAGGACAGTCTCCTCACGGCAGCTGCCGCAGCGATAAGGTAGACCGTCGGACAACTTAGGAAGGGCTTCATGCAGCTTGTTAGCTTCCTCTTTGTCCCACTCGGACTGCCACTCACGGGCTATGTACGCACTAGCCACATGTCTAAAATCACTATAAACAGTCTGTGTCAGGGACAGGGTCATTGCGGGCATCGTTGGCAGCAGAATCTGCGATCCTGTTGCCTTCGATGCCCACATGCCCTGGCACCCAAATAAAAATGATATCATAATATTCCTTCATCAAGTCCGCGTGGAGCTCTCTGATCTGCACCAGCAGTGGGTGGTCATTTCCCGTGCCCTGAAGGGCCCGCAGGGCAGAAAGAGAGTCAGACAGAATCAGGAAGTTCCTTTCTCTAGATCGATAAGCATGCCTGAGTGCCAGCAGAACCGCCTGCAGTTCCGCACTAAATACAGATGAGTGGTCTGGGAGGCGGTGCTTAAATGGGCGTCTAGGATGGCGACAGGACACTGCGGCCGCAGCCACTCTCCCATCCTCAGACTTTGACCCATCGGTATAGATGCGACAATAGCCAGGAAAAATTGAAAGCAGTTCATTGAGGCTCTGTTGGTATATGGCTGGTGGAGTAGAGTCTTTCTTGTGGGCAGTCAGGTCCAGCAAGATGTCAGGAACTGGTAAGAGCCAAGGTGGAGTGATGTGTTGCAGGGATTCCGAAACTCTGTCCAGGTCCAATCCGGCCGCCTGCAGATGAGGTCGGACACGGAAAGAAAGTGGACGGACAGCTCCCGGATGGGTATCGTAAATCTCTGCAAACGATGGTTTAAAAACACAATCATAGGCAGGATTGTCTGGATGGGCCTTCAGTTTCAGAACGTAGCTGAGCATGAGGCGGATGCGGCGGAGCTTGAGAGAAGGCTCCCCTGCCTCGGCATACAGACTAGGAACTGGAGACGTCCTGAAGGCCCCAAGACATATCAGCAGGCCCTGATGGTGAATTGTGTTCAGACGCTGTAGCACAGACTTGGAAGCTGAGCCATACACCACAGAGCCGTAATCCAGTTTGGACCGAACAAGGGCCCGGTACAGACGAAGTAAGACAGTACGGTCCGCACCCCAGTCAGTACGACCGACGACACGAAGAATGTCGAGAGCCTTCTGACAAGAGGTTCTAAGGTAATTAATATGGTTGCGGAAGGTAAGTCTTTTGTCAAAAATGACTCCCAGAAACTTTGCCTCCTCGGCCACCTTAATTGGCACTCCAGCAATGCTCAGGCTAGGTTCTGGAAAAAATTTCGTCTGGTTAGTAAAATGCACACAAACAGTCTTGGAGGGCGAGAACTTGAATCCATTGAGAGACACCCACCACTGGATGCGATCAACGCACAGCTGCAAGCGCCTCTCAAGGGACGCAAGTCCTCGACCACGTGCGCACAAAGCAAAGTCGTCAACAAACAAAGAGCATTCAGAATCATCCTTGATGGCCTTTACAATGTTATTAATTTTAATACTAAATAAAACAGGAGATAGAATGCTGCCCTGTGGGACACCCATCTCCTGTTCAAAGGAGTCGGAGAGGGTGGAGCCCACACGGTTTGACCTTTCCAAGAGGTCATCCAAATTAGTATGCATAGATAGGTCTTACCATCAGGTATCTCTGTTTAGGTTTGAAGTCGTGAATGTTATTTCAGAAAAAATATCTTTAGTCAAAATATGGCAATTTTTCACGTATTTCTTGAGCTCTTGTGACCCTTAACCTTTCCGAGGGATCAACCAAATTAGTATGCATAGAAAGGTCTTACCATCAGGTATTTCTTACCAAGTTTGGGTTTAAAGTCTTGAATAGTATTTAAGAAAAAATAAATTATGTCAAAATATAGCTATTTTTGACATATTTCCTGATCCCCGGTGACCTTGACTTTTGTGAGAGGTCACTCAAATTAATATGTTTAGAAAGGTCTTGCCACAAAGTATCCTTAGGCCAAGTTTGAAGACTGTGGCTAGAATAGTCTCCGAGAAAATGCTGATGTTAAAGTTTACCACGGACGACGGACAGATGACCACTCGCCCAGAATTTACTCACTTTTGCTTCGCACGTGAGCCAAAAATCACGTGAATTCAATTTCTTTATATATATGTGAATTTATAATTTTGACAAGCGAACAAATCGAGCAAAAGGGAGAAAGAGAAGAGAACCAAAAAACAAACATACAATATGGTAAAGAGAGACAATAGTACATGTACAATTAGGAAATAACAGAGAGAAAAAGAGAAAGAGTGAGAGAGAGAGAGAGAGAGAGAGAGAGAGAGAGAGAGAGAGAGAGAGAGAGAGAGAGAGAGAGGTATTTAGAAAATTAAGAAAGAAATTAAAGAAAGAAAGAGAAACTTGCCATTAATTCAGAACTAATTATACCTGAAGGGTAAAAACGGTGGGTTGGACCCTGCAACAAGTGGTTTGTATGCCTCCTCTGGAGTCTTTTTCAGGTAGATGATCTGTGATCAAATGCAAGTTACAACCTTTAATAGAAGCAACAACCACTTAACAATTAGACCCACACCACCAGAAATCAAGCTACACATAACAATTAGCCGCAATAGATGCTAGATGACTTAATTTTTTTTAAATGATTGAAAGTGCTTGCAGATTTGTTTGCTTTATGAGGTCTTGCACTTAAAATAATTTTTTGTTTAACATAAGACATTTCCTAAAACAAATGGAGATAAACAGGTGACAAAGAGATGAAATGCTGTTACTGTGTACATCAGGCTGATGAATAATGAATTTCATACTGCAATAATATGGCTAACATATACTAATAATAATAATAAAGGATGTTTATACAGAGCTAAATCCCAACTGCTAGGCTCACAGCACTTAACAAAACATAATTATGTTGAATGGACTGCATGCTCTTCTCCCACCCACAGCACTGCCAACTGTACACAGTCATCAGACACTACACAAACATCATGGTGAGCAAAAGCTTTGCTTGTTTTGGAGTGAAGTTATGTACACTTTTGTTTAAGAGTGTACCATGACTCTTGAAAATATGATCAAGGGATAAAACGCTTGTTAATTTTGGTGAAAATAACAATGTAGAGTATAATTTATGACTTGGCCTTTTTATTCCAGAAACATGCCCAGAAGCTGCCTAATAGTCTAGCAGCTGCCCTTCATAGACGATCAGCCGTTTACGAGATAGTGATTTTCTAGAGAGTAACAAAGGTTTGGGTATATCAAAATGAAGTCTAGTATGAATAAAAGCAGTGCACACTCGTTTTAAACCGCCGGAGGATGGAGACATTTTTCTGTAGCACATTTTGTTTCCAGTATGGCTGCAGACGAAACCAGTACCGTAGCGGCCATGTTTACAGGGGATCAGTAGTTTACACGGGTCTCATTGTTCCTGTATTCAGTGGTAGTATGCACTATATGTCACTTAAAAGGATTTCATTTTTTAAAGTAAAATTTTCACACTTAGATATATTAAGAGAAGAAACAATTACGAAAATGCTTGCCTTGAACTCAAAATTAATATCGTTATGCAACAATAAGGTATCCCAAATCACGTGATCAAAACATCACGTGATGCCAAGACCTTCGCGGACGTGAATTTTGGTGTGCTGACGGGTTTTTTTTTATTTGTTCTACATAAGCTTGTTTGCTTTAAAAAAAAAAGCAAACGTGTAAAGTTGCTGTGTGGATTTTTACGGCTTGATAAAGGTTTGTCACGTTTATTTCCATTCACTTTACCATCGCTTTGCCCGTTTCATTTCGACAACACAGCACCAAAACAAAACGCAACCCACAACACAAACGCTATCTTCAAAACCTATGCTGCATTCTGTAAAAGAAAAAGAGTGCCACACCACTTGGTTTTAACTGTCATGGCTGAGCAAAGTTTCGGAACTTGATTAATTATTTTATGCAGCAGTAACATTTATTTTAATCAGTTGCACTGACAAGCTATGTTGTGATGTGCGATCACTGCCAGTGCCAATTATGCAGTCTCAGTGATCACTGATGGTACAGTACACTTCACACTGAAAAAAAAAATACACAGCACAATGTGAACACGCTTGGAAGTTCATGCAATGCTTTGTTTAAAATTGAACCCTATCTTGCTAGCAGTAGCCTACTGCACAAAAGCGGAACTTATTTTTGCTGCTGTGTTATTTGGAGTTTGTCTGCATATAGACATTTGCAGTTCGCTGCAAGGATTCTTAGCAGCTGACATTAGCACTGACATATTGGGATTAAAACGAGAATGAAAACGGAGAAAGGTGACACAGAGATGATTTAATAAATCAGTCAAGTGATCAAATGAATGAGATATCTATGTTTTATGATAAACAGCTAGTTATGGGGGGGGGGGGGGGGGGGGGGGGAGAAGGCACATACTTTATAATGTACACGTACTATTTCTTTCAGTGTTTCCATCACCCACTCATAACACCATTAGACTCGATGAGTTGTCATGTTTTGAATGGTTTACAAAATACATGTACTTGTTGCTGTTACATTATCTTCTTACTGGTTTTGACATTTCGCTGTAAGATTTACAGTCCCATACTTTAAGCGTGTTCCCCATAACACGCACAGAGGTTGACAGTATCATTGATATGTGTGTGTAGGTAGCGTTTGAGGTGGCAGTTTTGGCCTCACCTTTAAGTTTGGTGCCGCTGTGCATGTGGCCACCAGCACTATTTACAGAACTGATGACTGCATGTGCAGGCTAGTTCACGGTATCAAAATGTGAACTGGCAGCCTATTGTTTGAAGTGATCAGTGGTAGCAACATCCATGATGTATGTGTGCATTTGGCCACTGGTACTGTTTACAAAGGTGCTGTTTACAGAACTAGTGGCTGAGTATGCATATTATTATTAGTACTGTTATTGTTATCAGGTGTGGCCTTATCTCTAAGTTTTGGTGCCCCTGTGCATGAGGCCAACAGTACTTTTCACAGAACTGATGGCTGCATGTGCAGTGTGGTGAAATTTGTAGGTGGGCAGCTAAAATACAGGCAGTCAATACAAGCCACTTGTTTAACCTGAAGTCTCTATATATAGATTTTACAGTCCACTAATGCCCATCAGTATACAATTGTGCATGTCTTTTGTGGGTATTCTGTGGTTTTGTATGTGGGCTGGGGTTGAAAGTGGGGTGGTATGGCACCTATTACCGTGTATGTACAAAACCTTCATTACAAACAAACATAAATTAATAATTTTAATAAATAGTTATTTGGGTTTAACGCTGCGCGGTAGACTACGGCCATCTCATGGCAGTTAAATAAGATAAAGTAAGTCAAAGATACCTGGGACATAAGAATGCTAAGTAAAGTATAGATTATGATCATGCACAGATGTACATTGGTGGATGTTCTGCGGTTTTGTGTGTGTAACTGGATTGGGGTTGGGAGCGAGCGATACTGCACCTATTACCATGTACGTGTATAAGACATAAGACATTTATTCACCAAGTAAAACGTTACAAGGATTTTTGTGTGGCATGGCGACAGTAAAATATGTCCTCACTTGTAGGGCATTCCCTCGCGCTGGGACCATATGGTGTTGAGGCGCGTCCCCTGGGTGGTGGATAGGGGGTCCCTCGTGAGAGGGGTGCACCGAATGAAATAAGGTGCTGTGAACCAACATGGTCTAAGGGAAGGTGACCCCGACAGAAAACCCCTGGTCCTCCTAGTAAGGGGGTTTGGCGTGGGGGTAGCTTCCCCACCCTGCAAAAAAGGAAATAGCTACAAAAACGCCGACGAAAAGACTAACAGTAATTCCTTTCCTGGAGGAGGAAGGTTCTTCTACCAGAAGACTTATGACGTCCTGTGGTGAAAGCCGGAAGTCTTCGGAAGCCACAGGACCGAGCCGCCTCTCTCTATCCAGGGATACAACCATGGGCACATGGAACGTCAAGACCATGTACCAGAGCGGCAAGGCCGCCCAGATAGCAGCGGAAATGCAAAAGTACAACCTTTCCCTGCTAGGTATCAGTGAAGCCAGATGGACGCAGTCTGGCCAGAAAAGGCTGTTAAGTGGGGAGATGATTCTGTATTCAGGTCATGAAGAGGAGAATGCCCCCCATACAGAAGGAGTAGCATTCATGCTGTCACCAGTGGCACAGAGAGCGCTGATGGGCTGGGAACCTCTTGGGCCAAGAATTATCACAGCAGCCTTTAGAACCAGGAAAAAGCTCAAGCTGAACGTCATCCAGTGTTATGCGCCCACTAATGACAGTGACGAGGAAGAGAAACAAGAGTTCTACGACCGACTCCAGAGTGCCATGGACAAATGTGTGGAGCGAGACATCACCATCGTCATGGGCGATTTTAATGCCAAAATAGGGGAGGACAACACCGGATACGAAGAGGTGATGGGGAGACAGGGACTAGGGGAGATGAGTGAGAACGGGGAGAAGTTTGTAGACTTTTGTGCTTTAAACAGACTTGTCATTGGAGGCAGCATCTTCCCACACAGAAGAATACACAAAGCAACGTGGGTCTCACCTGACCATACTACAGAGAACCAAATAGACCATATCTGCATTAGCAAGAAATTTAGAAGATCCCTTCAAGATGTTCGAGTGAGGAGGAGAGCAGATATCGCCTCACACCACCATCTGCTCACCTTAAGAATAAAGCTCAAGTTAAAGAAAAGCCGCACAGAGACAACAAGAAGACAGCGCTATAATGTAGGTCTCCTGAGAGACTGGAGTGAGAGAAGAGTTCAAACTGGTGCTGTCCAACCGGTTTCAAGCACTACAGGAGCTAGTAAATGAAGAGGAGGCGGTCACCACAGAGCAGCAGTGGAAGGCAGTTAGAGAGGCGCTGAACTCAACCTACAAAGACACTGTAGGGTTCAGGAAACACCATCACAAGGACTGGCTGTTGGCACAGACCTTGAAGAAGATAGAAGTGAGGAAGCAGAAGAAAGCAGTTGTCAACAACAGTCGCACGAGAGCAACCAAAGCAAGGGCACAGGAGGAATACTCGGAAGCCAACTGCGAGGTGAAGAGGAGTATCAGGGCAGACAAGAGGGCCTACACAGACAGCCTGGCAGCAGAGGCAGAAAAGGCAGCAGGCAGCGGCAACATGAAACAGCTCTACGACATTACCAGAAGATTGTCGGGCAAGTACGGCCATACAGAAAGACCAGTAAAAGACAAGGAAGGCAAGCCTATTGCAGACAGAGCAGACCAACTCGACAGATGGGTCGAGTATTTTGAAGAGTTACTGAACAGACCCAGCCCACCCGACCCCCCAGACATCCAGCCAGCAGAGACCGACCTACCCATCAGCTGTGACAGACCCAGCCGGGAAGAGATCAGAAGAGCAGTGGCATTTTTGAAGAACGGCAAAGCAGCAGGGCTAGATGGCATCCCAGCGGAGGCTCTGAAAGCAGACCTAGAGACAACAGTAGAGATGCTGTACCCACTGTTTGGAAAGATCTGGGAAGAGGAGGTTATGCCGGCTGACTGGAAGGAGGGGTACCTAATCAAGCTTCCCAAGAAAGGTGACCTCAACAAGTGTTCCAACTATAGAGGAATCACTTTGCTGTCAGTACCAGGAAAGATCTTCAACAGGATCATCCTGGAGAGAATGAAGAGCTCCGCTGACCCCCAGCTGAGAGACCAGCAAGCAGGATTCAGGAAAAACCGATCATGTACAGACCAGATCGCCACTCTCCGCATCATCGTGGAACAGTCTCTGGAGTGGAGCTCCCCGCTGTACGTCAACTTTGTGGATTACAAGAAAGCATTTGACAGCGTGGACCGAGAGACTCTGTGGAAAGTCCTACGACACTACGGTGTACCCACAAAGCTCGTCCGCCTGATCAAGAGCAACTACAATGGCATGACATGTCGCGTGATCCACGAAGGGCAGTTCACCAGGGAGCTCCAGGTCAGAACCGGTGTCAGGCAGGGGTGTCTGCTGTCTCCGTTCCTCTTCCTACTGGCCATAGACTGGGTCATGAAGAGGACCACAGAGCAGAGAAGAAGCGGAATACAGTGGACACTGTGGACACAGCTTGACGACCTCGATTTTGCAGATGACTTGGCATTACTGTCCCACACGCATCAACAAATGCAGGACAAGACCATGAGGCTTGCTGACATCTCGTCCCAAGTGGGCCCCACCATCCACAAACAGAAAACAAAGACAATGAGGCTGAACGCAACCAGGAAAGAACCAGTCTTGCTTGCTGGCACCCCGTTGGAGGAGGTGGAGTCCTTCACCTATCTCGGGAGCATCATAGACAAAAAAGGTGGCACTGATGCAGATGTCAGAGCACGAATCAGTAAAGCCAGAGCAGCCTTTCTCCAGTTGAAAAAAGTGTGGAGCTCCAGAGAGCTGTCACAAAACACCAAAGTCCGGATTTTCAACTCCAACGTAAAAGCAGTTCTCCTATATGGAGCAGAGACTTGGAGATTGACAAAAACCACAGTCAACAGAGTACAGACCTTCATGAACAGTTGCCTTAGAAGAATTTTGAAAATCCACTGGCCAGAGAAGATCAGCAACATCAGACTCTGGGAGAGAACAGAGCAGATAACAGCAGAGAATGAAATTGGGCGAAGAAGATGGGGATGGAAGTCAAGAAATCATGGCATCAAAACGAATCAGCGGCTGCCAGCTAGTACTGAAATAAATGACTTGTCAGTGTCTGTACGTCGGCCACAAACCGTGAAGTCAGTTCCAATGATTCCATGCTACAAAAAAACCCCGCGTGCTTAGGCAAGGAAAAAATGGTGATAAAAAGAAAATGGTTACACATAGACTGGAAAAAGTGCAAAGCATTTTGCCTCCGCTCGGTAATTATTAAGACAATAAGGTGACAGGATATAGACCCCGGCTTAAATAGGTGCCATGCCCTCCTAACACCGCCACCAGCTTTCCTATATGAAAGACAAGAACACAGCTGCAACACACATAAACACGCATCGCTCTTTCTCCCTCCCATACTAGTATACACAAGCACAATTTTATTTTCTTTCATCACTGAAGATAATGAAACACTGGTGTCACTAGTACATGTATCACACTTCACAGAAGCTGAAGAGGCCGACAGTGGTCCTGTTTTAGTGGTAGCACATCGTTAAGCCCCTATCCAATTGTCGAAGCATGCCAAGGTCCATTTTCACCAAACCTCCCGTGAACTGTCCCCTGCCGTTTACGGCCAATTTTTCTTGGCAACAGGGGTGACCCTTCACTGGAGGTTCTACTGTATTTCCTGATCCTATGTGACCTTGACCTTTAAGGGAGGTCACTCAAATTGGTATGTTTAGAAAGGTCTTGCCACAAAGTATCTGAAGACTGTGGCTTGATTAGTCTCCGAGAAAATGCCAATGTTAAAGTTTACGACGGATGACAGCGGACGGACGGACGACGCATGGACGACCACTGGCCTAGAACATAAACTCACTTTTGCTTTGCACATGAGCCAAAAAAATTAACTGACCTCTGCTGTTGTTTCAAGTACAGACTGTAGGGCACCTGGGACAGATTTTTTGTCATGCTGTCCATCCTCATGATGGACAATTTTAAATCCTAGCAGAAAGCCTACAGGTGGGCTGCATCAAGGTTAGCATACTTAGACGAGACATAATTTTGAAGTTACTTCCTTGTCAGCATCTGAGGCCTGCCCGCCTACTATGTCATGCATGTTCTATTGAAAGTACTCCTAAAAAGTCTCTTCCATAAATAGGAGAGACTCAAAAAGTGTGTACTTACAGCATATGAAGATATAAGGAAAGCGGCATTGGCTCTCTTTCTGGCATCAAAGCTGGTGTAGTGAACGATCCTCTTCTTGGCCAAGGAGAATGACTGTTGAAACAAATGAGACAAAGGCAAAGCTTCTGTGCACATGCAAAAATAATGCTCCCTGTAAGATTCTGACTCAGCTGGAATATTTGAGGTCACAAAGTGAAAAAAAAGAAGTTTATTATGAAAATTTATCTGGATAGTAATTAGTGATGTTCTAAAGAATGTACTACAATCTACAAACGTGACATGTGCTTTAAAAAAACAAAAAAGACTGTTGTAAACAAACAAGTAACAGAAACATAAAAGGCAAAGAAATTTATGGCTCACATGTATGAAAGATCCACATGTGACCTTTGTGACCTTGACCTTCCTGACATGTCACAGAAATAAAGTGTTCAAGTGTACCAGCAAAATTCATGTTTCCTGAAAATGTTTGCATTTTTCACAAATTTATCAACCCACCGTGAACCTTGACATTTGTGATGGCTTTAAGTTTAACCAAATTAGTGGGCATAGTAAGGTCATCAGCTACCTTTATGCTAAATCTGATTGAAAAGTTTGCAAAAACTTTGATGAAAACTACAATTCCATCCATAATTGGCATTTTTAACACATCTGATCCTTGACCTTGCAAAGGGGTCATCCAAATTAGTATGCGTAGATAGATCTTACCATTAGGTATCTCGGTACCAAGTTTGGGTTTGAAGTTATAAATAGTATTTGAGAAAAAAAAAATGTTTTTGACAAAATACGGCTATATTACCTATTTCTGAATCACCCCATGACCCTTGACCTTTGTGATAGGTCAACTAAATTAGTATACATAGAAAGGTCTCATCATCAGCTACCTTTGTGCCAAATTTGGTTGAAAAGTTTTCAAAAACTTTGAATAAAAACTACAATTCTATGCAAAATTGGCTTTTTTCACACATTTGCCCACCTGTTGTGAACCTTGACCTATCCGAGGGGTCATCCAAATTAGTATGCGTACATAGGTCTTACCATCAGGTATCTCTGTACCAAATCTGGGTTTGAAGTTTAAAATAGTATTTGTGAAAAAACAGTTTTTGTCAAAATATGGCCATTTTTAACCTATTTGATATGATAGATAGATAAGATTGCCATATGTTTTCATGTTAAAAAAAACAATAAAAACATTGGAATTTGTCTTGATGTCAGTTACTAAGACTAAAATAACACACACACACACATGGCCAAGACGGATATCAACAAGGCTTTTCGCCTTATTCCACTCAAACCAGAACAATATCACCTGTTCTGTTTTGAATGGAATGGGCAATTCTACTACGATAGGTGCCTGCAGATGGGCTGTTCTTCTGCCTGCCAGATTTTTTAGGAGTTTTCCTCAGCACTCCAGTGGATAGCACTACACAAATGTGGCATCCACCACATCACCCACTATCTAGATGATTTCTTCTTTGTCAATGGGTCACACACCACGTGCCAAAAAGATTTGAGCAAATTTCTATCCTTATGTCGCCAGATAGGAGTGCCCATTGCCCCGGACAAAACAGTCCAGCCCAGCCCTTCTGTTATATTTCTTGGTTTTGAGATAGACGCTGCAGTTTCGGAGGTGCGCCTTCCCCCGGAGAAACTCGCTGACTGCCAGACTCAGATTCAAAACATGCTAGCCAAACAGGCCACAACCATCCAAGACCTGCAGTCCATACTCGGACTCCTTAACTTTGCATGTGCAGTAGTCATACCGGGCCGGGCCTTTTTACGCCGTTTGTACCATAACACGATTGGTAGGCGCAAACCACACCATCGCATACTGTTGGAACCTGAAATGCGAGAAGAGCTACAAGTCTGGTTGGAATTCTTGCAGCATTTTAATGGTAGGAGTTTTTTCCGCTCGGAAATGTTCCTCAGTCCAGATGTTCTACACTTGTACACTGATGCTGCCGCGGGAACAGGGTATGGCGCTATTTTCAAAACACAATGGTTTATGACGCTTTTACAGGCTGGTGGTCAAGCCAAAACATCACGCTACTGGAATTAGTTCCAATTACACTAGCAGTTGAGGTCTGGGCCAATGAGATGCATAACAAAAGTATAATTTTTTACACGGATAACCTTGCCCTAGTCTCTGTCATCAACAAGCTGTCATCGCTTGAACCCCTCATCATGGTCCTTGTTCGTCGTCTTGTACGCAGTTGTTTAACATATAATATCCTTTTTCAAGCTGCTCATATCCCTGGTTTTCAAAACACTTGTGCTGACGCTCTTTCACGCTTTCAGGTCAACAACTTCTGCCGCCTGCGGCCGGACGCAGACATCCTGCGCACAGCCTCGCCCGACTCGATAACCTAGTTATGTCTGCACGCCAACTCCTGGCTACCTCGCTTACTCCGTCAACACGCACCTTGTACAACAGGGCTTGGTCACTTTTTCACACATTTTTAATAGACCATGCATTGCCCGAGGAAATGCCAGTTTCCCCACAGATAACTACATTGTTTATAACCTACCTCCTTCACGCTGGTTTTGCCCCCTCATCCATTACATCATTCGTTTCAGCAATTGGATTCGTCCACAAATTGCAGAATTGCACAGACCCAACTAATGCCTTCCTGGTTAAAAAAGCATTAGCAGCTATCCGGAAAGGCATCCCGGCCCCAAGCGCCTCCCTATTACCGAAAACATTTTGGAACGAATGGTCCAACGAGTACATGTGGCAGTGTCTAGCCCCTACCATCGTTTGTTGTTTAAAGCGATGTTCCTCTTGGCTTTTCATGCTTTTCTGTGCATTGGGGAAATGATACATTCTGTGCATTTATCCAGCTGGAACACATCTGCCTCCAGCCTGCTGCTGTAACCATCACTTTTAATTCTTTTAAACATTTTGACAGGCAGATAGCAGTACTTAAATTTCCAGGTAGACCAGAATCACCTAGTCTTTGCCCAGTTGACCACTACGTTCCTTTCTAGCCATCAGAGGTAGCAAGCGCGGGCCGCTGTTCATGGCAGATGGCAAGCTGGTTTCATGTCGCAAATTTCTGGCAGTAATGAAATCCACTATGCAAGCTGCGAGCATCTCGCCCGAGGGATTCAACTCTCATTGTTTCCGAATAGGGGCGGCCACCACAAGTGCGCAGAAAGGAGCATCCAACGCCCAGATCCGTACTTGGGGCCGATGGAAGTCTGATGCGTTCAAATTGTATATTCATTCTCCAAATCTTCTGGGTGAAAGAGGGGTAAAACGGTACCATATTTTCTGGTGAGCAATGCACGGTCTACCTGCGACTTCAGCTATCTTACTGGCAAGGCAATTGAAGTAGGAGGGGAACCCCACACATTATTTCATCGTTTCACATAGTCACTGGGCAAACAGCACCGGTTGCTCTTGTCACTATGTCAATATACATCCCCGCTGAGGACAACCCTGGCTGACTGCTCAGAACACCGGGATTGAGGTAAACCTTGCCCGTGTTTTTCTTGGCCCTAGTCAGCTCAATCACCGTGGGCACGCGGTGCAAGATACTGCTGCGTGCAGGACGGGAAGGTGAAATCTGTCCTGCATTATGACTAAACTGGATCCACCCATTTCCATAATGTACTTTGATCTCAGGCCTGCACAAGGTCCGGCAGGAAGGTGAATCCTGTCCGGCTTGCTTGCAGTTTTTGATCTTCATTGTGTTATGCTATTTGTTCAGTTGCATTGTTTTTACTCCCTAATCCTAGTGGGTGTGGAGGCTGCTGTGGAGGTCTGCCAACCTCCACAGCTGGGGGGGTGGGGCAGCTCCCACACTCATTTGATTGGTACCCCCCTTTTCCGGGGATTTGCAATGATTAAATGTTTCTTCGCTATTGGTTTATTTAACATTTTGGGGGGTACATACGACAATGTGCTGTTGTAACAGTATTTTTAATTTTTCTTTTAAGTAGCAACACAAAATTAAATGTGGCATTTTTTCAATCTACGTGCGTGTTGTGTCGTCCTTTGTAGCATATAAATTTTTATGTGGCACAAAAGGAACATAAATCTATTTTATGATACAAGGGCGACACTTGCTAAATTTAAATAGGGTAACACTTTGAAGCTGTCTGTCGAGTAGCAGACGATCCGAGTGAGGAGGCCCCCCTCTAGGGGCAATAAAAACTAACCAATCAGGAAACTACTGTGTCAGTACGATTATGGTATTAAAGGTGTGCAGTGGAACTGCGCTCATTACCGCCTTTGTCTCTGACAGCTAGAAGCATAACAGATCGACGGTAGCGAATTGTTTGACTTTCTTCCCTCCCCCATCCCCATACTACCTCTGTCCTATTTTCTTTTACATGTATCGTTTTTTGCTGTCCAAGTGTACGGAAGGGTTTTTGTATAAATAAGACATTTTTTGCTACATGCAGGCCTGCCTACCCAAGATTTGAAACTTCAGGGACATTCTGCACGGCCGACAAGCAAGGGCGCGCAATACGCGCCCAAGTAAGTAGTGGGGTCCAAAGGACCCAAAATCATGCAATCTGAGCAAGGAAATTTGCAATTAATCATCAGGATCCCAGTCACACTAAAAGTATCAAATGCATGCAAGCTTACCTTTTAGCTATATTTACACTATGTACACCATTCCACTACACCACTGAATCTACTTGGACTTGGGAAGAGACCTGTAATAGGCGCTCTTCATATCCTGGAGGTCCTTGGTGCTGTATCTTCTCTCCAGAGCTTCACCGGGTCGGGACTTGGCAACAACCAGCGCCTCAAGTGTGTCTTTCCCCATACTTCCTCTAAAGTCAGTCTTGTTCTTGCGAACAACAGAAAAAATCCGTTCGCAATGCGCAGAAGAGTGAGGGATGGTGAGGATGGACAACATCAGCATGGGCAAATGCTGGAACATGGGCTGCCTGTCCTGCAGCTGGCTCACTGCCCACCATGTGGCATCAACTCTCTCTGTGTCCTTGAGACACTGGCGGATGTCAGCACACTGATACTTTAGAAAACTCGAGTCAAATGTCCGTTGTTGTTACTCCAGGAGCAAGAAGTTTTGGGAACCGTTTCAGAAAATAATCCAAGTCCTGAAAACTCAAACTGCTGTCAAGTTGTTTTTCCGGATCCACGACCTGGACGTGCTTGAGCAGAGGATCTGAGAGGGGAAGCTTTTTCTTGATGTAATTGCAGCTTACTTGAAAGAATTTTACCACAGATACATAGAACTCCTGTATTCTCTGACTTCAGATGGTTCTCCTGTGGTCTCTCCACAAACATGGGACAATGTGCTGGGTAGTAGAATTTTTCAGTTCAGCGTCAGGGGGCGGGGGTGGGGGGGGGGGGGGACGCAGCTCCCACACTCATTTGATTGGTACCCCCCTTTTCCGGGGATTTGCAATGATTAAATGTTTCTTCACTATTGGTTTATGTAACATTTTGGGGGGTTGCATATATGACATTTGGGGTACATATGACAATGTGCTGTTGTAACAGTATTTTTAATTTTTCTTTTAAGCAGCAACACAAAATTAAATGTGGCATTTTTTCAATCTATGTGCGTGTTGTGTCGTCCTTTGTAGCATAGAAATTTTTATGTGAAACGAAAGGAACATAAATGTTTCCATGTAAAAAAAACAATAAAAACATTGGAATTTGTCTTGATGTCACACACACACACACACACACACACACACACAGTAAACTCTAAAATATGATTTCCATGCTAAATACTAAGCAAATACCGGTATTAAACACAGCGAACGGGCATGTCTCACCGATGCAGTTGTAAGCTGACTGTACATATTCTGACAAGTTCTCACTAGCCACTCGCGCTCTCTCCAATCAGTCTGGTTGATCAGAGAGAGCGCGAACAGCCAGAGGGAAAAAAATTGTTGCGGAATCTGCTGGTCCTGGTATGGTATTCATGGACCTGTACCTACGCCCTGATGGTAAAAGTTGGAAAAGCTCATTACCTGGGTGGGTGGAATCACTGGAGATAAGACTTGCTCTATGCAAGAGACGCTGCTGGTACAGTGAGTCCAGGCTAGGAAGATCTCTGCCTATGATTTTCAAAGTGGTCTTGACTGGGGCCCCTGTGACCTTGACCTTTAAGAGAGATCACTAACACTGGTATGTTAAGAAAGGTCTTGTCACAATGTATCTTTGGGCCAAGCTTGAAGTCTGTGTCTTGATTAGTCTCCAAGAAAATGACAATGTTAAAGTTTACCATGGACGACAGACACCAAATGACGGACAGATGACCACCAGCCCAGAACATACTCACTTTTGCTTCACAGGTGAGCCAACAAAAGTAAACGAATGATAATTATAACATAAAATCAAATTTAATCATTCTAATTTAGTTCAGCTAAGTCGATAGTTTCAGATGCCAATACAATAATACAAACGGTCAACGCACCTTCAACTTTTTGTTGACCTTACAGCAGTAGCGATAAAGGTTCCCAAGGTTCAAAGGCCCAAAGTCGGCATAGAAGCTGGAAAAAGGTGAAATGTGGGTGAGATTCAAAGTTGTATTCTTAACCTTGAATTTGAAAAACAATTCCTGCCAATTTTGGTCAACAAAATAACAAACAAGGTTATCTTCTGCAACCAGGGCCATAAGGTGCAAATAGCACTTGATTCAACACACACAAAAAAATAAATTCACAGAAATGTACAATGTACCTATGGGAGACGGATCAAACACAACAAATCAGTCTCATTGGCCCTTGAGCTAGGATGTAATGTGTAAATTGACCTACCAGTACTGCCTAGTACTGAGGGTAACTGACTGTGGGCACTCACACCATGTAACTACTTCACATCATCTCCTTCACCAGCAATGATCACTAACCAGCCCATAACGCCAAAGGCAATCAAAACACTGCACACTCATTCACAATGTTTGTGGATATGCCAATAAAAGTCAAGTGACTGCTGTGATCACGTCAGTCAGACCAATACAGCACTAAGCCCATGTGAACAAAAGTCTTTCTCACGAAAATAAGCAAACACACCTTGCCCTCAAGCAATTAAGATCATGGGTCATGACTGGTATCAGTGGAAGTGGTAGTGGTACAAACATGGACAGACGTTTGTAAATGTCATTTACAGTATGAAAATATATGGTACCGACAGCCTGGACAGGCATCAAGCAAAGCAAACATTTCCATTCAGCTATCATGATCTCTAGCATCTCCTATTAATATTATGTATGATGTAGTATGTAGTTCTAGATTTGTGTACATGTACAGTACATAGTGCTTAACAGAGGAAAATGATTTTGGTTTCTTATCTGAAACAGTGAAATAGAAAGGTGGACTAATACTTGAGTCAACACACCAGATTTAGTCTGCCAAACTGAAAATACGTTGACTTTGAGATTGGGCTGGTCAGAGCGTGGGCCTCAAGTTCTTGCACAGAAGTAACAAGATAAAAATTACATCACGTCCAACTACTCTAATCTTGCTGTAGAACATACTTTTGGCACCAAAAGCACCGTATGTGTGTGTGAGCATGTGTGTGTGTGTATACCGGTATATGTGTGCTACGTTTGAGGTTGTGTTATTCTTTGAGAGCATACATGTGTGTGTTAATCATAGGAAAGATCCGATATTCATTCGAGTTATTTTG
The DNA here is from genome assembly GCA_036245525.1 of Semisulcospira habei. NCBI lineage: Eukaryota > Metazoa > Mollusca > Gastropoda > Semisulcospiridae > Semisulcospira > Semisulcospira habei. The sequence goes on from BTPG01000005.1 coordinate 110,094,923, forward strand.
GATAAGAATTACGTACCTTTTTAGTAGGATTCATTTTCTTTTGCATGGAGACTTGCGATCAATTTTGTTGTGATGCGTAGTTTCGCCTACATTAGACTGGAAGGTTCGAGCAGGGTTGCAATCTTTCTAGTGACCTCAGATATGACGTCAAAGTGTCAGCTACATTTCGTAACATGGTATCAAAGACGCCTAAATAGTAGTGGAATTTTGTAGTTCATTCTAGTGTATTCTTTTTCATGAATATTAATGTTTTGGTTACGTTTTCTTTTATGATGGTTGTGTTGAGAGAATTTGCTGTGTTCTGGAAATCTATAATAGAATAAAAGACCGTGTTAGGAAGTATGTGTGTATACTGTATGCAAGACGCAGTGTGTCAAAAGTGTTGATGCATTGTAGAGGAGACAGTGTATCAGTGTTGGTGCATTTGTAGATGCATTGTGTGGCGATCACATTGCTGCAATAAAATATTGTTGGAACTGTTACTCCTGAGTGGTCTACAACCTTGTGCCACGTGTAACGAGCTGCAGCTGAATGGAGTTTCTTTACAAGAACCCTACGTGCTTGCGTCTGGTGTGATATCATACTATGACTATGACTACTACATAACATTTGGCACCCCTGATGGGACATCTTCAGTTGGCTCATTGGAAAGGATAGCCGGAGACAACAGCCAGCAGTGAAATGCAAAGATGGCGACACGAAGATGGAGACATTCCTGAGGATTGGGAAGAAATGTGGACTGGAGGGAACTCAACTCCTGGAGTTTATAAAGGAGAGACAGGAGAGAGAAGAAAAGAGACGGGAGAGAGAAGAAAAGAGAGAATGGAGAGAGAAAAAGAAAAGAAACTCGAAGAAGAAAAGAGATTGGAGACAGAAGAAAGAGCCAAAGAGCGTGAGATTAAGAGACAGCAAGAAGACGCAGAGAGACAGCGAGAAGAGGCAGAGAACAGTGAGAAGAGGCAGAAAAACAGCGAGAAGAGGCAGAGACAACATGAAATTCATCTCAAGATGATGGAGTTAGAGGCACAGCGCCAGAGGACAGCTGAAGCAGCAGCCGTTGCCAGCAGAGAGCAAACAGCCCGTGCGCCGAAACTACCGCCTTTTGTAGAAAATTCAGATAAAATGGACGCTTGCCTGCAGCAGTTTGAGCCCTTCACAAGCAGCGACAAGTGGAACAAGAGACTTGGGCCACCAAACTGAGTGCACTTCTAACCGGCAAAGTGCTTGAATTATACACCCGCCTGCCAAGAGAAGAAGCTGAGGATTACGCGCAGTTGAGAGCCACCCTGTTGAGACGGCATGACTTCACTAAAGAGGGTTACAGACGACAATTCCGGAATTGCAAGGTTGAGGAAGGAGAAACACCTGGCCTATTCATTGAGAGAATCAGGAACTACCTGGAGAAATTGATAGAGCTGGTGTGTTTAAACAAGGAGTACTAGGACTTGTGTGACTTCATCATCAAAGAACAAGACCTCAGAGCATGTTCTAAGGACCTGGCTGCCCACCTCAGGGAGCAAAAGGACCAGCCCTGAAGGCCCTTGCAGACTTCGCTCAAAGATACCTGGATGCCCACAACACAACATAAGTTCGGGCCCGGTAAGCTGCAGCGTGTGCCAGCAGAGGAAAACCATGACGTCAGACACACCCCAAAACACATGCCGATGGAGAGCCTTACATGTTTCCTTTGTGGAAAGAAGGGACACAAGGCGATACGGTGCCCTTCCAAGAGTGTTCCCCGAGGCGACAAACCAAAAAGGCACAACCAAGACCGCGGGAAAGCAGGCAGAAGTGGTACCACGGAGCCGCCGCTGTACTGGCCAATGATGTGACGTCATCTGGTGACTTTGAGTCTGCAGAAAGGCGGGCAACACTGGAGTAGATCGAGTCTTTCAGAAGAAGTGGACGCATTCCAGTTTGCGATGGGGCTACATTCTTACCAGTTTCCAACATCACGATGTCTGAGAGTGAAGTGCCCAACATGCCGGGGGTGTCAGGATTCGTCGGCAACACATCAGTGAGAGTGCTGAGAGACACAGGTTGTAGCGGCGTCATCGTGAGAGAGGACCTAGTAGCTGAAGACCAGAGGCTACAGGAGTGGACAACCCTCATCTTGGCCAACGGAACTGTGAGAATTATCCCCCTTGCCAATGTCAGTGTCAATACCCCGTACCTGACAGGAGATGTGAAAGTGTTATGCGAGTCTACGACCTTATCATTGGAACTGTTGACGGTGCCAGAAACGCAGAGGATCCAGATCCTGAGGGGAGACCTGAAACATGTGCTGTTACCACGAGAAGTCAAGCAAAGAAGAGTCACCAGACCATCCCTCTAAAAGTGGCTGACAACACGGAAGCAGCCATGGTGAATAGGAACAAGCTGGTGGAACTACAGAGATCTGACCCTACGCTTGACAAGTTCTGAGGTCAGACTGAGCCTGTGACACGAAGAGGGAAGGAGATAACCTTAGAAAGGACATCCTGTATAGGGTATTCAACAGCCCTGGAGACAAGCCTGTCCGTCAAGTGGTGGTTCCTGAAAACCCCTGAGGATGCAAGTGATGAAACTGTCCCATGATTCCATCTTAGGAGAACACATGGGAATCAGCAAGATCCTCGACAGGATCTGTGCAGTCTTCTACTGGCCTGATATGGGGACGAAGTCACCCGATTCTGCAGGTCGTGCGATATATGCCAGAAGACAATCTCCAAGGGAAAGGTGCCCAAGGTTGCTCTAGAAAAAATGCTACTGATCGATATGCCATTCAAGCGGGTAGGCGTGGATCTGGTGGGGCCCATATCTCCTCCAAGTGAAGATGGTCATCGCTACATTCTGACACTGGTGGATTACGCTACAAGATATCCTGAGGCCATACCATTAAAGAACATCGACACTCCAACAGTGGCAGAGGCGCTCGTGGACATGTTCAACCATCTGGGGATTCCTGAAGAGATCCTGAGTGATCTAGGGACCCAGTTCGTCTCCGACTGTATAGAAGAAGTCAATCGGCTGTTGAGCATCCGACACCTCACGATTCCCTACCACCCCATGTGTAATGGGTTGGATGAAAAGTTTACTGGAACATTTAGAGCTATGCTGAAGAAACTGTGTGCTGAGCTGCCAAGGTTGTGGCATAGATACATCAATGCCTTGCTCTTCGCATACCGTGAAGTTCCTCAAGATTCGACAGGGTTCTCCCCCTTCGAATTACTGTACGGTAGGACTGTAAGGGGACCCATGCACATCCTGAAGGAGCTGTGGACCAAGGACATCGATGCGCCTGAGGTGAAGATCAGCTACCAGTATGTCTTCGACCTGAGAGAGAAGCTGGAGGACACCCTCAGGATGGCTCGAGAAGAATTGGAGAAGGCGCAAAACAAGGGGAAACATTACTTATACCGTAAAGCCAAACCTCGTCGGTTCCAGCCAGGTGACCAGGTGTTGATTCTTGTCCCCACCGACAACAACAAACTCCTGATGCAGTGGAAGGGACGGTACTTAGTTGACACAGTGGTTGGCATCAATGACTACAGTCATGGTCAACAACAAGATGAAGACTCTTACCCCGCAAATCTGCTGAAGAAGTACATCGACGGAACGGTCGTCAGGACAAACCACAACAAGCGGCATCGGTGCGTCTGGCTGCTGGCGAGAGACTAGACGACAAGAACCTGTTCAACCTTAATGAACTCCGCCACAAGGAGGGGGTAGAAGACATCCAGTTCGGTCAAAACGTGACCCAGGCACAACAAGAAGAACTGAGAGCCCTAACTACGGAGTTCAAGCATGCATCGGTTTACGCCTGACCCGGGGACTACGGACACCATCCAGCATGAAGTTAATCTGACGTCAAACAAGCTGGTTCGCAGCAAGCCGTGTTGTCTGCCTTGCAACATGAGAGGAGAGCCGAGGAAAGACATCAAGGAGATGATGGACTTGAGAGTCATCAGGGAGTCCAAGTCGCCAGTGGTCATTGTGATGAAACTAGATGGAGCCAATTGGGTGTGTGTGGACTATTGTACACTCAATAAGCGGACAGTATTCAACCCTGGACCATCAACCCTTGAACATGATTTGGTGATGTTCTTGCAGAACTTTGACATTAAGTTACAGTCTATCAAGGGTTCACAGATCTTTGGAGCGGATTACCTGAGCAGAGCAGTTTAAAGGAACATTTCTTTGTTCAGGACAGTTAAAGGAACTGTGAGACAATTATTACAGAGTAGTTGATTTGATTTTATTTTTGATGTGAGATTGTTAGTATTTATAGTTCTGTGTGGTTTAACACAGCCACAACCGTATTTTGAGATTTGAGAAGAAATTTTCTTCTAAAAAGAGGGGTAATGTTACGTTTGTGGATATTCTTTGAGAGCATGTGTGTGTTAATCATACGAAAGATCCGATATTCATTTGAGTTATTTTGGATAATAACGTACCTTTATAGTAGGATTCATTTTCTTTTGCACGGAGACTTGCGATCAATTTTTGTTGTGATGTGTAGTTTCGCCTACATTAGACTGGAAGAGTGAGCAGGGTTGCGATCTTTCTAGTGACCTCAGATATGACGTCAAAGTGTCGGCTAAATTTAGTAACATTGTATCAAAGTTACCTAAATAGTAGTGGAATTTTGTAGTTCATTCTAGTGTATTCTTTTTCATACTCACAAACCAGATAGGTGAGGCTAGTGCTGGTAGAATTGTACACATACCAAGGTGAATTACTCAGCGCTGGACAGACAAACAGTTAGATTCCATCCGCCTCCTATCAGTCACCCAATTGCCAGCCCACAGAAAAATACACAGGTACAGAACAAGACGATCATCTACATTCCTTAATTAATATTCTTTTTCATGAATATTAATGAGTTTTGGTTACGTTTTCTTTTATGATTGGTTGTGTTGGGGGAATTTGCTGGATTGTTCTGGAAATCTGTAATAGAATAAAAGACCGTGTTAGGAAGTATGTGTGTACATTGTTTGAGAGACGCAGTGTGTCAAAAGTGTTGATGCATTGTAGAAGAGACAGTGTATCAGTGTTGGTGCATTTGTGAATGTATTGTGTGGAGATCACATCGCTGCAATAAAATATTGTTGTAACTGTTACTCCTGAGTGGTCTACAACCTTGTGCCACGTGTGACGAGTTGCAGCTGAGTGAAGTTTCTTTACAAGAACCCCACGTGCATGCATCTGGTGTGATATCATACTACGACTTCCACGTAACAATGTGGGAACGGCTAGCGCTGCCGTTTGTGGATGGACAAGCCTGAAACTTAAGAATATTTTCTCTACAAGAATTCTCCCGAGGAAGTTTAAAAAAACAACTAATGTACACATTAACAAGAAAATGACCATTTCACGAAAAACCAATTGACCCACATTCAAGTCTGTAATTAGTCTTATTTCGAAATAGATTTTTCGTTAAAACTACATTGAAGAAAGACAATGAATGAGTTTGTTAGCCAACACTGTTCCCGAACTTCTTGAGCGATAATTAATTTATTTTTGAAAACAAAATACTCTTAAAAACAAGAAAGGCAAAGTCCTTATGGCTCACATGTATGACAAATGTATATATATATATATATATATGACTAAGTGCCAAAAGGTGTGCAAGAAGTTAGTGACCTCTTTTGACGGAAAATAAAAACGGTAAAAACGGGTATGCGTTGATGTTGACATGTGAAATGTGTGTGTGAATGATGGAAGATATAGCGGAAATAACTGCTGCACCTAACAAGCAACGTAACAAGTGGCAGATACTAAAACGTCTGATTTCACAGGGAAAATTTAGCCATGGAAAACGGACATCAACATGCCATCCGACTTCGTCGATCATGCGTGCAAACGCAATGCCAACAAACCTGGTGCTGATCACGTTTATGTGTTCAGGGAACATTGTTCTAATTATGTACGTGTCACAAAACTTGAATTTGAGCCGCCTTGTTTTTATTGCTGTTGCAAATATCTGTCGTCGGATGTCAGGTTTGTCGCAATAGCAGTATCGTAGTTTCTGCGAGCATTTTGACAGCAACAAAGCACGCTGATTTCACCAGATATGACATAGATACTTCGTTTTACTTTCGTAGTGTCTTTCATCGGCTTTGACATTACTTTTATGTCAAAGTTTTCTAAGCTGGCAAACAATTTGTGAGTGGACCAAATTTTGTCACAAGATCTGACGTTCGACTATTTGCCATTGTGCAAGAAGAATGATTGACTTAACTTTCAAAGTTCATTTTCTCAAAAACCATTTAAGTTACTATCTTCTTATTTCACAGGCACATTACCTGTACCATGTACATAATAAAAAAAAAAGCATTTTGTGATACTTCATGTCAAACATATTTTTTTAACCCACGTCCTTTTTCTGTGTGCACCTTTTGGCATTTAGTCATATATGTGTGACCTATGTGACAATAAGGGCTGGCTTCAGCACCAGCAAAATTCATGTTTTCTCAAAGTTTAAGCATTTTTCACACATCTGTCAAACTCCTGCGACCCTTGACCTTTACGACGAGTCAACTTAATTAGTCTGCAATTGCATAGAAATGTCTTGCCATCAGCAAACTTCACGCCAAATTTCATTGAAAAGTTTTCAAAAATTTTGATAAAAGTTACAATTCTTACACACAAAAAAAGAAGGCATTTTTAACACATTTACCCATCTCTTGTAACCCTTGACCTATCCAAGGGGTCATCCAAATTAGTATGCATAGAAAGGTCTTACCATCAGGTATTTGTTGTGAGAGTCCGTAAGACTGATCATGTCACACCAATCTTGAAGTCCCTTCACTGGCTACCTGTGTCCTCACTTATTCAATACAAAGTTATGTCAATCTGTTTTAACTGCCTTTCAGGCACCAGCCCAAAATACTTGTCTTCTTTGCTGCACATGTATACACCCTCTCGTGAGCCCCGCTCCTCTTCTGATAAACGGAAGTTGTGTGTACCTTCCGTCCAAACTAAAACATTTGGTCAGCGCACTTTTGTTTATCAAGCCGCAGTGTTATGGAATACACTTCCTCTTGAGGTCAGAAACAGCGAGTCTGTCTCTGACTTCAGGAGGTCGTTGAAAACTCATCTCTTCAAGCTTTACTTTGAATAATTGCCAGTGTTTGATGCCTTAGTTGTAGCTCTGTAATCCTCCTTGTTTAGATTGAATGTTAATTAGAACATAAATTATTATGTATTTTAGTTCATTGTAAAAGTGGTGTGATCGGGTTGTGTTTTGTTTATGTGCATATGTCATTGTATTTTTATTTTTGTGTACAAATTGTAAAGCGCTTAGAGCTTTTGATTAAGAATAAGCGCTATATAAATACTCATTATTATTATTATTTCTGTACCAAGTTTGTGTTTGAAGTTGAAAATAGTATTTAAGAAAAAACATTTTTTGTCAAAATATGGCTCCTTTAAACCTTCCCCACCCGGGTCTGCCCTGGGGGACTTGGGTGGGGTTAACTACTTTTTAGTTCCCAGGGTCACCCTGGTCAGCCCCAAAGGGTGGGTTTTCCTCTCTATTCTGGGGAATGTGTTTCTGTCTACCCTTGGTCCATTCACCTGTATTTGCCTTTTTAAAACTCTCCCTATTGTCTGCACTGCCTGTAGCTCTTGATATTGGATGTGTGTTGCTAAATGGTCTTAGCTTTATTTAGGCCCCATGTGTTAGGTTTATTTAATGTATTTGACCGGCTGGCGACATACATTCAATGTTCTGTTTAGCTTTTTTTTTCACAAGCAGTGCAGGCACATCCTGAGAAAGCCTTGTTGCTGTCGGGACGTTAAGCAATGTACAATCAATCAATCAATCCTTTAAACCTATTTTGGGATAAACGCATGACCCTTGACCTTTGTGATGGGTCAACTAAAGTAGTATGCATATGAAGGTCTCATCATCAACCACCTTTAAACCAAATTTGATAGAAAACTTTACAAAAATGTTGATAACAAAAAAGGCAAAGCCCCTTTGGCTCACAAAATATAATGTATGACTAATCCACAGGTGTGACAGTAAGAAGAGATGGCTCCTGTACCAGAAAAATCCATGCTTTCTCAAAATTTAATCAGTTTTCACACATCTGTGAAACCCCCGTGACCCTTGTGATGAGTTGCCTAAATTAGTATACATAGGAAGGGCTTATCATCAGCTACCTTTTGTGCCAAATTTGATTGAAAAGTTTGCAAAAATGTTCATAATAACTACAAAGTACAATTCTGTCAAAAATTGGCATTTTTACACATTTGCCGACCTCTTGTGACCCTTGACCTTTCCGATTGCCCATCCAAATTAGTATGCATAGATAGGTCTTACCATCAGGTATCTATGTACCAAATTTGGGTTTCAAGTTGTGAATAGTATTTTTTCAAAAAACATCTTTTGTCAAAATATGGCCATTTCTTACCTATTTCCTGAGCTCTTGTGACCCTTCACCTTTCCAAGGAATCAACCAAATTAGTATGCATAGGAAGGTCTTACCATCAGGTATCTTTGTACTAGGTTTGGGTTTGAAGTTGTGAATAGTATTTGAGAAATAATAAATTATGTCAAAATATAGCTATTTTTGACTTATTTCCTAATCCCATGACCTTGACCTTTATGAGAGGTCACTGAAATTGGTATGGTTATAAAAGTCTCGCCACAAAGTATCCTTGGGCCAAGTTTGAAGGCTGTGGCTTGAATAGTCTCCAAGAAAATGCCAACGTTAAAGTTTACCACGGACGATAGACGGACAACCACTGGCCCAGAATATAACTCACTCTTACTTCGCACATGAGCCGAAAACTACAATTCTATCAAAAGTTGGCATTTTACACACACCTGCCGACTTCTTGTGACCACTGACCTTCCCGAGTAAGCATAGATAGGTCAGGTATCTTTGTACCAAGTTTCGGTTTGAAGTGGAATATTCTGTGAAAATATGGCTATTTTGAACCTATTTCCTGATTGCTTGTGACCCTTGACCTTTACTTACTTACTTACGCCTGTCACCCCTCCCAGGGTATAGGCTGTCGACGAGAGACCTCCAGCGACTCCTGTCCTGTGCTTCTCCTTCGAGTTTACTCCAGGTGGTTCCCAGTCTCTTGATGTCTGCTTGGAGGTCTCGACGCCAGGTGTTTCTCGGCCTGCCTCTTTTCCTCTTTTGCTGGGGGTTCCATGACAATGCCTGCCTAGTGATACTGGAAACTGGCTTTCTCAGACTGTGACCAATCCATCCCCATCTTCTTCATCCAATTTCATTCTCTGCTGTTATCTGCTCTGTTCTCTCCCAGAGTCTGACGTTGCTGATCTTCTCTGGCCAGTGAATTTTCAAGATTCTTCTAAGGCAACTGTTTATGAAGATCTGTACTCTGTTGACTGTGGTTTTTGTCAATCTCCATGTCTCTGCTCCATATAGGAGAACTGCTTTTATGTTTGAGTTGAAAATCCGGACTTTGGTGTGTTGTGACAGCTCTCTGGAACTCTACACTTTTTTCAGCTGGAGAAAGGCTGCTCTGGCTTTACCGATTCGTGCTCTGACATCTGCATCAGTGCCACCTTTTTTGTCGATGATGCTCCTGAGATAGGTGAAGGACTCCACCTCCTCCAACGGGGTGCCAGCAAGCAACTGGTTCTTCCCTGGTTGCGTTCAGCCTCATTGTCTTTGTTTTCTGTTTGTGGATGGTGTGGCCCACTTGGGACGAGATGTCAGCAAGCCTCGTGGTCTTGTCCTGCATTTGTTGATGAGTGTGGGACAGTAAAGCCAAGTCGTCTGCAAAATCGAGGTCGTCAAGCTGTGTCTACAGTGTCCACTGTATTCCACTTCTTCTCTGCTCTGTGGTCCTCTTCATGACCCAGTCTATGGCCAGTAGGAAGAGGAACGGAGACAGCAAACACCCCTGCCTGACGCCGGTTCTGACCTGGAGCTCCCTGGTGAACTGCCCTTCATGGATCACGCGACATGTCATGCCATCGTAGCTGCTCTTGATCAGGCAGACGAGTTTTGTGGGTACACCAGAGTGTCGTAGGAGTTTCCACAAAGTCTCTCGGTCCACGCTCTCAAATGCTTTCTCGTAATCCACAAAGTTGACGTACAGCGGTTAGCTCCACTCCAGAGACTGCTCCACAATGATGCGGAGAGTGGCAATCTGGTCTGTACATGATCGGTTTTTCCTGAATCCTGCTTGCTGGTCTCTCAGCTGAGGGTCGACGGAGCTCTTCATTCTCTCCAGGATGATCCTGTTGAAGACCTTTCCTGGTACTGACAGCGAGGTGATTCCTCTGTAGTTGGAACACTTGCCGAGGTCGCCTTTCTTGGGAAGTTTGATTAGGTACCCCTCCTTCCAGTCCGCCGGCATCACCTCCTCTTCCCAGATCTTTCCAAACAGTGGGTACAGCATCTCTACTGTTGTCTCTAGGTCTGCTTTCAGAGCCTCCGCTGGGATGCCATCTGGCCCTGCTGCTTTGCCGTTCTTCAAAAATGCCACTGCTCTTCTGATCTCTTCCCGGCTGGGTCTGTCACAGCTGATGGGTAGGTCAGTCTCTGCTGGCTGGATGTCTGGGGGGTCTGGTGGGGTGGGTCTGTTCAGTAACTCTTCAAAATGCTCGGCCCATCTGTCGAGTTGGTCTGCTCTGTCTGCAATAGCCTTCTTTGTCTTTTACTGGCCATACTTGCCAGACAATCTTCTGGTAATGTCGTAGAGCTGTTTCATGTTGCCGCTGCCTGCTGCCTTTTCTGCCTCTGCTGCTAGGCCATCTGTGTAGGCTCTCTTGTCTGCCCTGATACTCCTCTTCACCTCGCGGTTGGCTTCCGAGTATTCCTTATGTGCCCTTGCTTTGGCTGCTCTCGTGCGAATGTTGTTGACAACTGCTTTCTTCTGCTTCCTCACTATCTTCTTCATGGTCTGTGCCGACAGCCAGTCCTTGTGATGGTGTTTCTTGAACCCCACAGTGTCTTTGCAGGTTGAGTTCAGTGCCTCTCTAACTGCCTTCCACTGCTGCTCTGTGGTGACCGCCTCCTCTTCATTTACTAGCTCCTGTAGCACTTGAAACCGGTTGGACAGCACCAGTTTGAACTCTTCTCTCACTCCAGTCTCTCTCAGGAGGCCTACATTATAGCGCTGTCTTCTTGTTGTCTCTGTGCTGTTTTTCTTTAACTTGAGCTTTATTCTTAAGATAAGCAGATGATGGTCTGAGGCGACATCTGCTCCCCTCCTCACTCGAACATTTGAAGGGATCTTCTAAATTTCTTGTTAATGCAGATATGATCTATTTGGTTCTCTGTTGTATGGTCAGGTGAGACCCAAGTTCCTTTGTGTATTCTTCTGCGTGGGAAGATGCTGCCTCCAATGACAAGTCTGTTTAGAGCACAAAAGTCTACAAACCTCTCCCCATTCTCACTCATCTTCTCTAGTCCCTGTCTCCCCATCACCTCTTCGTATCCGGTGTTGTCCTCCCCTATTTTGGCATTAAAATCGCCCATGATGATGGTGATGTCTCGCTCCGCACATTTGTCCACAGCACTCTGGAGTCGGTCGTAGAACTCTTGTTTCTCTTTCTCATCACTGTCATTAGTGGGCGCATAACACTGGATGACGTTCAGCTTGATCTTTTTCCTGGTTCTAAAGGCTGCTGTGATAATTCTTGGCCCAAGAGGTTCCCAGCCCATCAGCGCTCTCTGTGCCACTGGTGACAGCATGAATGCTACACCTTCTGTATGGGGGGCATTCTCCTCTTCATGACCTGAATACAGAATCATCTCCCCACTTAACAGCCTTTTCTGCCCAGACTGCGTACATCTGGCTTCACTGATACCTAGCAGGGAAAGGTTGTACTTTTGCATTTCCGCTGCTATCTGGGCGGACTTCCCGCTCTGGTACATGGTCTTGACATTCCATGTGCCCATGATTGTGTCCCTGGATAGAGAGGCGGCTCGGTCCTGTGGCTTCCAAAGACTCCCAGCTTTCACCACACGACGTCATAAATCTTCTGGTAGAAGAACCTTCCTCCTCCAGGAAAGGAATTGCTGTTTGTCTATTCGTTGGCGTTTTTGTAGCTATTTCCTTATTTGTAGGGTGGGGAAGCTACCCCCACGCCCAACCCCTTACTAGGAGGACCAAGGGTTTTCTGTCGGGGTCTCCTTCCCTTAGACCATGTTGGTTCACGGCACCTTATTTCATTCGGTGCATCCCTCTTGCGAGGGACCCCCTATCCACCACACAGGGGACGCGCCTCAACGCCATATGGTCCCAGCGCGAGGACCCTTGACTTTTCTGAGGGATCAATCAAATTAGTATGCATAGGAATGTCTTATCATCGGGTATATTTGTACCAAGTTTGGTCTTGACGTTGTGAACAGTATCTGACAAAACAAAAATCAATTTTGTCAAAATATGGCATTTTTAAAAAATCTAATTCCTCATCTCATGTGACCTTGACCTCTGAGAGTGGTCACTCAAATTGGTATGTTTAAAATGGTCTTGCCACATAGTATCCTTGGGCCAAGTTTGAAGACTGTGGCTTGAATAGTCTCAGGTAAATGCCAATGTTAAAGTTTACCATGGACGACGGACAGACGACCACTGGCCCAAAACATACTCACTTTTGCTTCGCACGTGAGCCAAAAATTAAAAATTTGTGCAGACAGTAATGTAAAAAAATCAAATTTGTCTTTATTTTACCCCTATGAGATGTCTTATGCACACTTCCAAGGGTATTAAAATTGGAGTGAAAATTTCATGGAAAACGGTTAGCATGCAAATCAGCCCATCATGTTTTACTTACTCGATATTTTGCATATAGCTAGGCTGATGGAAGGCATTTAATTAGTTCATTAACCAACTTTTATACCTCTTCAACATTTTGAGTTAAAAGTATAGTGTGTCTGAAATTTTCAGAAGTGCAATTTTTACAGATTATTTTTAAAACTGCTAAAAATCTTTGAATTTTTTTTTATAAAAAAACAGTCTTCTAAAAAATAACTGAATGATTCTTCATGAAGATTATTTACATTGGCCTGCTGTCTGCCCCAGCTTTTGGGTATGTCCAAGTCAAATTGTGATTTTGACATTCTTTGCAATTATTTCTAGAACAGATAAATATATTTAAATTTATTTTCGAACAAGAAGTCTTCTCATTAATACCCAAACGGTTTTTCATAAACAGTATTTACGTAAGCCTGCTGTTTGTCCCAGCTCTCGGGTATGATTGGGTCAAATTGTCACCTAAAAGTTCTATGTATGAAAATAAGCTAGAAAATTCAGAAAATTTGAAAATTAAGTTTTATCTTTTCTACGAGGATTGACATAAAACATTCATTTCGTCACTGTGTACACCACGTTGTGGAACTAGCAATGCCATGAAGTGAAACTCATAGCGACGTCATTTTGATGCTTGTACTATTATTCTGCTTCAAAATGGCTGTGGCCAGCCCACAGAATGTAGAACAGGCACCAAGCGCTGTGTGTCTGTGTTTGCCATTGCATTTCCTGTACTGTTCCACTGAAATACTTGAACAGACATCCAATCTATCAACAATTTAGTATACAAACTTATGTTGACAATAGACATATTCAACACAAATCAGTGCTTTTATTTTACAACCATCTGAAATGAAAACTTACTTTTCATACACCAACTCATCATCTGTACAAAAATAGTGAGTATGGGCTGTTGACTTGGGACGTGACCGTAGTGTTGCAAAGTACAGGCGATCTGCAATTAATAAAAAAAATATATGATCAATTCCCAAAGAACTTACATTCACCCCTACAGTTCATTTGCAGGAGTTGTGCTGGTGTTTTCAGTTTTGCTTGAGCATATGCACAGGATCGGTTAAAAACATGTATGATACGAAAGAAACTGTGTGAACTTACTTTAACCCTTAAATTCCCAGAACTAAATGACTTCCATTCTAAAGTCATTTAGTTCTGGGAGTTTAAGAGTTAAAGTACCACTATGCATAAATATGATGACAAATTTCAGTACCACTTGTGTTGGTTATGCCTTGTTGACCCACGTAATGAACTTCCAAGGCAGTTAACCTTCAATCAGGCCGACCACTCCGTCTCGGACATTCAGGTTAAAGGCCTCTGGCTTATGCAAGCCAGTACTGTCTGGGCCAGGAAAGACCGTGAAAAATTTCTGATTAATAAACTGGGTACTGTGGCGCCACTCGGGATGAATATGAAAGATTAACATATTTTACCTTGCTTGTGTCTGCTAACTGTACCTTTACCTCACTGTGTCGCTTCTGTTTTACTACTCACTAACCAGATAGGTGAGGCTGGCGATGGTTGATATGTACACATCCCTTGGGGACTTTCTCAGCGCTGGCGGTACGTTTAGTTGAAACCCTTGCCCTTCCCCATCGGGCTTTACTCTTAAGATAAGCAGATGGTGGTCTGAGGTGACATCTGCTCCCCTCCTCACTCGAACATCTTGGAGGGATCTTCTAAATTTCTTGCTAATGCAGATATGGTCTATTTGGTTCTCTGTAGTATGGTCAGATGAGACCCAAGTTGCTTTGTGTATTCTTCTGTGTGGGAAGATGCTGCCTCCAATGACAAGTCTTTTTAGAGCTCAAAAGTCTACAAACCTCTCCCCATTCTCACTCATCCCCCCTAGTCCCTGTTTCCCCATCACCTCTTCGTATCCTGTGTTGTCCTCCCCTATTTTGGCATTAAAATCGCCCATGACGATGGTGATGTCTCGCTCCGCACATTTGTCCACAGCACTCTGGAGTCGGTCGTAGAACTCTTGTTTCTCTTCCTCATCACTGTCATTAGTGGGCGCATAACACTGGATGACGTTCAGCTTGATCTTTTTTTTTGGTTCTAAAGGCTGCTGTGATAATTCTTGGCCCAAGAGGTTCCCAGCCCATCAGCGCTCTCTGTGCCATGGGTGACAGCATGAATGCTACTCCTTCTGTATGGGGGGCATTCTCCTCTTCATGACCTGAATACAGAATCATCTCCCCACTTAACAGCCTTTTCTGGTCAAACTGCGTCCATCTGGAGCCGAAATCATGACGGGACTTTTAGGTATCTATCGGCCTGTTGTTTCCTACCGACCCGGAAAGGCGGTTCCAATGGGATTCATGAAGCACTTGTTGTCCCGACTGACGTCATCTAAGGGCCCGTAAGTTAGAGGCACAACACCCCTCCTTTAACTTAGCTAAAGTCCCGTTGTAAGTCCCGTTGTAAGTCGTATTCCAAGATGGCTGCGCCCTTACTGCTGGCTATTCTTCGAGCACAACTGAGAAGGAGGGACCGCATTTTCAGGGATAGAACTAACCCTTTGGACCACTACGACGACGTAAAGCTGCACAAGAAGTTTAGATTTACGCGTCAACAGATTTTTTATATAATTGATGCGGTAAAAGACGAAGTGGATGTGGCGAATCATGTCAGGCTGACTTTCGTAGCTACGTACTGTTACAACCACCTTTCTACCACTCTGAAAGTCGTAGTGCGATGCACGGTCAGTGGCATAGGGGTAGCTATGCCCCCAGCCTAAGTAATAATGCGCATATATATCCTGTGTACAATACTGTGTTCAGCGTTTTTAACAAATCTGATTTCGCTTCCACGATTTTGTTTGTTCTTTAAATTCCTTTTTCCAGTTAGGTAAGGAGTACCTAGTAGGCTCCCATAGTATGAGGATCTATGTCTCTCCGACAACGGTGGGTTTGGGTTATACCCATCGGTGTACATGGTCAATGAAAGTTATGCAAACTTCCTGGGTCAGTTGCAGTTATGCCGACCCCTCAACGATGATTTCCAGATGCCCGTAGGACAAAACTAGAGGCTGCGCATGCGCATTGGGAGGGCTTCCCCCCAAAAATAAGTCAAGGTCACTAGTATATAAATAGTTGGGACTTTAGCTGCCGTCCCTGTAAATTCCTTCTGCGAGCCCGTCATGAATTCCATTTGACTGGCGTTGTTTACGGGACCGTTCCTAAAAGGACGATTGGGTTTGTGGTCCTGTTAATGAAAAGTCCCGACATGATTTCGGCTCCTGGCTTCACAGATTCCTAGCAGGGAAAGGTTGTACTTTTGCATTTCCGCTATCTGGGCGGCGTTGCCGCTCTGGTACATGGTCTTGACATTCCATGTGCCCATGATTGTGTCCCTGGATAGAGAGAGGCGGCTCGGTCCTGTGGCTTTCGAAGACTCCCCCCAGCTTTCACCACACGACGTCATAAATCTTCTGGTAGAAGAACCTTCCTCCTCCAGGAAAGGAATTGCTGTTTGTCTTTTCGTCAGCGTTTTTGTAGCTATTCCTTATTTGCAGGGTGGGGAAGCTACCCCCACGCCCAACCCCCATACTAGGAGGACCAGGGGTTTTCTGTCGGGGTTTCCTTCTCTTAGACCATGTTGGTTCACGGCACCTTATTTTATTCGGTGCACCCCTCTCGCGAGGGACCCCCTATCCCACCACCCAGGGGACGCGCCTCAACGCCATATGGTCCCAGCGCGAGGCCGGTGATGTGTACTATAGTGTAAAAAGTATGGGTTCTGTAGGTCCCACATCATCAAGACAGGGATAACCAGTTAAATCGCTCTTTGAACAAGAAAGGCAAAGCCATTATAGCTCACGTGTATGACCGATTTACATGTGCAGGCATGCCTACCCTCAATTTGAAGTTTCAGTATTAGCTATTTGAAATTTCAGTAATACTATTAAAATTTCAGTAATACTATTACTATTGTTACCTATTATTTCTGCACTGTTTTTTATATAATGCCTTTTATATTAGCACAAGCGCAAAAATAAAAATGACAAACACACACATCACTGACCAGGACACATATAGTTTGCACATCTCTGTAATGGGTTAAATAATGGTTGCCCCCCCCCCCTCCTCCACTAACACACACACATCACTGACCAGGACACATATAGTTTGCACATCTCTGTAATGGGTTAAATAATGGCTGCCCCCCCCCCCCCCTTCCTCCACTTAATTTTTTTAATTTTTTTTTTAACTTGCACATTGCGAAATTTTCTGATTATTGCACTTAGGTCCAACCAAGGGAAAGCAGACACTGACAGGTTGGTTTAAATAAAGGGATGTAATTGAGCAAATTGTTATAGTGTGCTTACTCCGCTTGTTATTGTTTTAATTTGACTAACTCCAACATTTACTTTATTTCTAGATTTAAAAGGCAACTAATATTAATGATAAATTAGGAAATCATATAAATTATTATTTTATGTACTAATTTAAAACAAAATGCAAAATAATTGCATTTTTTGTCAGATTAGAATATCTTTTATTGTACAACTTCACCCACAGCTTTAAACTAAAATAAACACTTGGATTATGTTAACAACAATGATATTTTTGATGCAGAGAAAAATTCATATTAATTGGATCCTTTAACATCTCAATATCAAAGATAAAAGCGTAGCTGCGTCGTGTGCGATGGCTATACAACCTGTCGGAAACCTGTCACGGCCAACCACAGGCCAACAAGTTTGTTTGGTGATTTTTTCTTGTCTTTCCGTAACGTATAACAAATCTCCTTATTTTCCGTAGCGCTAGCTCGATTTTTACAATTTCCGTAAAAAATACGGAAATTCAGTATGGGTAGGCATGCCTGCATGTGTCACCTTTGTGACAAGGGCTGGCTTCTGCAGCAGCAAAATCCATGTTTTCTGAAAATGTTTTCACACATCCAGGGCTCGAAATTAGCGGGGGCCCGGGGCCAAAAACCCGCAAAGTTGATTTCGGGCTCGGAAAGTTGAAAAACGAAGGGCCCGCTTGGCCCGCAAAATAATTTGTCTGCTACAGCTAGCTCTACTCGGCAGTTTCGTATTTGGGCCAAGGGAAGCAACCCACACCGGTGCCCTCACTCACAGTAATAGTATTGTGTTCTTTTTTTCTTTTTTTTTTTGTTATTGTATTTTTAGTTTACTTCTGTTAACTCAAGTGCACATAAGTGTAATATGAATAGATGATTGAAAAAAAAAAAAAAAAGGCAAAATCTGTTTGTTTAACTTTAGTTTATCAGGAAGAGTACTGTTAAGTTTAGTTCCCTTTCATGGTTTTGTTTTGAACTTTTGTGCATTGAGGTCAGATTTTTTGTTACGTTACTCATATTAAAAATTTAATGATGTGTATTGTGCAATACTCAGTCACAAAACTGAAAAGTATTATACAAGAGACTCACTTGATTTTTTTTTCTATTTTGTTTAATGGCCATTTCAGGCTCACTAGTCACTGGAATATGTGTGTCACTGAATGTGTGTGTGTGTGTTTTTTCCCCTTTTTTGTTGGTAATGTTTGAAAGTGAAAGAAAAGGCAAATAAAAATGACATCACTCAGCAAAATTGGAAATTCAATTGTTTTTATTTTAGATTATCAGACAAATTGTACTTTCTACTTATTATATTGTCAATAATTCTTTTGTTTCTTGTTTGCATTATTTTTCAAAGTTGGGCCCCGAAAGTTGCTTGTGGGCCCTCAAATTTTTCAATCAAGGGGCCCGGTGGCCCCCAAAGAAAAAAGTTAATTTCTAGCCCTGCACATCTGTCAACCCCCCGTGACCCTTGACCTTTGTGATGAGTCGACTAAATTAGTATGCATAGGAAAGTCTTATCATCAGCTATCTTTGTACCAAATTTCGTTGAAATATTTGCCAAAAATTGGGAATACTGTACCTACAATTTTATAAAGAAATCAGCATTTTACACACATTTTCCAGCCTCTCATGACCCTTGACCTTTCCAAGGGGTCATCCAAATTAGTATGCATAGACAGGTCTTACCATCAGGTATTTCTGTATCAAATTTTGGTTTGAAGTTGTGAATAGTATTTGAGAAAAAAATCTTTTGTCAAAATATGCCTATTTTAGACCTATTTCCTGAGCTCTTGTGACCCTTGACCTTTCCGAGGTATCAACCAAATTAGTGTGCATAGAAAGGACTTCTCATCAGGTATCTCTGTAGCAAATTTGGGTTTAAAGTTGTGAATAGTATTTGAGAAAAAGCATCTTTCATCAAAATATGCTTATTTCGGACCTATTTCTTGAGCCCTTTTGACCCTTGACCTTTATGAGGGGTCATCCAAATTAGTATACATAGATAGGTCTTACCATCAGGTATCTCAGTACCAAGTTTGCGTTTGAAGTTGTGAATAGTATTGGGGAAAAAAAACATCTTTTGTCAAAATATGGCTATTTTTCACCTATTTTGTCAGCTTGTGACCCTTGACCTTTCCAAGGGATCAACCAAATTAGTACGGATAGAAAGGTCTTATCATCAGGTATCTTTGCACCAAATTTGGGTTTGAAGTTGTGAATAATATTTGAGAAAAAATAAATTATGTCAAAATATCACTATTTTTGACCTATTTCCTGATCCCGTGTAACCTTGACCTTTGTGACATCACTCAAATTGGCATGTTTAAAAAGGTCTTACCACAAAGTATCCTTGGGCCAAGTTTGAAGAATGTGGCTTGAATAGTCTCCAAAAAAATGCCAACGTTAAAGTTTACCATGGACGACGGCAGATGGACGAACACTGGCCCAAAACATACTCACTTTTGCTTTGCACGTGAGCCAAACATATGGGTCCTGCATGACCCAAACCATCAGGACAGGGATAACCAGTTAAGGTTGTATACTATACCTATATTTTTTAATTGAAAACTGCCGCTAATAGGGTTTTTTGAAAGCCTTATTGAGTCTGTCAAGAGACTGGGAACCACCTGGAGTAGAATCGAAGGAGAAGCACAGGACAGGAGTTGCTGGAGGTCTCTCGTCGACGGCCTATACCCGGGTAGGGGTGACAGGCGTAAGTAAGTAAAGTAAGTTATTGAGTCTGGAGGCTATTGCCACCCTGAAAGACCCATGGTCCTGGGCATATTTGTAAGTTTGAGCCTTTTGCGTGACCTACCCCATGAGCGAAAACACGCAAAATAGTTGATTTCAGAACACAATAAAAATTTATCGAATAGTGTGTTAAAATGATAAAGAAACATTTCGGTCACTTCATAAAGTATGTTAGTATTTTCTCGTAAAAAAAGTGTGTTCTGATAATTGGAATTCTAAGTGCAATCGAGAAAAGTTTATGTTGTAAATTCGCAAATTGCCCGGATGTTATCAATAACATTACAAGTGTTTGCAATATTGGGCAATTGCTCAGGCCCTTTTAATTCGATAAAGTCATACTTTAGATCATATGACACACATTATTTATGAAAAAATGAGGGGGTCCCGCGCAAAAATTGGCACTTTGGGTCGTTTGCGAGTGCGTTTTCAAAAAGGGATACAAGCGATGTCTGACTTCCGGCAGATCATATCTCCGCCGTAGCCGGTCCCAAGCCCGCATGAGAAAGGAGGAAATCAACTACGACAAACCAACAAGTATAACCTACACCCAAACTGTTGCAAACTACTAGTCCTCGATCACTATTAGTGACAGTGGGAAAGTAAACCGGAACAAACAACAACGGCAGATACGGGAAGAGAAGGTTTATCTATAAGTAATTAAATGCACCAATTACCCCTTTGTAGTTGAGTTAGTGCAGTGGTAAAATACTCTTTTTGCCACGCAGGTAACCAGGGTTCAATCCCCGTAGATGGATATTTTTTTCCCTGCTCAAAAATTTGAAACCCATACAGTTTCTATTTCGCTAAATGAAACAAACGCACACACAACAACAACAAAAAAAAAAAACAAAGCAAAATATATATATATATATATATATATATATATATATATATATATATATATATATATATATATATATATATATATATATATATATATATATATATATATATATATATATAAATGAAACGCGTGGTAATTTTGTTCTTTTATTTAAAATATGCGATTATCATCACCGTTGTAATGTGGATGTTAAACCATGAACCAACCAACAAACCACTTTCAGTCTTGGATAAAAATGCATACTGGTTACCTCGGTACATTTGTTCATTCATTTTTTTTCAGCCAGGCATTGTGTGAGCATGTTTACATTACATGTTTACATTCATTCAATCATTCACAGATTCACTGATGAAAAAGCACACCAAAGAGTGTTGTCACAGAGTGTTTTTATTTTTTATTTTTCCTGGCATCATCTACAAACATTAATGAATAGTATGAATTTGTTTTAATATACCTGCTGCAAGCAATGCTACATGCTCCTTTGGTGTATCCGTGAAAGCAGGTCGGTGAACATCTCTGGTTGAAAGATGTTTGTGAACAGATTGGTAGTGGATGTACCTATCTCTCCAGCTGAATCTCAGTTTCCCAGCAGTTTTTGGTTACAAATTATAAGGAAACAAAACAAATGTCACATGTTTCAATATGCCCCGTTATGTTTACACATGATCATTGTGAGTAAAGAATAATATCTCTGTTTATTTTCAAAAGAAATGCTGTATTTGCAGACATTCATTTAAAGTATACATGTACAGTCAAATATGTTGAAAGCATATTAGGCTACAATGCACATAGGCACCCATACAAAAGTAACTACCTCAAATAAAAAATGTTAAATGTTTAGGGCTTAACATCTTTTGTCCATAAAAGGTGATTTCAAAGATGGGTCACAGAAATAGGGTCTGAACAAATTTTGACCCAAGCTGTATTCGAACCCAGGACCTTTGGGATGAGAGTCAAACACACTACCATCTAGCCACCCAGCTCCCCCTCAAAATACAGCTTTACTGTGGAACAACATATTTCAACTACATTATCCACATTTACATTGACAAAGTGCTGACTTTATACAAGCTAGTGGGCGGAGAACAGTGGAGCTGATGTCATTTTCAGTTGTGTGCATGCCAACCGAGACTGACACCGGCAACCACTTGCTCATGAGGTATTTATTTGGGAGCCAACTACACAGTATATAAAAGAAAGGGGATAGGAGAGAAGGAATGACAGACTTATCATTTAGAGCCTTCCACTATATATATTATTTCCCTCATTATAACACAAAGAGTTTTTGCGTTCCCGGCTGACGGCAATCTTATTCTGTATTAAAATTTCACTGATAACACGGAATGCTTAACACAATATATATATAATATATATATATATATATATATATATATATATATATAGAGAGAGAGAGAGAGAGAGAGAGAGAGAGAGAGAGAGAGAGAGAGAGAGAAAGCATCACTGAAGTCCTTGCACATCCCACTACGTTATAACAGTGAAATTCAGTGTCCAGCCACCACTACACTACACACATAACACATACTGTGCACAATGTTGGTATGAAAATCAAACAATACTCTTACCATTACCACACTCTGTCCCATTGCAGCACAACGAAGTGAAATGCAGTCTCACGCCCCATAACATATACTGCACAATGCTGATGTCAACACAAAATACCGTAACAACTGCATAACAAGGGTAAAATGCACTGTGTCACCTAGTCTGCATAATATAGGCATGCACACCAAACAATACTTTTACTGCTCTTGATACAAAGTCTGTGCAGTCGACCATATCACAACACTGCAAAATACATCAGTGCTACGCTGGCAGAGTACTGAACAGACCTAGCCCACCCGATCCCCCAGACATCCAGCCGGCAGAGACCGACCTAACCATCAGCAGTGACAGACCCAGCCGGGAAGAGATCAGAAGAGCAGTGGCATTTTTGAAGAACGGCAAAGCAACAGGCTCAGATGGCATCCCAGCGGAGTCTCTGAAAGCAGACCTAGTGACAACAGTGGAGATGCTGTACCCACTGTTTGGAAAGATCTGGGAAGAAGAGGTGATGCCGGCTGACTGGAAGGAGGGGTACCTAATTAAGCTTCCCAAGAAAGGCGACCTCAGCAAGTGTTCCAACTACAGAGGAATCACCTTGCTGTCAGTACCAGGAAAGGTCTTCAACAGGATCATCCTGGAGAGAATGAAGAGCTCCGTTGACCCCCAGCTGAGAGACCAGCAAGCAGGATTCAGGAAGAACCGATCATGTACAGACCAGATCGCCACTCTCCGCATCATCGTGGAACAGTCTCTGGAGTGGAGCTCCCCGCTGTACGTCAACTTTGTGGATTATGAGAAAGCATTTGACAGTGTGGACCGAGAGACTCTGTGGAAACTCCTACGACACTACGTTCCTCTTCCTACTGGCCATAGACTGGGTCATGAAGATGACCACAGAGCACAGACGAAGTGGAATACAGTGGACACGTGGACACAGCTTGACGACCTCGATTTTGCAGACGACTTGGCATTACTGTCCCACACTCATCAACAAATGCAGGACAAGACCACGAGGCTTGCTGACATCTCGTCCCAAGTGGGCCTCACCATTCACAAACAGAAAACAAAGACAATGAGGCTGAACGCAACCAGGGAAGAACCAGTCTTGCTTGCTGGCACCCCGTTGGAGGAGGTGGACCTTCACCTAGCTCCCTATCTTGGGAGCATCATAGACAAAAAAGGCGGCACTGACGCAGATGTCAGAGCACGAATCGGTAAAGCCAGAGCAGCCTTTCTCCAGTTGAAAAAAGTGTGGAGTTCCAGAGAGCTGTCACAACACACCAAAGTCCGGATTTTCAACTCCAATGTAAAAGCAGTTCTCCTATATGGAGCAGAGACTTGGAGATTGACAAAAACCAGTCAGCAGAGTACAGACCTTCATGAACAGTTGCCTTAGAAGAATTTTGAAAATCCACTGGCCGGAGAAGATCAGCAACGTCAGACTCTGGGAGAGAACAGAGCAGATAACAGCAGAGAATGAAATTGGGCGAAGAAGATGGGGATGGATCGGTCACAGTCTGAGAAAGCCAGCTTCCAGTATCACTAGGCAGGCATTGTCATGGAACCCCCAGGGAAAGAGGAAAAGAGGTAGGCCGAGAAACTCCTGGTGTCGAGACCTCCAAGCAGACATCAAGAGACTGGGAACCACCTGGAGTAGAATCGAAGGAGAAGCACAGGACAGGAGTTGCTGGAGGTCTCTCGTCGACGGCCTATACCCGGGTAGGGGTGACAGGCGTAAGTAAAGTAAGTACGCTGGCAGAGTGCCTACAATACAACCCGAAACTCTGAAGGTAAAATCTTTGTAAGGCACTGCAAGACTAACCTGCGAAAGTTTTGTTTTTCTAACAGAGTTGCCATTGTTTGGAATGAGTTACCAGTTTCATTAAAAAAAAAGCACCTAACATAAATTCTTTAAAAACCAGCTGGACGAATTACCAAAATTTAAAGAGTTTTTCTATTCATATGATGAATGATTTATAGGAAAATTGCATGAATAGCAGACTCATAAGTTAACTTAAGAAAGAAAGGACATTTGCAAAGGCCTCACGGCCTATTTTGTCCTCACACTACTACAGTCTGCACCATGCCGGCCATTAATATAAGCAATACTCTTCAAAAACTCAACATGGCGCAGGCTATCGTGTCACAACTGATTGCACATTGCATAGCACCCACCACACACAACCTGGTACTGTGCACAATGTTGGCTTCAGTTTTACTTTATTTAACTCTTAATCACCTATAACGCCCGTAAACGCCCTCCGGGTCTTTACCTAAAGCGCCCATAGACGCCCGTCCTCGGTACTAAATTTAGAAGTCATGTGATACGTTGGTGGGTTCTTCTGTGAGGAAGGTGAGATTGTATACCGTAGGGGGCAAGGTCAAACTAACTTTAGACACTGGGCATGCGCTCTAAGCCACTGTGTGTGTCGAATTGGGAGAGTTTTACCGTGCACCTGGCTGCTCGCTAACGCACGTGTTTGCAAACATGTCGACATACACGACAGTGACCCAGAGTTTACAGCTATTTCGGAGTAAATTGGCAATTATCCAGTTTCAGAGCCAGAGGGAAGTGACATAAGTGTGTCTAGTGTACATCTAGTGTACATACTAGCGATCTGTCGGACTGGGATGACGAAAATACCGGAGTATTTCAGCAGTGTTTACCGAAGCGACGACTGCAAGATGGCGGCGGCAATGCTATCTGGCATCAGCGGCCAATTTCAGACTTTTTTGCAGCCTTTCACGCGATATGTGGGCCCAACAACTCCACTTGAGTTGGAAGCGACACCACTTGATTATTTTTATCAGTATTTCCCTGCTTTAATGTTCGAAATTTTCGCCCAACAGACGAACTTGGCGATCAATTTGTAGCAACATCCACCGACGGGGATACGTGCACTTCGATTACCTGAAGGATTATCAGTGGATTGCCTGGTAATAGTGATCACTAATGTAAAATTATCTCATTCCACTATCACATACATGATACTTTTATATTTTCGCCCACCGACACATTTTTCAGGTTTACGTCTTTTGTTTGTCATATCAAAATAATCAAGGTGCATTTTTTTCAGTTAATTTACCTGTAATTAATTACAGTAAATAATATAAACAGGTATCAAATTACACTCCACCACAACATAAAATACTATCCATCCATATGTCAGCTAAGAAAAAAAAACCAGACTTAAATATCTGTCTATTCAAAAAAGTTATAGACGCTTTGGTGAAGTAACCCATTTTCTCAGTAATTTTCTTACTATCTTCTAGGTACAGGAGAATAGACAGTGTATGTTCTTATAGGTGATTAAGAGTTAATTTTGGACCTGCTGGGGGCATGAGAAAAATCACAAAAGAACTTACATGATTGCGCTCAAAAATTAACTATTACTCATATTACTACACTGTACACATGTTCCTTAGACAGCACAAATGACTTGTATGGACACAGATCATAGTCAGGTCATTCTGTTTGCTGGTATGTGTCATGTACAGTACGTCTGGAAAACGTGTGAAATGAACCATGTGATTAGCAATTCTGATACGATAAGTAAAGCTACACAGCTGAAAGTCAACGATTGACAGAGGAAGAAAAAATAATAAAACAAACAAAGTACAGTACATATCATATGCCTATGATCAGTTATCACCCAACCACTGAAATCTGCTGTGACAGATGGAGGGTAATGCAAGAACTACATGGTCAAATCACTCTTTAGAAGTATTGCGATTTTCATTGAGCAAGTCCACATTTGGTATATTTTGAGCAGAGGGTTTAATGACATATATCAAAGGTCTGAATTGACTTTGAAAAAAAAAGCGGAAATTAAAAAGGCGCAAGAAATTATACACGGAAACAGTAGTAGTATAGTAGTTTGAGGAGCGGAAAATCGGCGGAAATCGGCAAGATTACCGAGGAAATCCTCGAAACGGCGGAACAATTCAGACATTTGATATATGTATATATATACTACATACCTACCCCCCCCCCCCCGGCTGCATTTCTATATTTTGGCACACCCCCTCTTCAGAAAGGACCCATGGGTGTTATACTCTGAGGCCAATGACCATTTTCAGAATGTATATCATTTATAATCATGCAAAGCAGAGCAGTGATAAGTTTTCTCCTTGTTTCACACCGACGCTGCAAAAAATCTATCTGTACCACTGTTTCCTAACCCATAAGAGTCAGCTGTGGAGTACATATTTTGAATGACTGATGTATGCCAGTATTTCGGAACTTGCCACAAAAAAAGACCTGTTTATATGCTGAAATGTCTTCGAAAAATGAACACATTGGCAGTAAAGGGGTTTTCCCTGGATATGCAAAAACTAATACAAATTAAGCTGCGTTTCCAAATCGTGACATGACAGGAGAGTGCAGTAAGGCAAAGGCGTTTGCTGCATTGCGAAGGATGTGACTGTTCAAAACCTTGGCATTATGGCCAGCATTGTGGATGGACAGCAAAATAACAGGACGTTTGCCCACAGGGCAATAAGTTCACTTCCTTTGCCTTCCTGTCGGTTGGCCATCCCGGAGAGACGTACCCGCTGAACTCTTCTTCAATGTGGCTATTGCAACCTGCAAAAGATAAATTAGAATTAAAAAAAAGTTTTGAAATGCACATTATGCGTGCATATATATGTGTTTGCAAGTATTTTTACAAAGTACATACATGCATAATAATTATGACAGTATTCAGAGCAAGAACAAGAAAGACAATGAATGTCCTTATGGTTTACGTGTATGACCAATCCACATAATACGTCCAACCTGTGTGACCTTGTGTGAGGAGAAACAATTTGTGTCAAAATATGACCATTTTTTACCCCTTTCTGGACCCCCCCCCCCCCCTCCCCTGTGACCCTGACCTTTGAAAGGTCGCAGCAGTTGGTATGTTTAGAAAGATTGTACCACAAAGTACCCTGGTGCCAAGTTGGACGTCTGAGGCTTAAATAGTCTCTGAGGAAATACCAATGTTAAAGTTGCCACAGATAACAGACAGTTGACGGACGACCCTTTACAAACACTTAGTTTTGCTATCACACGTGAGCCACATATGAGACACAACTGAGCTTTAAATGACCACAATGGGTGTATAAATATATCTAGAATCAACATCAAAGTGTAACTTGCAGAAAATGTTTCATACAGGACACGTTTAACATATTGCTGTTTAGCAACAGTACACACTGGAACAAAAACCCACCCCACCACCCCCACACTTTGGTACCGGTCTCAGGCCACTTTACAAATTTCAAATACAAGCGATCAAAAATCTCAGTAACTTCAGTAGCTGAACCCTAGCGCTGGGACCATATGGCGTTGAGGCGCGTCCCCTGGGTGGTGGATAGGGGGTCCCTCGTGAGAGGGTTGCACCGAATGAAATAAGGTGCCGTGAACCAACATGGTCTAAGGGAAGGTGACCCCGACAGAAAACCCCTGGTCCTCCTAGTAAGGGGGTTGGGCGTGGGGGTAGCTTCCCCACCCTGCAAATAAGGAAATAGCTACAAAAACGCCGACGAAAAGACTAACAGTAATTCCTTTCCTGGAGGAGGAAGGTTCTTCTACCAGAAGACTTATGACATCCTGTGGTGAAAGCCGGAAGTCTTCGGAAGCCACAGGACCGAGCTGCCTCTCTCTATCCAGGGACACAACCATGGGCACATGGAACGTCAAGACCATGTACCAGAGCGGCAAGGCCGCCCAGATAGCAGCGGAAATGCAAAAGTACAACCTTTCCCTGCTAGGTATCAGTGAAGCCAGATGGACGCAGTCTGGCCAGAAAAGGCTGTTAAGTGGGGAGATGATTCTGTATTCATGTCATGAAGAGGAGAATGCCCCCCATACAGAAGGAGTAGCATTCATGCTGTCACCAGTGGCACAGAGAGCGCTGATGGGCTGGGAACCTCTTGGGCCAAGAATTATCACAGCAGCCTTTAGAACCAAGAAAAAGCTCAAGCTGAACGTCATCCAGTGTTATGCGCCCACTAATGACAGTGACGAGGAAGAGAAACAAGAGTTCTACGACCGACTCCAGAGTGCCGTGGACAAATGTGCAGAGTGAGACATCACCATCGACATGGGTGATTTTAATGCCAAAATAGGGGAGGACAACACCGGATACGAAGAGGTGATGGGGAGACAGGGACTAGGCTCGGAGATGAGTGAGAACGGGGAGAGGTTTGTGGACTTTTGTGCTCTAAACCGACTTGTCATTGGAGGCAGCATCTTCCCACACAGAAGAATACACAAAGCAACTTGGGTCTCACCTGACCATACAACAGAGAACCAAATAGACCATATCTGCATTAGCAAGAAAATTAGAAGATCCCTTCAAGATGTTCGAGTGAGGAGGGGAGCATATGTCGCCTCAGACCACCATCTGCTTACCTTAAGAATAAAAGCTCAAGCTAAAGAAAAGCCGCACAGAGACAACAAGAAGACAGCGCTATAATGTAGGCCTCCTGAGAGAAACTGGAGTTAGAGACGAGTTCAAACTGGTGCTGTCCAACCGGTTTCAAGCGCTACAGGAGCTAGTAAATGAAGAGGAGGCGGTCACCACAGAGCAGCAGTGGAAGGCAGTTAGAGAGGCGCTGAACTCAACCTGCAAAGACACTGTAGGGTTCAGGAAACACCATCACAAGGACTGGCTGTCGGCACAGACCTTGAAGAAGATAGAAGTGAGGAAGCAGAAGAAAGCAGTTGTCAACAACAGTCGCACGAGAGCAGCCAAAGTAAGGGCACAAGAGGAATACTCAGAAGCCAACCGCGAGCTGAAGAGGAGTATCAGGGCAGACAAGAGGGCCTACACAGACAGCCTGGCAGCAGAGGCAGAAAAGGCAGCAGGCAGCTGCAACATGAAACAGCTCTACGACATTACCAGAAGATTGTCGGGCAAGTATGGCCATACAGAAAGACCAGTAAATGACAAAGAAGGCAAGCCTATTGCAGACAGAGCAGACCAACTCGACAAATGGGCCGAGTATTTTGAAGAGTTACTGAACAGACCTAGCCCACCCGACCCCCCCAGACATCCAGCCGGCAGAGACCGACCTACCCATCAGCTGTGACAGACCCAGCCGGGAAGAGATCAGAAGAGCAGTGGCATTTTTGAAGAACGGCAAAGCAGCAGGGCCAGATGGCATCCCAGCAGAGTCTCTGAAAGAAGACCTAGAGACAACAGTGGAGATGCTGTACCCACTGTTTGGAAAGATCTGGGAAGAGGAGGTGATGCCGGTTGACTGGAAGGAGGGGTACCTAATCAAGCTTCCCAAGAAAGGTGACCTCAGCAAGTGTTCCAACTACAGAGGAATCACCTTGCTGTCAGTACCAGGAAAGGTCTTCAACAGGATCATCCTAGAGAGAATGAAGAGCTCCGTTGACCCCCAGCTGAGAGACCAGCAAGCAGGATTCAGGAAGAACCGATCATGTACAGACCAGATCGCCACTCTCCGCATCATCGTGGAACAGTCTCTGGAGTGGAGCTCCCCGCTGTACGTCAACTTTGTGGATTATGAGAAAGCATTTGACAGCGTGGACCGAGAGACTCTGTGGAAACTCCTACGACACTACGGTGTACCCACAAAGCTCGTCCACCTGATCAAGAGCAGCTACGATGGCATGACATGTCGCGTGATCCATGAAGGGCAGTTCACCAGGGAGCTCCAGGTCAGAACTGGTGTCAGGCAGGGGTGTCTGCTGTCTCCGTTTCTCTTCCTACTGGCCATAGACTGGGTCATGAAGAGGACCACAGAGCACAGACGAAGTGGAATACAGTGGACACAGCTTGACAACCTCAATGTTGCAGACGACTTGGCATTACTGTCCCACACTCATCAACAAATGCAGCACTTTGGTATCAGTTTCAGTCCACTTAATCAAATTTCAAATACAAACGATTTTGAATTTCCAAAAACTACAGTAGCTCGCTTGAGCTTGCCCTTAGCACCACGTGAAAGTTCTGTGTTTACGTTCAGTGTGTGAGTGAATGCGCGTGATTCACGTGAGCGTGCTTGTTGGGTTCAGTTCGCGGCGGCGCTTTGAGCCGATTTTCAATTGGGATAAAGCGCCTATTTAATGCGCTTATTATTATTATTATTAGGACAAGACCACAAGGCTTGCTGACATCTTGTCCCAAGTGGGCCTCACCAGGGGTCGAAATTAGCGCGTGCCCCGAGCCAAATGCTATGAAAAATTACCTCGGGCACGCTAATCTGCCGTCTAGCGTGCCCAGTTGGCTCTCAAAAATAAGTAAAGAGAAGGGCAGATATCAAGGACAAGGTAGTTGGCATTGTTGACCAGCCACCAACACCGAAATACGTCGGCTGCTACGGCCATTGCTTCCGGTGTGTCGTCATGCAGAGCGGGCCTAATCCGTATTTTCGAACATGATCGCGCATAAAAATTGTGTTCAATTTTGTAATTGTGTTCCACAAAACTGTGCAGAGGTGCCAACTAATCCGGTTTCGCCGTATTTAATTCCGGTCAAGTTTAAAAAATACGGTTTTCCGCTTGATTGTATATTAGTACGGAGAAAACAAAAGGGAAAATACGGTCATTTTTTTTTTTATTGCCCGTTATTTTCACATCGCACGGCTGTGCAGAACCACACTTTAAGTTAGGAGAGGACCGGGGGCCACTGAGTGCAAGATAAGCCATCTGTGGCACGGCCGGGCGTAGGGGCAATTAGTCATTAGCGCGCGCCTCTTCAGGCAGAGTGACAGAGCCGTTCATGGTCCTAGAAAGGAGTGCTCTTCCAATACCCTAGACTATGTCTACGTGCCGACAGCAGCATACCGGCGCACTGCAGCGGAAACGCTGGCCAGTGTTAGTAACTGAACATTCATCACAAAATGCGTTTTTGTCTCAAGAATGTCATTATAACATGAGTGTAAATTTGTAGCTGATAAAATTTGCTTTCTTTTCATACTAAACATGCCCATGCTGCTTACTACCAGCACACCTTGAAGAGCAGTTACATTTCATATTTGCAATACAATGAACATGCACTGACAAAATAAAGCGTTAACTCAGTTTGAAGCTCAATCTGTTGTGCATGTCCCTTTTCTGTGGGATGAAAAGTTAATGTATCTACGCAGCATTCTAGCCTCTACTGTTATAAACAATAATGTAAGTTAGCTTTTTTATTTTCAAAGTACTTATGATAATTATTCTGTAGTTCTATAATTAATGCATCATTATTAATGAATAGTGTAATTTTTTTTATATTGTAGATACCATGACTGAAACCGTGTCACGCAAAAATACTGACAGTTTTTGAAAAATACTGACAAAATGCTCATTTAATACCGATACGTAAAATCAGGGGTTGGCACCTCTGACTGTGTTCCAATGTGACCATCAGTACTGTATTGAAGATGTATCCTTGTACTACATGTACCAGTTCTTTAGTTGTTTGTGCAGGGGCTGAATTTAGCTTTCTTATTTGAGTGCCAATGGAGAACCCTAGAAAAAAACTACATTTAAAAAAAATCAGTTTACTGTACAGTGTAGTAAATTCTTCAGTAACAACGACTATTAAGTTGTATTACTTTTTTCATGTTCTGGTATTTTCCATTATATTTAACCTATTTTTATGATTATAATTTTTGGCTCTCAAAATCAGAATGGGGCACTCAAAGTTTTTCTCTAGGGTGCCCCGTTGGCACTCAAATAAAAAAGTTAAATTCGACCCCTGCTCACCATTCACAAACAGAAAACAAAGACAATGAGGCTGAATGCAACCAGGGAAGAACCAGTCTTGCTTGCTGGCACCCCGTTGGAGGAGGTGGAGTCCTTCACCTATCTCGGGAGCATCATAGACAAAAAAGGCGGCACTGATGCAGATGTCAGAGCACGAATCGGTAAAGCCAGAGCAGCCTTTCTCCAGTTGAAAAAAGTGTGGAGCTCCAGAGAGCTGTCACAAAACACCAAAGTCCGGATTTTCAACTCCAACGTAAAAGCAGTTCTCCTATATGGAGCAGAGACTTGGAGATTGACAAAAACCACAGTCAACAGAGTACAGACCTTCATGAACATTTGCCTTAGAAGAATTTTGCAAATCCACTGGCC
Organism: Semisulcospira habei; assembly: GCA_036245525.1. Classification (NCBI taxonomy): domain Eukaryota; kingdom Metazoa; phylum Mollusca; class Gastropoda; family Semisulcospiridae; genus Semisulcospira; species Semisulcospira habei. The sequence continues at coordinate 110,127,223 of BTPG01000005.1, forward strand.
AGAGAAGATCAGCAACGTCAGACTCTGGGAGAGAACAGAGCAGATAACAGCAGAGAATGAAATTGGGCGAAGAAGATGGGAATGGATTGGTCACAGTCTGAGAAAGCCAGCTTCCAGTATCACTAGGCAGGCATTGTCATGGAACCCCCAGGGAAAGAGGAAAAGAGGTAGGGCGAGAAACTCCTGGCGTCGAGACCTCCAAGCAGACATCAAGAGACTGGGAACCACCTGGAGTAGAATCGAAGGAGAAGCACAGGACAGGAGTTGCTGGAGGTCTCTCGTCGACGGCCTATACCCGGGTAGGGGTGACAGGCGTAAGTAAGTAAGTAAGTCAGTAGCTGAACTGGCCCTTTGTCTGTCTTGTACTGTGTTTGTACTGTGTTTGTCTTAAATGGCGTAAATCCGTGTCTGTTTCGTGAGTGTGTGTGTTGGGTTTCAGGCGCGGCGCTTTGAGTCGATTTCCCCAAAATTGAGAAAAAGCGCCTATATAATAACGGTATTATTATTATTTATTATTAAAAGTGGTATTCAGTGTTTTCTTGTCATTCTGTGTGCACTAAGTGCTTATTAAAGAAAATGACAGTATTTGCAGACTTGCACAAGCCTCTAGTTTCCAAATCAAATGCAATATGGTGCCACTTGTTGACAGCAAGTGATTTTAGCATTCGGTGTTGTAGAGAATGCTGGTACTGTACTACACCATCTTCAAAATGAAAGAAAGCATTACAGTATGATGTGTTTATTCACACCAGTTGTGTTTTGTTATGAACCTGATTCTATTCACAAATCAACCGGTATGATTTACCTCAAGTCCAGGAGAATAAGTGTCGCCTTCTCTCACTTTAGTTGATCCACTGGAACTGGCATTGCCTGCTTTCAGCTGTGACCTTCTCCTTTTGAGCAAACATGACCTGACTAGCTCCTGCCTCTTCTTGGTGTAGGCGTCATACTTCTGTGTTCTGTGCTTGTTTTGAAAGTATACCCTCTGGGTGCGACTCTGCAGTGCGACGTCAACAGCAGCATTGACCTGAAATGAAATACATGTTTATTAACGTGTTGTTTAGCAGCATGCCAATTTCACGTCTGATCTTATTTCAGGGTGGGTTGGTTCCAAACTCCCCAAAAAGGGACTTTGTTATAGCATTATAAACAATTCGGGGCTGGGGCGGGAGGGCTCCCCCCCCCCCCCCTCCTGCCCAATATGCCCCTACATTTAGTTTACACATTACTACCTTCAAACTAATGTGAAATAAACTGTAAACACCACAAACAACAATGGTGAAGCCTGGATCGCTCATGTGCATTTAAAACTGATCATTTACATAATCTGAACTGTGTGACCTTTCCAAAAGGTGACTGAAATTTAAGTGCCATGAGTCTCCGCATCAGTAAAGGGCTGGCTTTTGTACTTGTGAATAATATTTGAGAAAAAATATCTGTTGTCAAAATATGGCTATTTTGTACCTATTTCTTGATTTCTCATGACCCTTGGTCTTAACTCAAACTGGTATGCTAAGACAGGTCTTGCCACAAAGTATCCTTGGGCCACGTTGAAGACTGTGGTTTGAATAGTCTCCAAGAAAATGCCAACATTACCGTTTACCATGGACGACCAATGGCCCAGAACATAGCCTCACACTTGCTGCACACATGAGCCAATGACAGAAAGCATTACAGTATGATGTGTTCATTCACAATCACACCATAGTTGTGTTTTGTTCTGCACCTGATTCTAGTCACAGATCTATCGGTATGATCTACCTTGAATCCAGGAGAATAAGTGTCGCCTTCCTTCACTTCACTTCACTTGAGCTGTGGCCTTGGTGTAGGCGTCATACTTATGTGCTTGTTTGCAAGTAAGACCTCTGGGTGAGAGTACTGAGACTCCACAGTGAGAGGTCAACAGCAGTATTGGCCTGAAATGAAATACATGATTATTACTGAAATACTGAAATACACGATTATTACGGCAGCATGACAATTTCACTTTGTGTGAACTAAATGCAGGAGCAGATTATTACTTTCAAAATAAATGTGACATAAACTGTGTACACCGCAAAGAACAAACAAGAATTGCAAAGTCTGTACGCCTCATGTGCATAACTAATTCACATATAAGTATAAACTGTGTGACCTTTCCAAAACTGAGGTAGCTGACATAAGTGTCACAAGTCTCAACATAAAGGCTTGCTTTTGTACTAGTGAAATTTGTATTTTCTCTACAAATTACAATTATGCATTTTTCTAACGTTTGTCAACCTTCTGTGACTCTTGACCTGTGTAAGGAGTCAACCAAATTAGTATCTATAGGATGAGGAAGATTTCATCATCAGCTACCCTTGTGCCAAATTTGATAGGGAAATTGCAAAAACTTTGATACAAACCGCAATCATACAATGAAAAAATAAATAAGCATATGTCACACATTCCAAGGTCATCCAAAATGGTAGTCAACAAATATTAGGGTTTCAGTCAAAGTAGCGTAGGTTTAATTTAACATACATACATACCTATAAAGTACTAGGTAACCCTTTTACTCCTGATACACCCACTGCTTGACATAAATGTGACTATGATAGTTCAAGGGTGGTGCCAAAATCGATCGGCGTCTCATCCGCCAAGCTATTCTGGCACCATCCTTAAACAACAACAAAAAAAAAAGAATGCTGGACCTATATCCTAATCTGTAATATAGCCTTTATAAGACAGCAAGGGAATGGATGAGCAAATTAAGTTACTAAGTACTGAAAGCAGTTACTGAGTTAGAGGTTCATAATGCCAAATTCTCCCTTAGCAGGACTTTTTTTCTACACACAGTACGTTTTCCTAGATAATAAGCACTGGCACTGGTTTAATATAACTACAATGTCGACTACATACCCTCCACCGTATTAGTAAAGGCTCTCCGAAAATGTATGGAAATGTTCTACTTCTAGGTGGTGACTGACATGGCCGGAATGCCCCCCCCCCCCCCCCCCAAACCCACAATAAAATGTCTTCTTCATTGCAGGTAGGCAGTGGCGACGGCACTAGTACTGTGGGGACTTAAATTTCCATGCATACACGGACAGTTAGCTATGGGGGTTTTACGCCGTGCAGGTGATATATCACGGCGGTGCATAAAAGGGTTGGACGCTGAACCAGTGAGATATGTCACTTATATTACGACATTTTGCTTCTGCTAGTACCTGTGTTCTAGTCGCTTAGCAAACACCACCACCCTTTTTTCTAATTTAGTTTACCTTTTCGTTGCTGATGTCTGAAGAGATTTTGTTGTTTTCCTGGCTGCCACGTAGACTGCTTCCCGTTTGGTTGGCCCGTTCTTTTTTTTTAAACTTCAGATTCAGAAATTGCGTGTTGCTTGGCGCTATCCTTTATGCAGGTTATGCCTTACGCTCGATGACTTGTCGCAACTTATGCAAAAGTATCTTATTTCTGAGGAAACAAAACATTTTATGCATAGAAACAGTCAGCGTACACACCTATTTCAGACAGTATATCTCTTTTATCAATTATCGATAAATTGAGCTTGTTTGCAATACGACCTGACGTACGGCGTTTTTTTCTCCGGTGAACTCCAGTATCAGGTCACGGCAGATGCAAGATAGCGGTATCTAAATGCGCAGAAAAGATGCGCAAAAGAGGTGTGTCCTACAACCTTAAATCACTCTTTGAAAAATATGGGTCCATCATCGTTTGTGTTTGAAATGAAATTTTAAAAAAATTCTCAAGGATACGTGTGTAGTCCAAAGCATGATCTGGTGAAGGTTAAGACAATACGATACAATACAATAACACTTTATTCATCCCTCATGAGAAATTGTATGTCTGCCGATTATGACTGATACAAATTGAGACAATGCACATGTATACCACCTATCACATATAACATTGCGCCTATCAAAACAAAAATACTATACTCTTCTTGACTTTAGGAAAATAATTATTTTAAAAAACATTACAAACTCTCATACCTCCATCTAAGCTTACCGGGGTCCGTAGAGAAAAGCAGGGACGAAGTTCACAAACTTTTCTTAAACTAAGTTAAACGTTTCACAAACCCAAACTGAAGCCTGAAGGTTTACACACTTTAATTAGATCACTCTGTTAGCAGCTCTTTTGAAGCTTTCGTGCCTAAAGCATGAAGAGATACCAAAATAAAAGAACGCTTAGTGAACGGCGGAGCTCGGTAGAAGCGTAAACAACCAATCAGAATGTTTGGCAGAAAGGCCATGCAGTCACTTTATGATTAGAGCTAAATATAGATCACTTGCAACAAGAGTCAGTATGATCGTTCACAATGGAATAGTCATAAATTGTTAGCAATACAGCAAGACTTACCTGTAAGGTGAAGCTGATTGCAAATTCTTACGAATTTGTTGTAGACCGGATCTAGTGCACTTGAGAATCGCGCGTTGCCTATCCCCCTTCAGTATTGAAAGACAGCTCATTACCACTGACAAAGCCCCGGAACCAGTGCACCTTACAACGAAGTGAAAGGGCTGGATAGAGCACAGTGCTCTTCAACACAATGTGGGGTGGGCAAGTGCACTAGTTCCGGTCTACAACAAATTCGTAGGAATTTGCAATCAGCTTCACCTTACAGGTAAGTCTCGCTGTATTGCTAACAATTCTTACTCATTTCCTGTATCCCGTCACTAAGTGCACTTGAGATTTGAGAGCAACAGTGGTAATGAGAGTAAAGGCTAGGTCATCCTGAAAAGACCAGCAACCTTATCTCTACTTCTTTGCCAGATACCTGTCCATCACCACCTGCCCTAAGGTGGGTTTCTCACTCGGAACCCGGCAATAAAAGCATGAGAAGGTGGTGGCATTCGCCCATCCCGCAGCTTTCATGATGACATCTATGGACGCACCCATATCTTTTGCTGCTAAAGTGCTGGCCATTCTGGTGCCTGGCCACAGTATTTGACCTTGGCCTGTTGTGCGGAGCGAGCATTGCAACAAACAAGCTTGTTTTGTCCATCAGCTCCAGTTTTTCTTTGCATTTCAAATATTCTTTTAACGTCTGAATCACACACAAAGCACTGTCTGTTGGAAAAGCATGAAGTTCAATGGGTTCCTGATGTTTTCCCCTTATTGAATGCTTTAACATTTTAGATGTGCATGCGTTCTGATAAGTGCATGTTAGCTCGTACTCATAGCATTTGGCACTTCTGTCCAGAGAGCAAAACAATAAGCATTACAAGTTTTAACGTGAGCTCTTTGAATGTAAGTTTATTAAGAGGCACCCACTTCTTCAGCATGTTCAACACCACATTCACATCCCATGTGCTATGGTATTTGGGAAAAACTGGTTTCCTCTAAAACACACCCTTCATGAATCTCTTAACTACTTCTGTAGATCCTAACGCTACTCCATCATATGTACACAAATAACAGCTGAGCGCTGACCGCGCTGTAGCTATAGTATTATAGGACAACTCACTGAGTGCCAATGATGCAAGAAAGTTGACTGCCTCGGCTAGCAGCAGTGAAACGTGATCCACCGATCTCTCACTCGCGTACCGTCTCCCAACGAGTGATGTATCCTTCGTACAAGCGACGGGTGGCCTGTCGCCACGATAACATGATGATGTTGGTTGCATCTGAAGAAAATCCCTCACCTCTGTATAGATCTATCCCTGACACCTTGCAAATGAGTAGTTTTAGTTTTTTGCGCAGAGGGTGTCTTCGTATCAGGTCGCTAGGTTGATATAACAAAGTCTCTCTTGCTGACAGCAGTACTGGTTCTGCTACCAGCATTTGCATCAGCACTGGCCAAAACATCTGGTTTCGCCAAGCTGGTGCCACTACAACTCCCCTTTATCCTTGTTTATCTTTGCCAGGACCGCCGGTAACAGACTGAAAGGGGGAAAAACATACAGTACAATCACCCCAACCAATGGAGAAAGCGTCCACAGCGAAAGCCCCAGGGTCTGGGAGAAACGATACATACTTGGGAAACTGAGCATTGATTGTAGATGCAAACAGATCAACTGACGGTCTGACATTTAAAAACCGGAGTGACTCTTTAAGGAGTTCAGGGTCAATTCTCCACTGTGTCACTGTGCAACTGTCTGGACAGGTCTACTTCTACATTCTCGATACCTGGTATGTGTGCTGCACTCAGCCACAGTTTCATCTGGTCACACCAGAGCCAGATATCCCAAGTAACTTCATTCAGCGAGCTCACTTTCATTGTGCCCATTTTGTTTACGCAAGCAACAGCCGTGGTGTTGTCTGTCACTACACGCACATGTATGTCTCTCATCTATCGTAGGAGCGATTTTAACCCACAGAGAATAGCTTTAACTTTTAAGCTCAAGAAAGTGTATGTGTTGCTTTTTCAAGTTTTTGTCATTTTCATTCCAAAGCCCTTAGCTGTCCGAGTAGTGCCATCAACCACAGCCCCCCAGCCTGAAAGCGAGCTATCTGTTTTCAATGTAACGGTAGCGTCTTTCCTCTGTAGGGGAGCTTTATGGTGTCCGATGTTATCAACCCACCATTGCAGCTCAAGAAACGCATCTTGTGTTACAGGCATGATTTTCTCCCAGTTTCCTTTATTTTCTTTGAGAGCCCGGGTTTTGCCTTGTTCGAGGGCCCTATAATAGAGAGGGCCTAGGGGTACCGCCCAAAAACTCGCTACCATGAGTCCTATGACCAGGGCTTGCGTTTTCACAAAAGTTTAAAGGGTTTGTAGACCTCTAGGTATAAATTTTAGAGGGTACACAGACCCCCATCTGAGCATTATAGAGGGTCCGCAGATCATCTGTATGTTCCTTAAAATAAATTAACTCATTTCGCTTTCTCCTCTAAATGTGTTGTGACAGTGTGTGTGTCCTTTCCATGATACTGATTCTTTAACTGGTGAGCTATCGCGCAAAATCCTGTCTCCCTCGCACTCTCTCTCACACACAGAAAAACATTTCTATTTATTTGTTTGTATGATCATTTGATAATGTATTGTAACGGAGAATATAGCGTTTTCTGCTAATGCAGCAGATTGACAACCAAAGTGTGACTTGTCTAAACTCTTGTCTCTCTCTCTCTGTGTCACTGTGTGTGTGTGTGTGTGTGTGTGTGTGTGTGTGTGTGTGTGTGTGTGTGTGTGTGTGTGTGTGAACTGATGTACATAAAACTAAAAGTTTATTTCAACCCATTTAACCGCTCAGAAAGATGTGTTTCTCTAATTTTTGCCTAATAACTGTGTACCAGAAGATGAATAATAATAATAATAATAATGGCTACTTATATAGCGCTTAACCTTAAATAAGCTCTAAGCGCTTTACAAATAAAGAGTGGGAGTAGAGGGGGTCATAAAACCAAAGAAACAACGGATTCTACAATACACACTCATGTGCGCGCACACACACACACAGGTACATAATGACAAAGAACTGAGCTACATTGGGGTATCGAACAGGTGGGTCTTTAGGGCAGATTTAAAGGCAGTGAATGAGGAAGAATGTCTGATGTCTATAGGTAGAGAGTTCCAGACAACGGGTCCAACGTGTGCAAAACAACGGTCACCTCTGGTTTTGTATTTGAAGAGCGGGACTCTGAGAAGGCACGTGCCACTACTTGAACTGAGGGAGCGGGAGGGAGTGTATAGTTGAAGAAGATCAGCGAGATAGGCAGGGGTAGAGTAGTTAATAGGTTTGTAGCACAGACAGGCGATTTTGTACGAGACTCGTTGTTTGATTGGCAGCCAATGAAGTTGTCTCAGAATAGGAGTGATGGCGGGCTGATGCTGTGAGGCGCGGACAATGAGACGTGCAGCTCAATTCTGAACTCGCTGCAATTTCTGAATGAGAAACTGAGGGAGGCCAGCTAAGAGGGCACTGCGAGACAAGACTAAAGATGGATCGACCACGATTTTGTTAAAACTGAACTGAACTGACAAACTTATTTCTGTTAAAATTTCTGGACTTGCTTTTTGAGTTTGCCTCAGTGCACATTGCGCATGCCATTCGTGTGCCATCGTGCTTTAGCCATGGAAATACACGCAGCGCAGCCACGAACTCTCAAAACTGCGTCGCAGCAGCGGTGCCACACACGGCCCAGTTGTATCATATCTGGTACTGTCGCTTGTCGATAGAGATGGCGGTGTCGAAGTGCAACTTTCTTCTTAGCGATTATCAAGATCAGACGGTGCTGGATTGAAGAATCCGAAGCATTCCAGCTTCCTTTGCTTTTTCTCTGCCATTTACAACTTCGTTCAAGATCGAAAGTGAAACGCACGATGCTGTATCCCATAATAGTACGTATGGTGACGTCACAGCAAGTAACGCGTTCAACATGTAGCGTGCACTTTGTAATCAATGCTGACACCACACATAAACTAACAGTTTGCCCGCCCAGTTACAATCGCACGGATCCCGGAGTCGGGTCAATTCTGAACGCAGCCACGACTGAGTGAGCGAGTAAACGAACCAAATCATCACTAAAAATAGAACGACTGTCACCGACCTCTGTTATGGTACGCACGGTGGTGCAAGGACAATGCGTCTCGGACGCAGATGCACTGAATTTTAGTGCGTCTGACTACCCCTTAATTACATTTTCAGTACGTGATTTTGAGTTTTAATGCGTCATAGACGCACAGACGCACTAAAACGGAAGCCCTGATGACAGAAGCTACTGCTCTAATTTTGGCTACTGGTTTTCTCATTATTTTGAAACACGCTTCGCTCAGTTTTTGCTTACATTTGTTTGTCAGTCTCACTGACATGTCTGTAGAATCAATCACGAATCCCAAGTATGTAATCTCTTGCGTGGGTAAGAATTGAGATTTGTCACCGTGGACCGTGAACCCCACTGCATCAAACAGTCTAATCGTATCAATAACATTTTAAACTGTGTCCTCTTTTGTCTTGCCCACTAAGAGGCTGTCGTCAAAGAAGGATGTGACTGAATGGCCCAAATCATGCAGCCTTGCCAGGATTGGTTTTGTAAGTTTCATAAACTTTCTGGGTATCGGACCAAGGCCCATTGGCGCTGCTCGGAAACAATACAATTTGTCTCTCCAGTGAAATTTTAGGTACTTCTGGTATTCAGTATGAATAGGGATGGAGTAGTATGCATCTCGAAGATCAATCGATGCGAAATAGCAGTCCTTAGTGACAAGATTAAGGGCAGTATGAATGGTTTCCATTTTGAATTTCTGGTATTCAATGTCCCTGTTCAGAGAACGAAGGTTAAATATGTCCTGGTGGGTATGGTCACATTTTTCTCTGAGAAAAATGGGAGAGACAAATTGATCTGCTTCATTGCAAGACTCTTTAATGACCCCTTTTCGTATCAGGTCTTTGACTTCTGCATCCACCGTTTTGTTTCGCCTTTATTGAAATATAACTGTGCTTTACACAGCTTAGTGTCAGGTGTCTGATCGAAACTAAGTTTCACACCTATGACCGTTTCTAGCACTTCCTGGTCGGAAGTAAGAGTTTCCCAAATTTTCAATTTTGTACCAATCTGGCCTGCTTTGAAGGACAAATGTTTCCTGTTCAGGTACTCATGCACCCAAGGTATGCACCATTCAAAAGTACTGACCTTGTTTGTAGTGGGGACTGGCAGGTGTTAGTCTAGAACTTTCGGAGAAAGTTTCCCGCACGGGGGTAGGCTTTTCCGCCTCGCCCCCGCTTCCAGCCCTTTCTGTCAGCCTAAAAAAGAGTCGTCACCATTAGTCTTGCCTGCTGGTGGCTGGTTGTGGTGCCAGCCATGACTACGCATATCTTGACCGATTTTGTCTGTTTCGCGGGCTTCTTGGAGGGATTTCCCAAAATCTAGCCACTCAGAGGTCATTGTCACATGCGGAGCACAGATGCCGGCAATTTTGCGCGGCAAGCACGGTCGCTGCAAGTCTCTGCGCTTCTGTAAGAGGTCCTTGCTGGCATGTCCGGTCAAAGCCAAAGCGTCGGAAAGATTTGTTATACAATCAGAGATTGAGGCCCTGACCTGGGTCAGGTCGACCCCCGGTGCGGTCAAGCTGTCCCTTACGGTCAGAAGCTTATTGGTGCACAAGGTCACCACGACACCTGCCTTAGAAAAGGTAGTTTGAATATTGTACATAAGTACATAACCCGCGTGTGGGATTTTAGCACAGGAAACACTGCTTCATTTGTGCGGGGCACACTCAAATTTTTGCAGTTTTGGGGAATTTTGTATTTTTCCAGCTTTTCTTTGAGATTTTTATGCGGCAGCTTGGAACCAAAACGGGAATTAAGTAGGTTTGCCAACCTTTCTTGGACCGGTGGTCCTGCCTCTTCTGAGACAGCAAAGGCTGCCTCCATATCGGCAAAAATATCATCTCCTATACCGAGTCTCCTCAGTTTCAGGCCCCGCTGCTGCAAGCAGTTCTCTTTCTATATTTCTGCCTCTGCATTTCGCCGTTCCGCCTAACCACCAGCGGTGCTGGCACTGGAGACGGAAAGCCGTCTGCGTTTAGCTGACAGACCAGGAGACTGGGTGTCCTGCGGCCTTTTGTTTTTTCCAAAGTGCTAACCTTCTCAGTGAGAAGTTGCACCATTTTACAGACAGCTGTAAAACTTTTCATTTCGCTCTGTTCACGTGTCGGTGACACTCGATCAGGCGGGGCAGTTGGAAAGTCACCCTCACCTCCTCATCCACGTTTAAGACGTTGTCATCCGAAATCATATCTTCTAAATCCGACATCATAACCACAGCTACACAGACCAATAATCCACACAGGAAACATTACTCCTAGAGGTACAGCACACACTGTACACACGACACTCAACAAACGCGGCACAAGAGAAAGTCAGTCACTAGGCACGGGCGGCAGTAATGAGGGTACATCCGACCTGGTCGGCAGCTAGGCGCGAACTGAGGGGATAGGCAGCGCGCGTTTCTCAAGTGCACTTAGTGACGGGATACAGGAAATGAGTAAGAATTGGGGGAGAAAAAAAAAAGAAGTAGACAAAAGTTTGCAAGCACTTTGTCATTTTTTACAAACTTTCACAGAGTTTAAGGAAAAGGACTGAAATTGACAGACTTTTCAGGGCTCTGAAAAAGCCTTGTCATTTTTTAATAACTTTCACAAATGTTCACCGACTGTACGGACCCTGCTTACACACATGGTCATGCATGCATTCAACAGCCTAGCGGCAAATGCACGCATGCAATCATACTTGTTTATTCTGCACAGCCATCAGCATGTTATTTCAGCTGAACATTGCTCATGAGAGTGGAGCCACTGTCAAATTGCTTAAAATTATGACACAGGGTGCCCAACTGAATTCGCCTGTGTCTAAATGAGCCACAGCAAGACCCGTATGTAGCGTTTAATGACCATCTGGTGCAGAAGTGTTTGGAAGAATTATGGCAGGTGTGATTTCAACTCTTTGCCTAAAGATGTCTGCTTCATCCACCATGAGATAACTGCTTTTAGAACACTCTCAGCAGTGAGATCCACTCAGCCAAGGTTGGCTTGCTGTATGGATGCTTGGCTTTTGTTTTTGGTGGAGAATGTGTTGTTACAAGCTGTTAGTTGGCAAGCACGCCAGATCCAGAAATGAAATCTTCACAAAATTACTTTGTGGCAGAGTATGTAATACAGAAAAATTACTAAATAGGCAAAGAGTTAACCTTCACCGTGCTTCCAGAAGGGTGTTTAATTTGGTTTTTTTCTTTGTTGTTTTAATTTTGAAGAGTGTCGAAGTCCATGCAAAATCAATTAGTTTCAGTTCAGTTTCTTGAAAATGGTGAACTTTCACCTGTAGTTTCTGGAGAAAACAGAGAAGTTTCAGACCATTTTCTCTCCACCATGATGACTAAAACAAAAGTACAAGGATGCTTCTGGTGATGTGTACTATAGTGTAACAAGAAAGGCAAAGCCCTTATGGCTCACGTGTATGACCGATCTACATCAGTACATGTGTGACCTTTGTAACAATAAGTAAAGGGATGGCTTCTGCACCAGCATGATCCATGTTTTCTCAAAATTTAATCAGTTTTCACACATCTGTCAAACCCCCATGACCCTATAAATTAGTATACATGGGAAGATCTTATCATCACCTTTGTGCCAAATTGGATTGAAAATTTTGCAAAACTGTTGATAACTACAATTCTATCAAAAACTGGCATTTTACACACATTTGCCGACCTCTTGTGACCCTTGATCTTTCCGAGGGCTGATCCAAATTAGTATGCATAGATAGGTCTTACCATCAGGTATCTCTGTACCAAGTTTGGGTTTAAAGTTGTGAATAGTATTTGAGAAAAAACATCTGTTGTCAAAATATGGCTATTTTTACCTATTTCATGACTCTTGTGACCCTTGACCTTTCAAAGAGGTCATCCAAATTAGTATGCATAGATAGGTCTTACCATCAGGTATCTCTGTACCAAATTTGTGTTTGAAGTGAATTTGAACATCTTTTGTCAAAATATGGCTATTTCCGAGAGTTCAATCAAATTAGTGTGCATAGAAAGGTCTTACCATCAAGTATCTCTGTACAAAGTTTGGGTTTAACACTTTCGCGCACGGCGCACAATCTTCAAGTGCACGCCGTCAAATTGTATAGCCCTCTAATGAGCGCACAAAGGCGAATAAATTCGCCCAGCCCCTTTCTCATACTATTTCTTGTATTTTTCCCACGAAACCAGTGTCAAGTGGGGAGATGTTTATCAACCATGTCGGGCGAGATATCCTGGGGGTAATTGGTTAGAGAGCTGGCTTCCGGTGGCAATGAGTGATACTTAGGGAATGCAAAACTAAATGTTTCTTGTATTTAGTATGCTAAATGTCCCCTATGTAGCTCTGTGCCTTTCATGTATTTTTGGAGGAGGGTGAATGGAACTTGTTCAGCTTTAGTAGAAGAAGTACATTATAGCTGGAAGGGTCCAGAAAGCAGTATTGGGAAATGAAATTTTGAGTGTTTTAGCTCCCACCTGCTCCACAGATTTTGCCGTGCGTTTAGGGGGTGCGCTGCTGTGCGTTTCATAGAGGCAAGTTTTTTTTGACTGCGTGCGTCGAAGAGTTAAAGTCTTGAATAGTATTTGAGAAAAAATAAATGTCAAATACAGCTATTTTCAATCCCCTCTGACCTTAAACTTTGTGAGAGGTCACTCAAATTGATATGTTTAGAAAGGTCTTGCCACAAAGTATCCTTGGGGGACGTTTGAAGACTGTGGCTATAATAGTCTCCGAGAAAATGCCAATGTTAAAGTTTACCACGGACCACTGGCCCAAAACAACTTTTGCTTCGCACGTGAGCCAAAAAGTATGGGTCATGTAGGAACCCACATCATCATGACAGGGATAACCAGTTAAATCGCTCTTTGAAAAATATGGCTGCTGTAGGACCCACATCATTGGGACAGAGATAACCAGTTAAATCGCTCTATGAAAAATATAGGTCCTGTAGGACACAAGCCATTGGGACAAGGATAATCAGTTAAATCGCTCTTTGAAAAATATGGGTCCTATATGACCCACATCATCCTTTGTGTGTAGTCCAAAGCATGATCCGGAGAAGGTTAAATAAGTAGCATCTAAGAGTGTAAGATTCTCTTGGCCACAGGTGACCAAAAGCTTTTGTCACTATCAGGATTCAGGATACATACCCACTTTGATAATCCCCCCCCCCCCACCCCCCTTCCTTAGTGTTCTGTCAAATGCTTTCTTGTTCTTCTGCCCACACCACCAGAAGAATACCAAAAAAGAGTGGCAAAGCCCCTATGGTTCATGTGTATGAACGATCCAAGACTTTGATAAAAGAGCCTGTGTCAAACGTTTTTCCACTAAAAGTGTCCCAAAGACTTAAATATGAAAACAGTATTTAATGTATAATATTAGCATGTACTGAAAGCAGATCCTTCAGAGTACTGAAAAACATAATAGAGAAGATAGTTGATAATCTGGTTTTCTTGCAATTGCCTAGTATTATGTCACTATTCTGAAGAATTACGGACGTAATGCGTGGACATAAGTTGCATGTTTGACCAGCTTTGCCTCCGCCACGGCCCAGGCATGCTATTTCCACCTCTGTCGCATCAGTCAGATCAGAAAATACCTCACTACCGAAGCTGCCACCAAACTTGCTGTCTCTCTTATCTTATCTCGCATCGACTATTGCAACTCTCTCCTTTCCGGCCTCCCACACTCCACCACTTTCACTCTCCAGCGTGTCCAGAACAATGCTGCCCGCCTCGTACACAGAAAGAAAAAATCCGACCACATCACTCCCCTGCTCAAACTCCTTCACTGGTTCCCCATGCCCAAAATCCCTGAACAACTACGCTCCTACCTATCTCTCCAACTTACTTTACCCCTACACTCCTTCCCGCTCCGCCTCCGACCCTCTCCGCCTCCACATCCCCCGCACCAAACTCAGCACTTTCGGCCCCACTCCTTCTCCGTCTATGGTCCATCCACCTGGAACACTCTCCCACTCTCTCTCCGTCAGAAACACTCTCTCTCCTCCTTCCAGTCCGCCCTCAAAACTCACCTCTTTCAACAGTTCTAGCACTATATCACCACACTCCCCACCCCAAGCTGACTGTCGTAATGTATTTGTTGTACGTGAGTCATTGTCTACAGCGTGCCCATGCGTGCACGAGTTGTGAGTGTGCGCTTAGAGTTATAAATATTATAAGATAAGTGCATTATAAATACCGTAATTATTATTACTATTATGTTTTGCTCTCATGAAAAATACTGAAGAAAATTTCAGTGCTATCATATTAGTACTCAGTACACTTGCATCAAAGTAGTTATCTGATCTAGATCGTTGGCATCCTTCTGTCTCGGAAGACAATGGAGTATATGCGCTTGCTGGGTCAGTCCGTTTTTAAGATTTGCAGTTCCTGCTGTGACTAATCGGTCCAATGCGAGAGCGGCAGTGTCTGTTGCATTTGCTACAGGTGAAGCCTGTGACTGTTGCCGTGGGCACTGGCTCTTCTTTCTTTCATCTGCGCTGCCTCTTCTCCTCCCACTGGCTTTCTCTCCTTCCCTCGCTCAGCTTTATGCTGGTCTTCACTGCAAGCCGCCAGCTGGCACGATCTGCGGTGCTGGCTTCTAAGTCTGCGGGATTCAGACTTCCAGCTTTCAGATCACGTTTGCAGACATCTTTGTATAAGTGCTGGTCTGCCTGTTGGCCTGGTGCCGGAGGCGACCTCACCATACAAGATGTCCTTAGGAATCCGACCATCCTGCATGCGGCAGACATGACCAAGCCAGCGTAGGCGTCTTTGTGAAAGGAGTGCGTACATGCTAGGAATGTTTGCCTGAGCCAGCATTTCAGTGTTTGGAACACGGTCCTTCCAAGTGATGCCCAAGATTCTCCACAGGCTGCGCAGATGGAAAGAGTTGAGGTGTACAAACTCCCCTCTCCCTGCTGTAGAGAAGAATGCTGAGCACACAGGTCTGGTACACTTTCATCCTAGTGTTGATGGTAAGCAAGCTGTTGTTCCACACTCTCTTGGTCAGGCGAGCCATCGCTGTTGATGCCTTGCCCATTCTGGAGTCCAGTTCATTGTCCAAAGAGAGGTTATTGGATATGGTGGAGCCAAGGTATGTAAAGTTCTCCACATATAAATATGTCATAAATCATCTTATATTATGTCCACCATTACGTCCGTAACACTCATGCTTCTAAAAATTAAAATTTTGAAAAAAAACTCACAAGCACGACTTTTCTGGCACAAAGTGAGATATGTTTATTAAATAACACATCTAAAACCAGAAAGCATCAGAACAAGCATAAAAAATGTAAGAAATAAACACAAATTATGTCCTCCATTATGTCTCTAATGCCTCTGCAGTCCATTAAAGAACAGCACACATTTAGTGCTTTTTTCTGCATTACAAACGTAACAGAGTAACAGACGTATCCAAAATTGGCTGGATAAAAACCGAGGACAAAAAACAAAAACTTCCTATCCTGGCTGCTCCACGCTATTTTGACCCTTAAAGTATTATCAATTTTTGCGATCAGAAGTCACCGGCTGAGTTCGTATGCTTAAAGATATCGATAGCCTCACCTATCTGGTTTGTAAGTTAAAGATATCGAAAATTACACACGTATCGTTTGGACATAAACAGCATTGCAGCATCAACATTGTCTTTTGGATCGCTGGTATGTCTCTTTCTAAAAACAGTATTCGGTTGCAATGAAAATTTTGAATGTGCTTGTGACCACACTGCACTGGAATGTGTCGTCTGCTATCCTTGAGCGGCACACACATTGAGGGAAAACAAGTGACGGATTGGACATATAACGCAGGATGTCTGTAAGTGTAATGGGGAAATTTGGAGTGCTTGAGTTTATGTTTCGTTCGCCGAAATTCTTCTTTTTTTGACATCAAAATATTTAGTTATGTTCCCTCAAGTGGACAAAAACATTACAAAATGACTCCAGTTCGTTGAGCCAGCACAAAGTGTTTGCGGACCCTAGATCGCCATTTACGAAAACGATCCAAACACCACATTCTCGCGCATTTACCATTTTAACAAAGTCAAAATTCCCCAAGACTTTTTATTAAATGAAAGTCACATTATCTCTTTAATGCTTTCTGGACGTTCTGATGCAAACAGCTAGTTTCTACATGAAACATAAGCAATACAGTCGTGGTTAAAAGACTGGCACCCGGTCAAGGACGACTTTTTGACACAGGCTCAAAACTAAATTAGCATGTTTAACACATTTATCAAACTCTTGTGACCTTTGACCTTTCCGAGGGGGTTCTTAATAATAAATAATAGTAGTTCTTGTATAGTGCAGTTCTCCAGGAAAACACTGGACTCACCGCGCATGCACAACAGCACACCTCTCTCAGACACGCGCAGTCGCAGGATTATACACTACTTTAAAACTCTTCCGCGCACGGCGCACAATCTTCAAGTGCACGCCGTCAAATTTTATAGCCCTCTAATGAGCGCACAAAGGCGAATAAATTCGCCCAGCCCCTTTCTCATACTATTTCTTGTATTTTTCCCACGAAACCAGTGTCAAGTGGCGAGATGTTTATCAACCATGTCGGGTGAGATATCCTGGGGGAAATTGGTTAGAGAGCTGGCTTCCGGTGGCAATGAGTGATACTTAGGGAATGCAAAACTAAATGTTTCTTGTATTTAGTATGCTAAATGTCCCCTATGTAGCTCTGTGTCTTTCGTGTATTTTCGGAGGAGAGTGAATGGAACTTGTTCAGCTATAGTAGAAGAAGTACATTATAGCTGGAAGGGTCCAGAAAGAAGTATTGGGAAATGAAATTTTGAGTGTTTTAGCTCACACCTGCTCCACAGATTTTGCCGTGCGTTTAGGGGGTGCGCTGCTGTGCGTTTCATAGTGGCAAGTTTTTTTGACTGCGTGCGTCGAAGAGTTAAACCACCCCATCCTTTCCCAACACCTTACATTCACTTCCTCTAGGATCAGAATAAAAGGCAGTCATTCAACAGTTAGCTAAAGATGAGCTAAGTGTTAAATGCCCGATGGAAAAGAAAAGTCTTTAAGTGAGCTTTGAACTGTGACAATGTGGGCAGATTCCGCATTTCAGTTGGCAGCGAGTTCCACACACTTTGGGCTAAAAAGGTGAAAGAATGCTCCCTGACAGTTTTCATGTTAAGCTTTAGGATTTTTTTTAAGTTTTTCACTGGAGGAACGGAGGGTGCGTGATGGCAGAAGCAGACAGCTTGGCAGAAAGGTACAGCGGGAGAGATCCGTCAAAATGCCGAGACGAAAATGGCAATTTTGTACTGGCAGTGGAATTTTACGGGCAGCCAGTACAGCTGTTCAGTAGAGACGTAACGTGGTCTCTCTTTCGTTTCTTCAAGATGTGACACGCCGCATTGTTTTGAATCATCTGCAAGCGTGAAATCTGATCTGCCGGTAAACCTGCCAGTACAGAATTGCAATAATCGAGCCTGGACGTAATGAATGCATTTACAAGTCTTGACGCCACACTTTCTGTGAGATATGGTCCGAGGGAAGAAATTCTGCGCAGCTCAAGGAAACCAGCTCGGCAGACGCTACTGATATGATCATGCATGGGGAGCGTCGAATCAATCTTCACATCCAGATATTTGACACAGTTCTGGAAGGGAACACTGCAGCCACCAATGTTTGCGAACTTGCCGTCAACCAGACTAAGGCGAGACTGAGAGCCAGCAGGCATGACTTCAGTTTTGTCAGTGTTAAGCTTAAGTTTGTTGCTAGTCATCCAGGACAGGACGTCATCTATACAACACTGTACGCTCATCTTAGCGGAGCTGAAATGGCTAGGCGCGCTACTTTTTGACAATTCAGTATCGTCAGCATACTTGTGAAAATCACACTCATGGGTGGCAATTACATCAGACAGAGGTTGTGAATATAGAGTGAACAAAACAGGCCTTAATACGAAGCACCGAGGACCTCCACACAACAAAAGACTAGAAGCAGATAGCTGGCCATTAACAATGAGGTCGTTTACACTTGCAAAATTTGCCATGCTGAGGCTGGGGTCAGCGCAAGCCGGACCGTTTACATTTGCGTTAAGCCGTACTGAAGCCATGCCGAGCCGTGCTCAGCCTTGCTACGGAGCAGGGCTGAGCACGGCTCAGCAGTGTTGACCTGGAAACACAGCCTTTACCACATCATATACACACCTCATTAGCTATTTGCCAAAAATGGAAGACAAGTACAGAGGTTGCGTTTGGTCAGAAGAGGAGACAAAGATGATGGGCGCCAGAATTTCAGGAGAGACTTGGGGACAACAATGAAACAAGTTTTTGGTGAAATAGCTCGTGTTTTGAACGAACAGCACAACATTGCCAGGACTGCTGTTCAGCGGTGCAGAGAAAAAAATAAAGAGACTCTAAGTCTAACAGGCCTTCCGTAGTGCCGAAGACAATAACAACCACAACACACTGTCCGTTTATCGAAAACCAGCCTTCCCTGTTTTGGAAATCCTCTTTGAATTGTGATGGTGGTGTCATGGGAATGTGTGTCCCATCTATTGCCCCAACACATTGTGGGAACCCATACTTCTGCTCAAAACCATTTACAACTTGTTGCAAACGCCCCCCTTCAGGAAATTTGACAAAAACTGGAAGAAGATAATCAGTTATTGCATTAGTAACACTGTGCACTGCCAGAAATACAGTAGCGTGAGAAACTCCAAACAGGTTTCCCACTGTTATGAAATTTGCACTGCTTGCAAACTGATACACGGCGACTGCAACTCCGTGAACATGAGAAATGGTCTTGCAAAACTTTGATTGTTTCTTTGCTACGTAGGGCCTAAGTTGTCTGCAAAGCCAGAAAAACGTATCTTTAGTCTTTCTGAAGTTGTCAATCCACTATCTGTCTGTATATAATGTACCTAATACCACCCGTTCCCACCAATCAGTGGATTGTTCAACGCACCAGACTGAGCGATGTATTTGTTGTGGCAGCCGCTGAGAATTCAATTCATGCACGGTGTTGCCAAGGATCAGAGTCAGCAAAAAAGACAAGCAGAAAAGACAAAATTCTGATAAAAACTCTTTGTCTCCTTTGGGCACTCTCTATCATAATTGATCTGAGCCTTTGGTATCTCCAACGGCATCTTCGTTTCAACCAGGTAAACATAAATGTTGAAACCACATGTTGTCTGTAGGCTGCCATGATGCATTCCATAAGTGCTGCAAGGTGAAGGCTAGTTAGTAGTGTAAATGGCAAAACAAGCGAGCCGTGCCTTGCCACAGCACAGTTCCAAGTGTAAACGGCCTCCATAACAGCCTGAGAATGATCCTTAACATATGAAGTGCACCAGGCGAGGGCGGTACCACAGATGCCAAAGGTCACCTCTAACCTTTTCAGCAAAACAAAATGATTGAGCAAGTTGAATGCTGCACTGAGGTCCAGCAGAGGAATGAGAGAGACAAGTCTCTTATCTGCCTTCACTAGCAGGACGCTCAGCACAGCAGTCTCCATGCTGTGATCCTTCTGTATGCCAACTGATGCATTTCTAAAAGACCGTTTCCAGACAAATGGCTTTGTAGCCGTTTCAAAACAACCTTCTCCAAAATCTTTGAACTAAACGGAAGGTTAGACTTAGAGACAGGTCTCAATTGCTTCAAATCGTTTGGGTCAAGTCCAGGCTTTTTCATGAGTAGTGTCACAACAGCATGTTTAAACTGAGTAGGCACTGCCATCAAGTATCTCTGCACAAAGTTTGGATCTGTACGTTGAAAATAGTTAAATTGTGATAAAATTTATAAGACAATTTACCTTGACCTTAAAATAAGGTCACTGAAATTGTATGTTTAGATAGGTCTTGCCACAAAGTACCCCTGAGCCAAATTTGAAGATCATAGCTTGAATATCCTCTGAGAAAATGCCAACATTAAAAGTTTTACCACCAACAACGGCTGACGGTCTTCCGACCACTGGCCCATTACATAGACTCATTTTGCTATAGCACCTGAGCCACCAAGTTTATTTGTCAGCAACAGTCTATGTGTTCAAAAGCCTCAGTGAATGGGAGATGATAAATGATGTCATGGCTGTTAATGACGACCTCAAGTATGTACCGAAGTCAGGAGAAGATGGCAAATGCAAAAGTTAAATGGTTAGGGATTAACATCTCATGTCCACCATGAAGGTGATGTCAAAGATGGGACACCAAATAGAGCCTGAACAAATTCTGACCCCGGCTGGATATGAACTTGCAACCTTTTGGACGAGAGTTAAACGCTCTACCACTGAGCCATCCAGCTCCCCTGATGGCAAATGACCTTGTCCAACTGACCTGACATTTACTCCCTAATTTCAAATAAAAATTTCAGACTTTTTGTGTATGCCATTTATTAGTATACTTTATTTTTAAGGCACACATTACAATGCATTCCATTGTAAGTTGCTACACTTTGCTCCCAATGGTTTAGGAGTTATTTGATTTTTTCCCTCCACACTGTTTGCAAGTATTACATCATTTTTACACCAAAATAACACTTTGGGTTACTTTTGCAACTTACTTAAATACATTTTGGCCCAAACAAAGTTCTTCAATGGATACTTAAACACAACTTGAAGATCTGTTGCACACTCAAAATGTTGTTTTTAATAGCTGTACATAATTTTACACCAAAGTGGTAACATGAAATTATTAAACAAACATAGATGTGTAAATGGTGATAAAGATAATGTTGATGTTTTTTATCAGAAAAATGTGGGTCTAGATGTGTTTGGAAAAAACAAATGTACCTTTGAAGTTATGCCTGCTGCTTTTAAAAATAGGGAAAAAAGTGGAAGTCCAATTTACTAGCATTATTTTCTGCTTTGGATGACATTTGTTCATTAGTATATGATAAATATGTCTTGCTCATCCTAAAGCTAAAATATCAGCTAAGTTTAAGTTAATAACATGGCTGATTGACATCACCACACATCTATTTTACAGATGTATGTTATTTTACACCATTAAGTGACGTATAACATCGAGTCATCACTATGAAACGGCGTCGTGGGACTAATGATGTTATGACGTGAATCTTGTAGTGACGTCATTTCGCTGCCCATGCTATTATTCTTCTTCAAAATAGATATATGCTATGCCAGACCATAAAGCTTATGAATGGCGGGAATTGCTATGTGTCCGTCATTATTTATGTGTGCCAGTGCGTGGGATCAGAGGGTGGGTTAGAGTAGAAGGAGACGGATAACTGTCATTACACAAGCCAACAGAGCGTACTAATAGAGGGAAGCGCTGTGTGTCCATCTTTACTTGCTGTATATGAGACCTATCTCAAAAGGTGAAAGCACCGAACAGTGACAACGTTTGTCACTCAAGCATTAGCATGATATTGCACTGACACACTCCATTTCACTCCATTTGTGTTGTATATTAAATGAAGAAATACATATTACAACCATGTCTTAATTAGTCTTCTGAAAATGTACTTTGCTGAGGTTTAATTAGACAAAAAAGTAATTTTTTGCAGCTTCAAAACGTGACTGAGAACCCCTACTGAGAAAACAAGTAAAAACAAACCTTTCTCTGTGATTATTTCTGCAAACCAGCCATTTCCATGGATAGATTAGGCGCAGTGGTTCGGGCGCCTGCCACCAATGCCAAAGGTGCGCGGTTCGATACCGGGTTCCGGTGTTGGACTTTTCTCCTCTGGTAAGTGTCACCGTTAATTCGGGCGGACCGTCGGGGGTTCTTTCTCCGGGTACTCCGGTTCTTCCACCCCCCCCCCCCCCACTTTGGTACCGGTCTCAGGCCACTTTACAAAATTTCAAATACAAGCGATCAAAAATTCTCTGTAACTTCAGTAGCTGACTGGCCCTTTGTTTGTCTTGTACTGTGTTTGTCTTAAATGGCGTAAATCCGTGTTTGTTTCGTGAGTGTGTGTGTTGGGTTTCAGGCGCGGCGCTTTGAGTCGATTTCCCCAAAATTGAGAAAAAGCGCCTATATAATAACGGTATTATTATTATTAGTACTTTATTCGGAAAGTTTAGTTAGTTTTGAAGTTACCAAAACACTTGTTACCTCCCTTGTGCTGTCCCGAATAGACTATTGCAATTCTGTTTTGTCCGGTGTTCCGCAAAATCTTCTTGACCAAATCCAGAGTCATGAACTGTGCTGCACGTCTGATTTTTCGTGTACCGAAACGTGAACACATTATGCCTCTACTAGCTGATTTGCACTGGCTGCCAGTTTCATACAGAATTCAGTATAAAGTCTGTTATTTGTTTCAACATCATCTCTGGTTCTGCCCCTCCTTACTTATCTGATCTTGTCCAGCTGTATACACCGTCCCGCTCACTATGCTCTGCTTCAGACACTCGTGTTTTCCGTATCCCTAGACGTAATAAGGTCACTCAAGGTCATCGTGCATTTTCGTATTTTGGTCCCATTACATGGAACGCTCTCCCAGCTGATGTGCATCACTCATCATCTCTTTCCATTTTCAAATCCAAGCTTAAAACACACCTTTTCTCTGTTGCATATATACGTAAAGACCATTTTGTCTGCCGGTTCATCATGTGTGTGTGTGTGTGTGTGTGTGTGTGGTGTGAGTTTTCTGCCCTTGTAAATCAATGTTTTTTTGTTTTGTTTTTTTTTGTATGTGCTTGTTTTTGTATTCTGCTTCACTGTTTCATTACTGTGGTTGTAAAGCGCCTAGAGCACCTTGGTGATTAGGCGCTATACAAATTACCTTTATTATTATTATTATTAGTTCCAGAAAAACTTTTTTTTATTGGTGTTAAAACACATGCCAATGTACGCAACTGGACGTTGCATGTCCCGTCATCGGGGAAAAAACTCCCATTGGTAAACAAGTTAACATGTAAATGTATATCAAGGCACAGTGAGACCACACCTTGAGTACGGATCTAATGCATGGTTGACGGCAGCCCAGTCACACCAGCAGACCATTGACAGAGTTCAGAACCAGGCACTGCGTATCATCACCGGCGCAATGAGATCCACACCAATTGAAAAGATGGAAGAGACAACGGGCATCCCACCCCTGCGCATGAGAAGAGATTGCAAAGCCTTGATACAGTCCACAAAGGTCAAGTCTTCCAAAGACCATCCTATGAACGCTAGGATGAAACAACCAACCTCAGGGAGACTGAAAAGATCAAGCTTTGTGAAGGAGACGAGAGCACTGCAGAGAAAACACCAGGCAAAGCTGCCTGCGCAGGTAGAGGCTCTGAATCCTGCTAGCGACCTTCCACCTTGGGAAAGTAAGCCAGAAAACATCACCATCTCTTCCATGGTACCCTACATCACCACCAGAGGATTGAAGAATCCGAAGCATTCCAGCTTCCTTTGCTTTTTCTCCGCCATTTACAACTTTGTTCAAGATCGAAAGTGAAACGCACGATGCGGTATCCCATAATAGTATGTATGGTGACGTCACAGCAACTCCACCAGGGAGGCCCCTTTGGGGGCTTAACTGCCTGTCCCAAGTCAGGATAAAGGAGGAGGGTTAGGCGTGGGGCTAGCGACTCCACCCTGTAAAAAGAAACTTGCTACGGAAACGACAAAAAGAGTCGCCTCAAGCACCAGACGGCGCAGAGAGGACTGAATGAATGACGTCACAGCAAGTAACGCGTTCAACATGTAGCGCGCACTTTGTAATAACATGCTGACACCACACATCAACTAACAGTTTGCCCGCCCAGTTACACTCGCACGGACCCCGGAGTCAGGTCGATTCTGAACGCAGCCACGAATGAGCGAGCGGCTAATTAAAAGACAAACCAACTCATCACTAAAAATAGAACGACTGTCACCGACCTCTGTTATGGTACGCACGGTGGTGCAAGGATAATGCGTCTCGGACGCTGATGCACTGAATTTTAGTGCGTCTGACTACCCCTTAGTTACATTTTCAGTACGTGATTTTGAGTTTTAATGCGTCATAGACGCACAAACGCACGCCCTGTACAAGTGCAGAAGTCCACCTGCGCACGCAGTTCTGGTGCACATGACCAGTCAGAGTGACCAGTCTGGTACGAAAATAGCAACAATGGCACCGCTGGTGCATTTAACCTAGGTACTGGGTGAGGTATACTAACTCAGCCCAAATAAGCGGCTATTTCAACACTTGCCCCAGCCAGGTCTTAAAGGTTTTACTTGCCCTGGCAGTTGTCTTCAAGGTTTTCAACTGATTTTACTACTACTGTTATAAGCAGGGGATAATGAACAAACCCTGGCCCGAGACCCAGCATCCTTGCACAGCTTAAAAAATAAAAAATGTTCTGGATGCGGAGGACATGGTTGCTAACCAATCGTACACACACCTCATTATCACAAGAACTGAAGAAGTAGGTACTTGACCCAGAGTAAGTTTGTAACAGTTTACTTACAACGGATTGTATAACATATAAAGCTTCCACTGTCATCACGGAACAACTCTCTGACATGAAAAAGTTGAACTCCGCAGCACTTCGAGTTGGGAAATAGAAAGCAAAGCTGTCGGTCACCTAACGACCCAGACTAAACATCAAAAGTAGGTCAGACTAAAATCGTCACTTCTGGCGTGCAAGTCGCAATGTTCAAAGTACATTATACTCACCTTTGATAAATTCAGACGCACTTCCAATGATTTCATGTTCATCAGCCATTATATGTGTCGATTTGAACCTGGCCAAACAGGTGAAGAGATCGGCAACAGCCTGTCAAAATGCCCAGCGATGAGACTCTTTCGTCCCCTTTCACAGCGGCTTCAGACGCGCTGTATAATCGATCGATCTTCGTTTTCGTTGATGCTAAGTAAAAACTAAAGCATCATGAACTGAAAAGGAAACTAAAATCAGCCTGTAAACACACAATGCTGTGGGGAAAGATCGCTATATTGTGGAACTAATGACAGCCATGTTTGAACTTGAGGAAACGACGAGCCAAAGCCATGTGATGTCGTTGAGCCAATCAGAGCTCACGTACTATCTGTCGTCATGACAATTTGAACTTCGACCAATAATTTCATTTTTGGGCCGCAGGTGGCGGAAAACGTGTCCGAACCGATGATGTAAACAAACACCATCAGCAGCTCGTCAGGCAGAACAGCGATATGAAAAAGAACAGATACATCATGTGAAGGGCTGAAGAAAGTAGAAAAGGAGTAGGAGGCCTGCTCAGTTAAGAGTATTTGTGACGTAAACAAGTGCGAACTTGTCTGCACGTTACCGCGACTGACTTCTTCCTTACAGTGTAACTGCGCAGGCGGCTTGTTATTAGATGGTCAGCCCGGACTGCCCATCTAACATGCAAGTGCCCATTTCAGTCTTAGGTTCAACGCCAAGGGGATTGAAAGGGTTGTGGTAAGTGAGGTGGGTGCGGGTAACGCTATCTGTCATCAGTGCCAGCGCTGCCTCGTGTTTATGTTATGTCAGGCCGTTACTGCAACACTCCCCCTTCCGTTTCTGTCCCCTCTTTATTTTGGCTATGTATAAGTCAGACCAGTACAACTGCAGTCGACATAGATCACTATGAACCGCCAGAGACTGAATCTTTTTATGGGAATATGTGCATTTTACAGACTCACTGTACATCCTTATTAGATCCCCCAGATGAGTAAGCCATTGCGGACTTACTTATATTTGCGTATCCAGGGCCTTCCATCCACAAGAAATCCAGACCACAAAGGTGACTGCCAAGCGTGTAAAATGCAAAGAAGTACCCAACGGAGAAAGAAACACGCTTAGAAAAGATGGTTACAACACAATGTATTAATATTTCGGGTAAATACCCTTTGTCAAAATAGACAAACAGAGAGATCAGTCGCTACTTATCTTCATTCACAGAAGGAATGTGGCAACTCTGCCACATTCCTTCTGCGAATGAAGATAAGTAGCGACTGATCTAAGCGTGTTTCTTTCTCCGTTGAGTACTTCTTTGCATCCACAAGAAGCATAGATCTTTATGAGCCCATACATGTTGTAAAGGCTGCTGCCGAATCAAAGTGCTCTCATTTTGACTTTTTACATAGTCGGCCTCGTGTGCATCCTAAAGTTGAGGGTGTTATTATTGATTCAGAAAAGCAATTGGATTCAGTAATTTCAAGCGGCTCCATCAGCCATACAATACAATTATGATATCGATCACAATTAAAAAGGATAAAATAGCCAACGAAGTTCAAAGTCAAGTAAAAAAACTTTATTTATCCCAGGAAGGGGTAATTTCAGTCTGGACGGGAGCATATAAATATATATATATAGGTATCAAGTAAAGTGGAAAAAAATGGACAAGACGACATACACACACAGGCACCCATGCACGCAAAATTTAGAAACTATACTAATACTGACATCTATACTAATACTGACAACTATCACATAAACCTTACAAGAACAAACTGGCACCTTCTATCCCCCTCATGATCGATTACAGATCTCACAGCTGAATACATTTAATATTGTAATTTAATAAAATTGCACGCACACATAAATAATGAGGAGGAAAACAGTTATTGTACTCCGGCCACTTAACAACATCAGATGTTGCATGTTATTGCCAAAGCATTGACTCGGTCGTGACGTTTGATCGAATCACCATATCAATCTTCTCATGTTTTAATATCCAAATTGAAGAGAACAAACGGCTGTTCTGGCAGGAAATGTACAGAACATGACATGAAAATACCCTGTTGTGAATGGGAAAAAAATAGTAAAAACAAACAAAAAACGAAAAACATGAAATACGCTAGAAAATATAACTATATAACTGAAGGGCCTCCCCGTTAAAACGCCACGCCACCTCTCCACCCCTCCTCCATCCCGACCCGCACCTAAACTTCTCACCACTCTCAAGGAATATGGGCCACTGGATAGTTGAACACCACACAGTCAGTGTAACTTTATGAAAACAATGTTGATGTCAATTGATAGAAAAGGCATAATGAATGTTTTTAGCAGGAAGAAAAACAAGATATAAACAGTTACTTAGCGAAACCAGTAACTAGAAGTAGAACACAACTATAACAGACTGATCAATTCGTTGATCAACTATCCACCTAACTAAATATCTAGCAGATGTCAATGATCCCTTGCTAAGACGCACAGAAATACCACCACAAACATGTTTGTCTTCGCATTAAGGTACAGAAATATTACATTTATTATTTTGTTTCATGTATGTAGTAGAGGCAATGTCTTGTGCAGTTGTGTGAACTGCTAAATGGATAAGATACTAATGTGTAACCTGAATTTGAAAACAATGCATTAGAATCAATGTCAGATGTGTAAACTGACACAGTTCTAACATGGGTCATATTTACTTCAGTCTCTGACTCGAGCTGCGACAGTCGGCACGATTGAACGGATTGTCTATAACCGCTGTCCATGTTCCAGCGCAGAAAGGGCGCAGACTGACATTTTTGCCACACGTTCGGGGTCACAGCCGGCATCACTCATATCAATATACGCATTTTCAAAGTAAAACCAAACACACACTGAACAGGAAACAACGGAATTAAACAAACAAAATAAAAGATGGAAATGTTTAACGCTAATGTATATTAATGTGCATGGCGACTACACACACTTAATAATAATAATACATGGTATTTATATGGTGCATTTCTCATATTTATAATATAACTCAATGCGCAGGCGAAAACGACACACACACACGCACGCACGCACACACACAGTCTGTGGGGGGGGGGGGGGGGGGGGGGGTTGTACAGAAAAACCATAGAGATCACACGAAAGTCTGCAAGAAAAGGTGAGTTTTTAACTTTGCTGTGAACTGCATTTCTCAGCTCGGTCAGTAAGGAATTCCAAATTAAAGGAGTAGTACATCTGAAAGAGCTTTCACCGGCAGATTTGAGATGGAACTTTGCATGTTGGCTGGGATTGGCGCGCCGAACGAGCCCGACTGAGCTTCTAACGCTTTGTTGATGTGTGCAGAAAACGAATGCCTGAACTTATAGTCTAGCAGCTGCCCTTCATAGACGATCAGCCGTTTACGAGATAGTGATTTTCTAGAGAGTAACAAAGGTTTGGGTATATCAAAATGAAGTCTAGTATGAATAAAAGCAGTGCGCACTCGTTTTAAACCGCCGGAGGATGCAGACATTTTTCTGTAGCACATTTTGTTTCCACGGCTGCAGACGAAACCAGGACCGTCGCAGCCATGTCCACAGGAGATCAGTAGTTTACACGAGAGAATAGAGAAAGTACAATACAAGAGATTTTTTGACGACGTCATCTTTCCACGATTTTTGCTGACAAAAACACTCGTGTGACATCACCTTTCATTTTTCCCGGATTCTAACTATTGTCTCTGACAAAACCTAATCACACATTGTTAAAAAAAAAAATGATGACCATTTCCAGTCGAGAATAGTACAATACTGACCCAATGACCCATTGTCTTAAGTTGACCTTAATTAATTAACTAATTAAGGTCATTAACTTCCACATGACCGTTTCAAATCAAACCAAAATCCTGATAGTACACTCTATGAAAAATAGACTAAGACATTTCAACCCACCCCTGTCAGAGTTGATTTCTGAGGAACAGGATTTTCTCAAGTAGAACTTTATACTTATTAACAAGTTACAACTAACTTTAAGGAACCTGTAGAGGTAACCTTTAAGTGAGTTGTCATAAGAACTTATTAATTACTTACTATAAGAACTTATTAATTACTTATCCTAAGTTCTTAAAAAGTTCTTACAACAACTTGACTCCAGTCCCAAGATACTGAGACAGATTTGACAAGATACAAGGACAAAAAAATAACTTTTTTTTCTCATTAGTACTCTGGGGGTGGTGCAGATGGGGCTAAAGTGGTGTAAATGACTTATCATCTCTCTGTGAAGCATATGACAAAAATATTGATTGATTACCAAATCTGATTTTTATTTGTTTAAAAGATTGTGTAGTTTTTCTGTGGTTTCCTGAACACCGATCTTTTTTCCTTCTGCTAAAAAACTAGCCTTTAGTTCTTCAACATTCACGGGAGATTGACTACGCATTTTATTCTGTATTTCGGATTTTTGTTTCTTGTAATTGGCTAAATCATCCTGCACTCTCTTAAATTCAATATCATCAATAAAATTGTCGTCCAAAGCTTTACTGATAATAAGTTTCATACTGCTCAACTTCGTACCGGCCAGCGTACTCAATACTTCATGTTTCTGTAACTTCGTATGAAATCTTTTGTTTAAGGCCTCCAAACCAAAGCATGCCAGACATGTAGCAACGCTAGCTTCTTCAAGTCCAATTCCAATTAAACTTCCAATTCCTGTGGCAAACAGAACAATACCCCCTACAGAACATCCAGCTGAAACTGCACCAACAGCCATTGAAGTGTTTTGTACAGAATTAAATACTGACTTATACCTCCTTTTACATCTGGAGTACCTCGCTTCTTCACTTTCCAAATATTTAATTGCTTCTGTAATATTATTTAATCTGAATGCGTCTGCCTGTAATGTTTTATCGGGTGCAATTGGCACATGTGGATCAGGCGCAAGCATTGTTTTAGTCGTCACAAATGATTCAGTCGGCTCAAGCGTTGGTAGTATTGGATAGAATTTTACCATTTTTTTTATTGACAAATATTTTTTATTTAATCAGCAATTACATTTGCAACTCATCAAAAGTATACAAATTGCTGGCAAAATAAAACAAAACAAGATCAGTGTGTTCCAGTTTTATGTAATTTAGAAAAACAAACAATGTTTTGTCAACTAATATCTTGACAGCTGGAATACTGCTCGAAACCTCAAAAATATCTACATTTTTTCTAATGGCAATAAAAACCTTTGTTGACTCTGTCACAGAGTCATCCCACGTAAGTTTGATTCCCTGTGCTATATCTGCCTCTTTGACAGAAGTTACAGATCTCATGATAATTTCAAATACTATTGTCACTTCTCTTGCAATGGAAAAGTTTCTTGGTGCAAACACGACCTTTGCATCAGATCTGCCCTTCCTATGTGGCCTACCCAGGGTCACCCTGGTCAGCCCCACAGGGTGGGTTTTTCTCTCTATTCTGGGGCATGTGTTTCTGTCTACCTTTTGTCCATTCACCTGTATTTGCCTTTTTAAAACTCTCCCTACTGTCTGCACTGCCTGTAGCTCTTGATATTGGATGTGTGTTGCTAAATGGTCTTAGCTTTATTTATGCCCCATGTTGTAGGTTTATTTAATGTATTTGACCGGCTGGCGACATACATTCAATTTTCTGTTTATTTTTTTTTCACAAGCAATGCAGGCACGTCCTGAGAAAGCCTTGTTGCTGTCGGGACGTTAAGCAATGTACAATCAATCAATAAAACCTATGTGGCCTACCCGGCACCGGCCTCCACGTGGTGTAGGTGGGTAGTCTGCTCAGTCCGTGACTGAGTGGCCTAGCAGACGGGTGCCATCTTTGTCCAGGATTAGGACTTGATGTCAGCAGATATGTTGTTCAGTCTTTTTACTGGTCCGGTTTTTAAGGAGCTGTGCTAACCTAGGTCGTACCATGTTGGATTGGTCCTTAAAAATACTCGTGACTTTTTGGTCCTTTGGATCCCAAGTGTTTGCCGTGCTTGGAGACCCGTGTCAGGGGAGAAGAGGATCCTGGTGGCTGAGGTTCCCTTTGGGCTGCGGCTCACTGGTGCCAACACTCCACTTCGGCCTTGACTTCTACCTAAACGGGAGGCTAGTCGTACCGGCCTAGTCAATCGGCTCTTGTCACGTTGAGCCCTATCCCACTGTTGACATGCGGGTTGATATACGGAGCACCATGCTATAGCTTCTGCTGCTGATTAGGTGCTTTACACCAGTATTCCCCTGCATTCAACAGTGTGATAGAAGGCGGTGGCTCAAACGGTTCAATCGGGCTTACCCCCTTGAGTATATCTTTCGGGCAGTCTCCATTGTGCGTCGGCTGGAGACCCGCCGACATTTGCACTTTCCCTTGTTGGGCTCGGTGGCGGGCGGGGACCCCCGGGGGATGAATATCTCTACTATTATAATATGGATAAAACAAAACAACCCAAACTTGCACAGAAGCGGCACATAGCCACCAACATTGAACATGACAGTGACTCGGACTGTGAGGAAGCGACGCCTCAGGCGTCGGCCGTATGGCCTCGCTTCCTCATTGTCCATAGCAAGGTGAAGGAGAAACCTGTTACCAAGCTACATCCTTTTCTGGTGGGGGAGACCCTCAGGAGCCATGTTGGCAGGCCTGACGCCCAGCGCCTCAGGTCTGGTGACTTGCTGGTGGAGTGCCGTACCCGGGCACACTCCAGCGGGCTACTGGGGCTCTCTTCCATCGGAGACACTCCGGTGGAGGTCACACCCCACAAGACTATGAATTCGTCAAGAGGCGTAATCAAAGATCAAGCTTTGGCAGAACTGTCAGAAGATGAACTTGTACGGAACCTTAAGTCTCAGGGGGTGACTTACGTCAGGCGCTTCGCTTCCAAGCGAGGTGGTGGGGAGATCCGTCTCCCTACCATCATCCTGACATTTGGCACCCCCACCCCTCCTACAACCATCTGGGGAGGTTACTACTCCTTGAGAGTGAAAAAGTACGTCCCTCTCCCCCTCCGGTGCTTTAAGTGCCAAAAGTATGGCCATGGGCAGAAGACCTGCCGTCAGGCGGAGGCTTCATGCGCCCGTTGCACTAAGCCTGGACACTCTGCTGAGTACTGCACAGCCACCCCCCTGTGTGTGAATTGCCAGGGGGCGCATATGGCTTCGGATAAGAAATGCCCTCGTTGGATATCCGAGTGCAAGATTCAGCAGGTGCATGTGGAGAAGGGGCTGTCCTTTCTAGATGCCAAAAAACTGGTTGAAGGCTCTGGTGCAGCTGTGGCTGCCCCAACCTCTAACACCTCAGTATATACTTTCAGTGCAGCGGTGGCAGGCAAGTGCCCCACCAAAGACTTTTCATGTCAGACCCCAACTTCTTGGTTGGGGGCGGAGCCTCGGCTCATCTCGCCCCTGGAGAGTAACCCTCCTCCGGTGGTGAAGAGGAGCCAGGGAACGCAGAAGGCGGACACTGCCGGTCCGGTTGTGCCGCCTTCTGTTGCCCCTAAGCCTCAGCCCCCACCCAAACCTGTTAGTCAGTCAACTCCAAAGGCTTCTGGCTCTGGTCAGCCTTCTAAGGCCGCTAACTCTAGCGGCAGGAACGCTGCCCAGGACAAGGGGTCTAAGAAATCTATGGGACCGCTGTGCGCACGGGCCCAGAAGGGGAACACTGATGTCCCCCTTCAAAACAAATATGCTGCACTGGAGGAGCGGATGGAGGGAGTGGAAGTTGTCGTTGCTGATTTTGCGGCAGCTCCACCCCCTTCATTTCCGAAGAACCAGAGGAGGCCCGGGAGCCGGCCCCCCTCTGTTTATTCAACTCCTTCCAAGGTAAAGGAAAAAGGGGGGAATTACTCATCACCCCCAGATAAGACATAATCATGTACTCTATGCTTCAGTGGAATTGTCGTGGTTTTCAAGCTAACTTTGAGGAATTACGTCTTTTAGTCAAGTTCTATAACCCCTCAGTAATATCTCTTCAGGATCTCTTCAGGAGACTTATCCCCACCCGGGTCTGCCCTGGGGGACTTGGGTGGGGTTAGGTATTTTTTAGTTCCCAGGGTCACCCTGGTCAGCCCCACAGGGTGGGTTTTTCTCTCTATTCTGGGGCATGTGTTTCTGTCTACCCTTTGTCCATTCACCTGTATTTGCCTTTTTAAAACTCTCCCTACTGTCTGCACTGCCTGTAGCTCTTGATATTGGATGTGTGTTGCTAAATGGTCTTGGCTTTATTTAGGCCCCATGTGTTAGGTTTATTTAACGTATTTGACCGGCTGGCGACATACATTCAATGTTCTGTTTATTTTTTTTTTTCACAAGCAGTGCAGGCACGTCCTGAGAAAGCCTTGTTGCTGTCGGGACGTTAAGCAATGTACAATCAATCCATTCACCTGTATTTGCCTTTTTAAAACTCTCCCTACTGTCTGCACTGCCTGTAGCTCTTGATATTGGATGTGTGTTGCTAAATGGTCTTGGCTTTATTTAGGCCCCATGTGTTAGGTTTATTTAATGTATTTGACCGGCTGGCGACATACATTCAATGTTCTGTTCAGTTTTTTTTTTTTTCACAAGCAGTGCAGGCACGTCCTGAGAAAGCCTTGTTGCTGTCGGGACGTTAAGCAATGTACAATCAATCAATCAATCTTCAGGAGACTTACCTGAAGACTTCTGACCATGTATCCTTTAATGGTTTTAACGTTATACACAAAGGCTCTGATTCGGAGAGGCGCTCGGGTGGAGCGGCTCTTCTCATTAGTAGCCAAATTTTATGTAGCCCTGTTAGCATCGAGACCTGTCTTCAGGCTGTCGCAGCTCGGGTTACCTTGAAGAAGACCATAACCGTATGCAATATTTACCTGCCACCATCACTGCGGGTCAGTAGCAATGATATTTTTAACTTAGTAGATCAACTGCCCCATCCCTTTATTCTTATGGGTCCTCACCCGGGTCTGCCCTGGGGGACTTGGGTGGGGTTAGGTACTTTTTAGTTCCCAGGGTCACCCTGGTCAGCCCCACAGGGTGAGTTTTTCTCTCTATTCTGGGGCATGTGTTTCTGTCTACCCTTGGTCCGTTCACCTGTATTTGCCTTTTTAAAACTCTCCCTACTGTCTGCACTGCCTATAGCTCTTGATATTGGATGTGTGTTGCTAAATGGTCTTAGCTTTATTTAGGCCCCATGTGTTAGGTTTATTTAATGTATTTGACCGGCTGGCGACATACATTCAATGTTCTGTTTTTTTTTTTTTTTCACAAGCAGTGCAGGCATGTCCTGAGAAAGCCTTGTTGCTGTCGGGACGTTAAGCAATGTACAATCAATCAATCAATTTATTCTTATGGGGGATTTTAACGGTCACGCTCACCTTTGGGGCAGTGACCACTATGATGGCAGAGGTCAGATGTTAGAAGATGTTTTTTCTCAACTTAACCTATGTGTCTTTAAGGATGGCTCGCCTACATACTCTAACTCAGGTTCAGGATCTAGTTCTGTTCTAGACCTCACTGTGTGTGATCCTTCTCTCATGCTGGACTTTGACTGGAAGGTTCACGATGACCTGTGTGGTAGTGACCACTTCCTAGTAGTTCTGTCATCGGTCAGCTGTGAGGAGGATTCGCCGGTGGGGTGCTGGAATCTCAAGAAAGCTAACTGGCCTCTGTTCGCCTCCCTCTGTCAGTTTCGTCTTACAGAGGAGGTGGTCATGTCAGCTGAAGAACCTGTTTCTTGTTTTCTGGGGTGGGGGACTTGGGTGGGGTTAGGTATTTTTTAGTTCCCAGGGTCACCCTGGTCAGCCCCACAGTGTGGGTTTTTCTCTCTATTCTGGGGCATGTGTTTCTGTCTACCCTTTGTCCATTCACCTGTATTTGACTTTTTAAAACTCTCCCTACTGTCTGCACTGCCTGTAGCTCTTGATATTGGATGTGTGTTGCTAAATGGTCTTAGCTTCATTTAGGCCCCATCTGTTAGGTTTATTTAATGTATTTGACCGGCTGGCGACATACATTCAATGTTCTGTTTATTTTTTTTTCACAAGCAGTGCAGGCACGTCCTGAGAAAGCCTTGCTGCTGTCGGGACGTTAAGCAATGTACAATCTATCAACTGTTTCTTGTTTTACTTTGATTTTGTTGGACGTAGCAGGTGAAACCATTCCTAGAACTTCCACATCAGTCTCTCGGAAGCCTAGAGTACCATGGTTCAATGAAGAGTGCCGCAAGGCCCAAAAAATACACAAATCTGCTCAGCGACGTGCTTTTCGTAATCCGTCGCAAGCAAATATTTTAACATTTAAAAGACAGCGGGCGAAAGCCCGTTACATTTTTTAACGTGAACGCCGTGCTTCCTGGAGACGCTTTGTCTCATCTTTATCTTCTAGGACTCCGTCCCAAAACGTCTGGAAGGCTGTTCGAAGAATTAGGGGCAGGGGTGGCTCGGCTTCTGTCGGCCATCTTAGAGATGGTGCCAGTTTGGTCACAGATAAAAAGGCTGTGGCCAATTTGCTTGCCTCCACCATTGCCCATAATTCTTCAACAGAGCATTATTCACCTTTCTTCCAGAGAGAGAAGGAGAAGCGAGAATCTTGTGCTTGTGATTTTATATCAGATAACTCGGAAGACTATAATGCCCCCTTTACGTTTTCAGAATTGCAGCAAGCCATGCAGAAATGTACTGACTCTGCAGCTGGATTAGATACCATCCATAATCAGCTCCTAACTCGTCTGCCTGAGGATTCACTCCTTGTACTTCTCAAGGCCTTTAACCATATCTGGATAACCGGTCGTTTTCCGCCATCTTGGCGCCAGGCTGTGGTTGTGCCAATCCCAAGCCGGGTAAGGATCCTTCCGACCCGGGCAACTACCGGCCAATAGCTTTGACATCATGTTTATGTAAGACTATGGAACGCTTGGTCAATGCCTGACTGGTGTGGCATCTTGAGTCACGTGGTCTCATCACAGACCTCCAGTGCGGTTTCCGGCGCTTCCGTAGTACAACTGACCATTTAGTCTGCTTTGAGTCTTTTATCCGAGATGCTTTTGTCAACAAGCAGCATGTCTATGCAATTTTCTTTGATCTTGAGAAGGCATATGACACTACCTGGAAGTATGGTATAATGTCTGATTTGTCGGACATGGGTTTTAAAGGGCACCTGCCTGTTTTTATTCACAATTTTTTGTCTAACAGGTTGTTCCATGTCCGTGTGGGCTCCACCCTCTCCGACTCCTTTGAACAGGAGATGGGTGTCCCACAGGGCAGCATTCTATCTCCTGTTTTATTTAGCATTAAAATAAATAACATTGTAAAGGCCGTCAAGGATGATTCTGAATGCTCTTTGTTTGTGGACGACTTTGCTTTGTGTGCACGAGGTCGAGGACTTGCGTCCCTTGAGAGGCGCTTGCAGCTGTGCGTTGATCGCATCCAGGGGTGGGTATCTCTCAACGGATTCAAGTTCTCACCCTCCAAGACAGTCTGTGTGCATTTTACTAACCAGACGAAATTTTTTCCAAAACCTACCGTGAGCATTGCTGGAGTGCCAATTCAGGTGGCCGAAGAGGCAAAGTTTCTGGGGGTCATCTTTGACAAAAGATTGACCTTCTGCAACCATGTTAACTACCTTAGAACCTCTTGTCGGAAGGCCCTCGACATTCTTCGTGTCGTTGGTCGTACTGACTGGGGTGCAGACCGCATTGTCTTACTTCGTCTGTACCGGGCCCTTGTTCGGTCCAAACTGGATTATGGCTCTGTGGTTTATGGCTCGGCTTCAAAGTCTGTTCTACAGCATCTGAACACAATTCACCATCAAGGTCTGCGCATATGTCTGGGAGCCTTCAGGACATCTCCAGTTCCTAGTCTGTATGCAGAGGCAGGGGAGCCTTCTCTCAGGCTCCGCCGCATCCACCTCACGCTCAGCTACGTTCTGAAGCTGAAGGCCCATCCAGACAATCCTGCCTATGATTGTGTTTTTAACCCGTCGTTTGCAGAGATTTACGATGCCCATCCGGGAGCTGTCCATCCACTTTCCTTCCGTGTCCAACCTCATCTGCAGGCGGCCGGAGTGGACCTGGACAAAGTTTCGGAATCTCTGCAACACGTCACTCCACCCTGGCTACTACCAGTTCCTGACATCTTGCTGGACTTGACCGCCCATAAGAAGGATTGTACTCCACCAGCCATATACCAACAGAGCCTCAATGAACTCCTTTCAATTTTTCCTGGCTATTGTCGTCTTTATACGGATGGGTCCAAGTCTGAGGATGGGAGGGTGGCTGCGGCCACAGTGTCCTCTCGCCATCCTAAACGCCCATTTAAGCTCCGTCTCCCTGACCATTCCTCTGTATTTAGTGCAGAACTGCAGGCAATTCTGCTGGCACTCAAGCATGCCTATCAATCTCGGGAAAGGAACTTCCTGATTCTGTCTGACTCTCTTTCTGCCCTGCAGGCCCTTCAGGGCGCGGGAACAGACCATCCACTGCTGGTGCAGTTTAGAGAGCTCTACGCAGACTTGATGAAGGAATATTATGACATCATTTTTATTTGGGTCCCAGGCCATGTGGGCATCGAAGGCAACAGAATCGCAGATTCTGCTGCCAACAGTGCCCGCAGTGACCCTGTCCCTGACACACAGACTGTCTATAGTGATTTTAAACCTGTGATTAGTGCGTACATAGCCCGCGAGTGGCAGTCAGAGTGGGACAAAGAGGAAGGGAACAAGCTTCATGAAGCTCTTCCTAAGTTGTCTGAAAGTCTACCTTTCCGCTGCGGCAGCCGCCGTGAGGAGACTGTCCTTGCTCGGCTCCACATCGGGCACACGTATGTTACGCACTCTTAATTACTTAAACAGGATGAGCGTCCGTGGTGTTTTGCCTGTGATGAGCAGTTTTCTGTTCGACACTTTTTGCTGTATTGTGCTGACCTAATTGACACCAGATATAAACACTTCACAGCAGACTCTTTGAAGGTTTTGTTCCGGGATGTTCCCCCGGACAAAATCTTAAATTTTTTGAGAGAATGCAATATTTTTAACAAGATCTGAGCATTCATTGACTATGTGAATTTTTTATTTGCCCTTTTTGAGAGTCTGTAGACGTTTCTTTTCAAGACGTGCGACATTTTAGCCTGAGATTTTTAATCTATATTTACATCTTGTCTTAAGACCTTGCTTTTAGTCTGGCTGACCAGATTTTTACCCATCCCGCCGAGAGATGGCCTTAGTCGCCTGCTCGGCGTTAAACCCAAATAACTAACTAACTAACCTTCCTATGTGTAAGAAGATACCTCCGTTTCTCATAATTTTCAACTTTCAGTTTTTCTCTGCTATTGTTGCCTTGTGCAAAGCTTGGAACAAGGCTTACAATCAATGGCCCAGAGTTAACAGCTTTCCTAAACACTAAGGCGCCTTCATCATCAGTGTATACAAAAGGACTAATAAATTCCAACTTTATGCCCCAGTCAATTGTGGGTGCTGGCGTAGGCGCAGGCGGCACAGGAGAAACTACCCACTTATTTCCCACATGTATTAAGTTGTAGGGCGCATTATTTACAGGTGGAGTAGGAACAGTGACATCACGCAGCTGTCCAAGTTTAGGAATTGGTCTCTCTGTGCCTTCCTTCATGTCATCTATTACTTTTCTCTTGTACAACCCCACCCGGGTCTGCCCTGGGGGACTTGGGTGGGGTTAGGTATTTTTTAGTTCTCAGGGTCACCCTGGTCAGCCCCACAGGGTGGGTTTTTCTCTCTATTCTGGGGCATGTGTTTCTGTCTACCCTTTGTCCATTCACCTGTATTTGCCTTTTTTAAAACTCTCCATACTGTCTGCACTGCCTGTAGCTCTTGATATTGGATGTGTGTTGCTAAATGGTCTTAGCCTTATTTAGGCCCCATGTTGTAGGTTTATTTAACGTATTTGACCGGCTGGCGACATACATTCAATTTTCTGTTTAGCTTTTTTTTTTCACAAGCAGTGCAGGCACGTCCTGAGAAAGCCTTGTTGC
Organism: Semisulcospira habei; assembly: GCA_036245525.1. Classification (NCBI taxonomy): domain Eukaryota; kingdom Metazoa; phylum Mollusca; class Gastropoda; family Semisulcospiridae; genus Semisulcospira; species Semisulcospira habei. The sequence continues at coordinate 110,166,189 of BTPG01000005.1, forward strand.
TGTCGGGACGTTAAGCAATGTACAATCAATCAATCATTTTCTCTTGTACATACCAAAAGAATTAAGTTCAAATCCATACACCTCGCCCACCTCCCCTTCTTTCTCAAAATAAATGTAAATGAGTCTATCAGAACATAATTATGTGTGGTATTTACTAGGAGCACAGTCACTAACAAAATCAAACATTTTGAATGGAAGTGGTAAATTTGAAGCACAAAAGCAGTTTCTTGCTAATCTAGAAGATTCAATTAATTCAGTTGTTGATCTTCCATCTAGCATACAACGCTATCAAGACGTACTTAGATATGCCAGATCAAAGTTGACTTTGTAGTTGGCATTGGGTTATACATGTTACCATCTGATCTTCAACTCCAAATGGGGACAATAACAAATTATAATAACGAAATCATTGTTGCAGGTGTTGGTCAAAAACTCGGTCTCAACCAATCTGTAAACTTGGGGGCCACAACCACACATGTACAGTCATTAAAATCATTACAGACACCTCTGGTAACACCCCTGGCACAGGCACCCATACAGGCAGTAACACCAGTACCACCAACACCATCACCAACCCCTGGCACACATGAGTCAGAGAGAACTGCATTGGTAATAGGCTTAACTGGATTAGGGGTTTTACTTCTTTACCTGTTTCATTAAATAACCCACCATTAACCCTCCTACTGTAACCAGCCCCACCCGGGTCTGCCCTGGGGGACTTGGGTGGGGTTAGGTATTTTTTAGTTCCCAGGGTCACCCTGGTCAGCCCCACAGGGTGGGTTTATCTCTCTATTCTGGGGCATGTGTTTCTGTCTACCCTTTGTCCATTCACCTGTATTTGCCTTTTTAAAACTCTCCCTACTGTCTGCACTGCCTGTAGCTCTTGATATTGGATGTGTGTTGCTAAATGGTCTTAGCTTTATTTAGGCCCATGTGTTAGGTTTATTTAATGTATTTGACCGGCTGGCGACATACATTCAATGTTCTGTTTAGTTTTTTTTTTCACAAGCAGTGCAGGCACGTCCTGAGAAAGCCTTGTTGCTGTCGGGACGTTAAGCAATGTACAATCAATCAATCAATCCTACTGTAACCAAAAAGATCCACACATGTTCTGCCATAAACCCTACTACCTTTGCTGCAGTAGTGATCAACCAACTGACAACAGTGCCTATTATACCAGACAACGCGTCCATTGCTTTCACAGCCAATTTCTTAAGCAAGTCTGATATGTGAGACAGTTGTTTCTTTACCCATGACTGTAAATCTTTTGGGTCTGTTGGAGCCGGTGGGCCTGGTGGTGCTGGAGGTGGAGAACCACCAACCCCGGGTCCACCAGAGACAGCCAACACGACAGTACTGATAATAAACCCAAGAGCAGTAATGAAACTCTCAATTGTGATACCCTGTTCTCTGAAAAGTGTTTTCAATCTCTCAGCCAGAGATGTGTCTTCGTGAAGTATTTTCTGAATAGTTTCTCTAATCCTGTTAACCTGTGTTTTCAGTTTTTCTCTTCCAATACTAATTCTTTCTTTCATTTCTATGTCAAGATTCCCATTGTCTGCAGTAGCCAGTTTTTCTTTTTTCTCGTTCTATATGTTTATCAAGCTCACCTAGTTTGGCTACATTATTTACCATCTCACCTCTGATTGACTGTAATGATTTATCCAAGCCTATAATCTCCCGCATTGACAAAGGAGGGTCGTCTATTGTTTTCATAGCGTCATTTTTTTGACCTTCAGTAAATGAGGTTTCTTGTATTACTGTGTTTGCTATTTCTGACAGACTTGTTACTGGTGCCATTTCAATTTGTTGTGCCGTTGGTAACTTTGTTTGCGTGTCGTGCCTTTGTCAACAGTATTCAAATATAAATGACCCTTACCATCAAGTTCAAACTGATTAGGATCTATGTTGTCTGGACGGTCACCAACATGATCATAAAACGAGTTCACTTTGGTTTCTAAAAGTTCATGACGTAAACTGTAAGTATTTCTTGTACCAGTCATATCTGTCATATCTGTTGTATTACCAAAATCATACATGTCATCCATTTCAAAATCTTCATGACCAAATCCTCCCGCTGCCATTGTTTTATTAATTTAATATTTTTTATTGTGCATAATAAAAATGACACAGTCTTACGGATCAAAGTTAGACCCATATAAAAAACTACCTGAGCCTCTTGGTGTTAAGGGCATTAGGCAATCAATCGTCATCACAAACAATCCAAGTACCTTAGACCAGAACCAAACACTTACAGTCAAGTTTCCAAACCTAGGTCCCAGTGACGTTATCGTTCCTGGCACTGCACGCCTAGCATTTAATATTGAACTATTATCAGATGCAGATGTAAACAGAACACTAGTTAACAATCTTGGCAGAGCAATTATAAGAACTATTAAAGTAAAACTTGAAGGACAGGAAGTGTTTAGTCTTGACGATGCTGATGTGTTCTACTGTTACAAAGATCTTTGGCTCACAAGAGAAGAACGAGAAGATCGTATTTACCAAGGCATACAGTATAATAGCATTATGAAAATTCGAATCGATGCCGGAGACAAAGTAACCACTGCACCCAATGACGTTATATTAGCAGAAACATATGGAACCAGGTTTTGCATTCCACTTGAGTTTGAAATTCTGACAGCACATTTACCTTATTACCAAGGAGCACTGAATGACCATCTGAGTTTTGAACTAACCTTCAATGACTACTCCAAAGTTATTAAATCATCTGATCCCAATGCAACATACAAGATCTCTAACATATCTTTGGAATATGAAATTGTCACACATACTGAACTAGCTAGACTCATTCAAAATCAGTACCAGTCAAGACTTCCAATTTATTATGACCGTGTGATTAGACACAGTTTAATGCATAAGGACAAGAGCGACCCGATGTGGAACATAAACTTGAACACACCTTCCAGATCACTGAAAGGCATTCTTATGTTGTTTGTTGAACCAGCGGTTCCATACAAAAGAGATTCAGAAAAATTCTACAATCCAAAGATAACACATTTGTCATGTACAATTGAGGGCCGTCCTAATCAAGTGTACGCTTCAGGAATGCTACCTTATCAACACTACGATGAGATCACAAAGTATTTTGCGGGTGGAAGGATTAGAGATAAACCAGCAAACATAGCGTGTAAAGATTTACATCTGTATGATGTTAGGATCGGTCAATACCTGTCAAATAAATATGCACTGTGGCTAGTCCTTCGCAGTACCGATGATGACTACCTACATGGGTCAGGTCGAACTGTTGAAAATGGCAGTGACGGAATTACAATCCAGATACAAAAAAAGGTTGAAACCGCTGCAGCAATAAATATATATTTGTATCTGATTTATGATGCACAACTGAACATACAAGAGTGCAGACTAAGTGATCACTTGTATTAAATTATATTCTGTATTAAAATGAACTTGATGACCTTTGACCCACACTGTGGATTATTTTGTGGTGCGACAGGGTGTGGTAAAACTGAATTTGTTCTTAATCTATTACAGACAAGATACATCCATCATTTTGAAAACATTGTAATATTTTGTCCTACAATCAAACACAACAAAGCTTATCACAACCGTTTATTCATTTGGACTGACAGCAACATTTACTTAGTTGACCCTGAGAAAAAAACTGAACGACTATCTACAATATTTTTACAAGCAATTTGAAGGACAGCCAACTTTGTTTATTGTTGATGACTGTTCTGCAGAAAAAGACATTGTCAAGAAGAGAAACACATTAGCAGAACTTGCTTTCAGTGGCAGACATATAAACGTCAGTGTATGGATTCTCACTCAGAAATATAATGCTGTACTAAAAGATTTTCGAGAACAGTTAAAGTTTGTCTGTTTGTTTTACTGTAAGGATCGTGACAGCTTTGAAGACTGCCTCAGAGAAAACGATGTGATCCCAAATAAACAAGAACGGGATGATGTGAAAAATAAACTGAAATCAACTAAGCATCTAAAGCTTATTTTAAAGACAAATCAGCCCACAGGGTATGGGTTAGTAAATTAATTTATACATTTGTTTGTCCAATAAAAAATGACAGACGGTCAAACCCAAGTGTTTGATGTTACAGAGTGCTTCAAAGATGTTAAGTGTTTTTATGACTTAAAATCACGTGTGTTTGAACCCTGCTTAAAACTCACAACACCACCGCTTGCGCCAATGAAGATATACATGACATATAATGTTACTTTGGAATATTCTGATGGATCACATCGTTATGATTACGAGACTGTTGATCTTAAGACAAATGCTTTTAAAGTTTATGATGATAACCACTTGCACTGGTTTGAGGCACTGTGTAAAGACATATTTGATCAACTAAGAAAACTACATTGTTATATTGAAAGTGTTACATTCAATAAAGTGATATTACACCTGCAGGACAAGACTTCAAGACACACACCAGGGAAGTGGTTGACTTGTTTATCATAGCTACAGTTAATACAGTATTACATAAGGTGTGCCAGCGGTAATTTTTTTTCATTTATTATTTTGTCGGACAAATAAAAATGACGGACAATGCTCAAAGCCCTGGCTCGTCAAACCCTGGCCCATCAGGCTTAAGAAACGTGTTTCACACAACAGACTTGCCTATATCTAATAGTAGCAATGTCTATGAATCGATAGAAAGATTTTTTTTTCTGTCATACAAGATAATCTTCTTACAGGCAGTGTAAAGATTCAGGTTGTTGCTAAAATAGAATTTACTAGAGTAGACAGTGAAGTGATTGTATCATATATCTCGACAAGACAACACAGTTAACACAAGAAGAGAATTAGATAACGTTTTTAGAGACAGACTATTACCTGACTTTCTTGAAGCAATTGACAGTGCAAAAATGAAGGGGTCTGGTTGGCATGAAGGCCATGTACATGAACTACAATTAAAACAGTCGAGGTATCATCCTATATTAGGTAAATCATGGTTACCACTACCAACTGAGGTTGCAAACAAAAAGGCTGTAGTAAATATTCAGAATAATGACCACTATTGTTTTATGTGGTGTGTGCTTGCTAAACTACACTTTGTAAAATCAAAACCTGAACGTGTATCTAACTACTTTAAATTTGTAAACAAACTCAACTTCAGTGGTATTGATTTCCCTGTTAAAATAGAAGACATAGACTTGTTTGAAAAACTAAATCCTGGCATATCTGTGAATGTGTTTGTGTGGGATAATGAGTCTGTTGACAAGTTACAACCCATTAGAGTATCATCACTTGCTCCAACCTATGGACAGTCAGAAGATAAACATGTTGACATGTTATTAATTGGTGATGACAATAACTTTCACTACACAATTATCAGGAGTTTGTCAGTCTAATTCATAATCATGTATCAAAATATGGTAGGAAACAGGAAGTGTGTAAAAGATGTTTACAAAGATTCTCCTCTATAAACGTAGCACATAAACATGTTTTACATTGTAGATCAGCTGATGACATACAAACTGTACTTAAGTACCCTGATCCTGGTAGTCAAGTGTGTTTTAAGAACTATGGGAATCAGCAAAAGCTACCGTTTGTTGTGTATGCTGATTTTGAATCACTAGTAGTTCCATATGAAGGTCCTGTTCCAGAGTCATTACCAAAGACTATAAAGTTGAGTGACCAAGTGGTGTGTTCTTTCGGATACATTATTGTTAGGTCAGACGGATTGCATTCAGAGCCTGTTATCTACAGAGGGAAAAATGCAGCATGTCTGTTTTTAACAGAAATGAGACATCTGTATAGTCAGGTAGTACAATATCTCACAACAAGTCAGATGCCTTTGGTGATGATGGGAGAAGACAAACTAAAATTTGATACAGTGGAGACGTGTTGGATTTGTGAACAATCTTTAGGGGGTGACAAAGTTCGTGACCATGATCACATAACTGGACGGTACAGAGGTGCTGCACATAACAATTGTAACTTGTTATTAAAAACAGATCCTAAGACATTCAAGTTACCAATCTTTTTTCACAATCTAAAAGGATGTGATTCACACATTATCATGCAGGCTGTGGACAAGTCTACAAAAACATTAATTGTATAGCACAGACAACTGAGAAATACTTGACCTTTAGGTTACACAAATTAGCATTTTATGACTCCATGCAACATTTGTCTTTAGGTCTTGCTAGTCTGGCAAAAGGATTCACTGAGTATCCAATAACGAGTAAATATTTTGAGCCAGACTTGATTAAGAAAGGTCTGTATCCATACGAGTACCCCCACCCGGGTCTGCCCTGGGGGACTTGGGTGGGGTTAGGTATTTTTTAGTTCCCAGGGTCACCCTGGTCAGCCCCACAGGGTGGGTTTTTCTCTATTCTGGGGCATATGTTTCTGTCTACCCTTTGTCCATTCACCTGTATTTGCCTTTTTAAAACTCTCCCTACTGTCTGCACTGCCTGTAGCTCTTGATATTGGATGTGTGTTGCTAAATGGTCTTGGCTTTATTTAGGCCCCATGTGTTAGGTTTATTTAATGTGTTTGACCGGCTGGCGACATACATTCAATGTTCTGTTTAGTTGGGTTTTTTTTCACAAGCAGTGCAGGCACGTCCTGAGAAAGCCTTGTTGCTGTCGGGACGTTAAGCAATGTACAATCAATCCATACGAGTACATCAGTGAGTGGGTTGTGTTTGAAGAAAGGAGACTGCCACCAAAAGATAAATTTTACTCTACACTAAATGGTAATGGTATTTCTGACTCTGATTACCAACATGCACTTCATGCGTGGGATAAATTAGGGTGTATAACGATTGGTGACTACCATGACCAGTACTTGAAAGCTGACGTTTGCTTACTAGCAAACATATTTGAAAGTTACCGTGAAAAGGGTTTGTTGCACTACAGTCTTGACCCAGCCTGTTACATAACTAGTCCTGGCATGACATGGGATGCATTTTTGAAATCCAGTAAGATATTTATAGACCTGTTGTCTGATCGTACGATGGGTGAAATGGTGGAACGTGGATTGAGGGGTAGAATTAGTATTGCAGCAAATAATTATGCTAGAGCCAACAATAAATATCTGGACGGTCATAGTGACCTTGGCTATGATCCCTCAAGGTCATCTAATTATATCCTGTATTGTAGACGCGAACAATTTGTATGGCTGGGCGATGTGTGAGTTATTACTTACTTACTTACGCCTGTCACCCCTACCCGGGTATAGGCCGTCGACGAGAGACCTCCAGCAACTCCTGTCCTGTGCTTCTCCTTCGATTCTACTCCAGGTGGTTCCCAGTCTCTTGATGTCAGTTTGGAGGTCTCGACGCCAGGAGTTTCTCGGCCTACCTCTTTTCCTCTTTCCCTGGGGGTTCCATGACAATGCCTGCCTAGTGATACTGGAAGCTGGCTTTCTCAGGCTGTGACCGATCCATCCCCATCTTCTTCGCCCAATTTCATTCTCTGCTGTTATCTGCTCTGTTCTGTCCCAGAGTCTGACGTTGCTGATCTTCTCTGGCCAGTGGATTTTCAAAATTCTTCTAAGGCAACTGTTCATGAAGGTCTGTACTCTGTTGACTGTGGTTTTTGTCAATCTCCAAGTCTCTGCTCCATATAGGAGAACTGCTTTTACATTGGAGTAGAAAATCCGGACTTTGGTGTGTTGTGACAGCTCTCTGGAACTCCACACTTTTTTTAACTGGAGAAAGGCTGCTCTGGCTTTACCGATTCGTGCTCTGACATCTGCATCAGTGCCGCCTTTTTTGTCTATGATGCTCCCGAGATAGGTGAAGGACTCCACCTCCTCCAACGGGGTGCCAGCAAGCAAGATTGGTTCTTCCCTGGTTGTGTTCAGCCTCATTGTCTTTGTTTTCTGTTTGTGAATGGTGAGGCCCACTTGGGACGAGATGTCAGCAAGCCTCGTGGTCTTGTCCTGCATTTGTTGATGAGTGTGGGACAGTAATGCCAAGTCGTCTGCAAAATCGAGGTCGTCAAGCTGTGTCCACAGTGTCCACTGTATTCCACTTCGTCTGTGCTCTGTGGTCATCTTCATGACCCAGTCTATGGCCAGTAGGAAGAGGAACGGAGACAGCAGACACCCCTGCCTGACACCAGTTCTGACCTGGAGCTCCCTGGTGAACTGCCCTTCATGGATCACGCGACATGTCATGCCATCATAGCTGCTCTTGATCAGGCGGACGAGCTTTGTGGGTACACCGTAGTGTCGTAGGAGTTTCCACAGAGTGTCTCGGTCCACGCTGTCAAATGCTTTCTCATAATCCACAAAGTTGACGTACAGCGGGGAGCTCCACTCCAGAGACTGTTCCACAATGATGCGGAGAGTGGCGATCTGGTCTGTACATGATCGGTTCTTCCTGAATCTTGCTTGCTGGTCTCTCAGCTGGGGGTCAACGGAGCTCTTCATTCTCTCTAGGATGATCCTGTTGAAGACCTTTCCTGGTACTGACAGCAAGGTGATTCCTCTGTAGTTGGAACACTTGCTGAGGTCGCCTTTCTTGGGAAGCTTGATTAGGTACCCCTTTTTCCAGTCAGCTGGCATCACCTCCTCTTCCCAGATCTTTCCAAACAGTGGGTACAGCATCTCCACTGTTGTCTCTAGGTCTGCTTTCAGAGACTCCGCCGGGATGCCATCTGGCCCTGCTGCTTTGCCATTCTTCAAAAATGCCACTGCTTTTCTGATCTCTTCCCGGCTGGGTCTGTCACAGCTGATGGGTAGGTCGGTCTCTGCCGGCTGGATGTCGGGGGGGGGGGGGGGGGGGGGGGGGGGGGGCCTAGGTCTGTTCAGTAACTCTTCAAAATACTCGGCCCATCTGTCGAGTTGGTCTGCTCTGTCTGCAATAGGCTTGCCTTCTTTGTCTTTTACTGGTCTTTCTGTATGGCCATACTTACCCGACAATCTTCTGGTAATGTCGTAGAGCTGTTTCATGTTGCCGCTGCCTGCTGCCTTTTCTGCCTCTGCTGCCAGGCTGTCTGTGTAGGCCCTCTTGTCTGCCCTGATACTCCTCTTCACCTCGCGGTTGGCTTCCGAGTATTCCCCCTGTGCCCTTACTTTGGCTGCTCTCGTGCGACTGTTGTTGACCGCTGCTTTCTTCTGCTTCCTCGCTTCTATCTTCTTCAAGGTCTGTGCCGACAGCCAGTCCTTGTGGTGGTGTTTCCTGAACCCTACAGTGTCTTTGCAGGTTGAGTTCAGCGCCTCTCTAACTGCCTTCCACTGCTGCTCTGTGGTGACCGCCTCCTCTTCATTTACTAGCTCCTGTAGCGCTTGAAACCGGTTGGACAGCACCAGTTTGAACTCTTCTCTAACTCCAGTTTCTCTCAGGAGGCCTACATTATAGCGCTGTCTTCTTGTTGTCTCTGTGCGGCTTTTCTTTAGCTTGAGCTTCATTCTTAAGGTAAGCAGATGGTGGTCTGAGGCGACATCTGCTCCCCTCCTCACTCGAACATCTTGAAGGGATCTTCTAAATTTCTTGATGTGTGAGTTATTGCCCTTGAAAAACTTTTGTCTGCATAATTTGTCACAGTATGATGTAACACAGTCAGGGTTAACAAACAATATTATGAATCTTGACCAGAATGACATGAAGGGTTGGATCTTTGAAGTCGACCTGGAGTACCCACACCATCTACATGATTACCACAATGATTATCCCTTAGCTGTTGAGAAAATGAGTATGACAGGGAAAAAAGAAGATACTAAACTTGTACCAAATCTGAATGACAAATTCAATTACGTATGTCACTATCGCTTGTTGCAGTTTTACATCAGACATGGGTTAGTACTAAAGAAAGTACATAGAGGCATTCAATTTGATCAGAGTGCTTTCATGAAAGATTACATAATGAAAAACACAACACTGCGTGCCAGAGACGGCAACACTGCATTTGACAAAGACTTCTTTAAGCTTATGAACAATTCCTGTTTTGGAAAGACAATGGAAAATCCTCATCACTGCAAAGATGTGAGACTACAGTGGAGTCCATTTAACACGAACTCGCTTAACACGAATTTCCGGTTAACACGAACCGCTTTTGCATTCCCGGCTGACGGCCTTCTTATTATGTATTAAAATTTCACTGATAACACGAAATGCTTAACTCAAAATTTCCCCCACCCGGGTCTGCCCTGGGGGACTTGGGTGGGGTTAGGTATTTTTTAGTTCCCAGGGTCACCCTGGTCAGCCCCGCAGGGTGGGTTTTTCTCTCTATTCTGGGGCATGTGTTTCTGTCTACCCTTTGTCCATTCACCTGTATTTGCCTTTTAAAAACTCTCCCTACTGTCTGCACTGCCTGTAGCTCTTGATATTGAATGTGTGTTGCTAAATGGTCTTAGATTTATTTAGGCCCCATGTGTTAGGTTTATTTAATGTATTTGACTGCCTGGCGACATACATTCAATGTTCTGTTCTGTTTTTTTTTTTTTTTTTTTTTTTTTTTTTTTTTTTTTTTTTTTTCACACAAGCAGTGCAGGCACGTCCTGAGAAAGCCTTGTTGCTGTCGGGACGTTAAACAATGTACAATCAATCAATCATTAACTCGAAATTTCGCTTAACACGAAGCTGTTTTCGGTTCCCGACCAGAGCAATTTCACTATTATTCACCTGTTTAACACGAACACACATTCCAGTCTCAAACACTGAAAACCGACTCATGAAAGGGGCACTGCACGTGTCACTCTCGTGCTGTAGTACACACGACACATGAATGAACTCTAGCCTGTGATTGGCTGAATAGCCTTCAGTCGTTGTAATCCGTCTTCTCATTGGCTAGTGTTTCTGAACTGAATTCATGCATCATTCGTGTACCAACACTCCCTCAATTCAGTTAACTACCGATCACGGCTACCCCCAAGGTAAAACAGAAGTCGACTACGCTTGAAGTGAAAAAACAAGATTAATGAGATCCACGATTGTCTCTCTACACGGGCTGTCAATAACGCAAGACCGACTTCGATCATGGCCCGTTTTTTAAATGACTTTGACTGTGTTGCTTTTACCGATGCCAGATGCCCGTGTTGCTTTTACTTTACTATGGATTTTACCTGATGGATTTTACATTAACTACGTGAGCTGTACACATATCCTTGTGTTTTCCTAGCGAGCTGAACGTAATGTAAGCATATATAGTACAATAATATGCACTTTTAACCTCGTACTCATTCATGCACGCATCTCTTACACACTTTTTCCTTGCCGGGAGGGCCGTGATCAATTTTGAGGCCATATTGGTTAACACGAAATACGGTTAACACGAAGTGATTTTCCGTGTCCCCAGAAATCGTGTTAAGCGGACTCCACTGTAGTAACAACTGAATCGGGTGCAATTAAACTTAAGGTAAGCCACAGTACACAGGGTACAAAGAGTTTCATTCATCATTGTATGCAGTGTCACTCAAAAAAAAGATTGTCAAACTGGACAAGCCAGTATTCATTGGTATGGCAATTCTTGAGTTATCAAAACTGTTCATGCTTGAATTTTATTATGATTACTTCAAACCAAAATATCCTGAGTGTCGTCTGCTATACACTGACACTGACTCTATGATCATAGACGTGCCTACTGAAGACTTTTATGAAGACATGAAAACAGAATTACAGATGTACGACACGTCTGACTACCCTAAAGATCATCCACTGTTTAGCACACAAAATAAGAAAGTTCCTGGAAAGTTTAAGGATGAACTGAATGGTGTGCCAATAGTTAAGTACGTTGGACTGAGATCAAAAATGTATTATATACTACACCAAAAGGGTAGTCAGTTGAAAGCCAAAGGAATAAAAAAAAAAACAGCAATAAAAAATAAAGACATCCGTCATGAACATTACAAGCAAGTGTTAGATGGGGCATTAATGCCTGATTATCCAAACAAGTCACTGAGATCAAACAGATATAATATTGAAATGATCCAAACACATAAGAAGTCACTTGCAGTTGGGGACACGAAACGTGTGTTTCATAGTAAGGAAAAGGCTTATGCACCTGGGCACTACAGGCTCAAGTTATCTGAAGATATTTGTGACGAACTGATTGATGAACTGATTGACGAAATGGTCAAAAGTGAGTAACAGTGTCTGGGGGAATAATCTGTAATTCTTCTCTGACAAATGCTCTCTGTGGTGCAGGGTCGTACAGGATTGTTGTGTCAGGACTGGGAATTATTTTTTTTTTATATTATGAACGGACGTGGACCAGATGGGGTCGGTTGCTCTGCGCTTCACATCGTTCTCAGCCTCACCTGGTTGATATAAATATCTTACCTGTTTAGTAAACAAACTTGTGTCTGGCACTAGCAGCGGACCTGTTTTTGGCTCTGTAATTGTTTTCAATTTAATAGCATCAGCGGGTTTATGCTGGCCTTCATTATTCATTGCTTTTATCACATGTGGTAATCTCTTAACCCACTCAGTGTTCCGGGTGTCATGCATGAGTTCCTTAGAATACTGGTAACTAAAAAGTATTTCTGATAACTGTTTGTTAAAGTTTTCAACAATTGCCTGTGATCTGTGCACACCTGGAATGCCTCGTCTAACCAGTACGCTGTGCTTCGCAAATAACTGATTAACTGCGCCTTTAAATTCGGATCCGTCATCAACCTGAACAAGTCTGGGGTATTTTAAAGGGCCTCGACTATATATTTTTGTTAATGCTGTCACTACTGTACTAGCAGTTTTGTCAGATATGGGTTCGGCATCCTTATACCTTGAAGCTATGTCTACAACAGTCAGTGCGTATTTGTAACGCTTTTTTCTTAATGTATCATGTGGTAGAAACAGGAGGTCCATTTGATGTGTGTCATTTGGGGTAGTGTTTTCAAAATGAGGTCTTGTTATTTTTCTTGGTGCAGGTAAATATATTTGCCAAATTGCCTGTCTCTGTAACCATTGTTTTATTTGATTGAGTGTTATATCTCCGCCCACAGCGGCATGTAATTTCTGAATAGCTGTTTGTCCTTTCCTGTACCCTGTTGGAGAGTAATATATTTTCGATAGTTTATTTTTGATGTTCATTTCTTTTAGCAATATAAAGTCCAGTAAAATATACAAATGTTATTCCCACTAGAACAAAGATTATCTCTCCGTTTCTTTGTTCTGTACTTGGTTTGTAATAGTCACTTAGTTTCGGTTTTGGGATAGACATGTCATTACCAGTGACTAAAAAATACTCACGCATTGCTTCGCCGGTATTTGAAAACGTATGTTGTGCGTGGCCTTCAAGACTCAGTTTTTCATTGATAAAATCAAGTTTCTCTATTCTATTCTTTTCATACTCTTGTTGCGCTTGAGCAAGTTTTTCTGATGCCTCATTGTGACATTTCATTTCTTCTGCTGATTCTTCTCTACCTACTTTTGAAAAGAGATAATTTGACCCACTGAAAGCCAATGCGTTAACCATTGCTCCTCCAATTATTACTGCTAAAGTCGCCATACTTATTTTATTTACATAGAAACATTTTCGGGGATAATTCCCTGCTTGACGAGAAAGTCTTTTGTTCCAATTGACGCTGTGACAATTGTTATTAGCTTCGCACTGTCTTCCAGATCTAATCTGCTAAGGTCTGCTGATTTCATTTTGAGTAGACTTTTCCCAAGCATAGAATAAGCTACTGCTAGTCCACTTATTATGGCAGAGTGATAGACAAGGTTCATTAAGTTCTTTGTGTCACTCATTTTCTTAGGCAATAAAAATTAAAATAATAAATTTATTAATGCATGATAAATGGGTCAACGGCTTTGGGTGTTACTGGTAATGTGGAGACTTCTGGTTTTGTTTTTGGAGTGTCTGATTTTTTGGACACTGTACGAGTCTGTGGTTTGTACTTTTTGTATAATTGGTAAGCTACGTAACCAAATCCGGCAACAAATCCAGCAACTATATATTTTGTTGTTTCAGGTTCAGGGTTAGACTGGGTTGTTTTTCTTTCACTTTGATGAGGGTGTGATTGTCTTGATGGTCCTGATGGTGTTGGTTCTGTTGGTAGTGACATCGGTGCTGACAGTCCTGATGGCGGGTCAGTTACATGAGTCTTTTCTGTTTGCGCTTGAAGCTGTAATTTTTTTGTCTGTTATATTCGGCTAATCTTTTTCCTGCCTCAACTCTACCAGGGTTTTTTGGTTTAGTAACTGTTTGAACCTGCATCAAAACAGGGTTCTGTTGTGGGGTCGTCTTGTTCTCGTCCATTTGGTCCATCCTTTTCTTTTTCTAGAAAATTTATTTTTGAGAAATCAATATGGCTTCCAGTGACAAGCAGGGTTACGGCAGGTGCAAGGTAATTGCCAAACTTGTAAAACATGACGCATGCTAATTTACCAATTGAACTTGAAACAATAGGGTTGCTTTTAAGGTCGTGTGATAGACTGTCAGTGTCTACAGGTAAAAAGTGACTCACTGCTTTTGTGTATAGACATACAAGAGATCGACTCAAATCACGAGTCATTAGTGAAGCGATGTGATTTTCATATTTAGAATGAAGTTTGATTAGCTCGTCAGTGGTTAGAGATTCTATATCTTCTGTCATGTATCTCGCCCTCCAAGACAGTCTGTGTGCATTTTACTAACCAGATGAAATTTTTTCCAAAACCTACCCTGAGCATTGCTGGAGTGCCAATTCAGGTGGCCGAAGAGGCAAAGTTTCTGGGGGTCATATTTGACAAAAGATTGACCTTCCGCAACCATGTTAACTACCTTAGAACCTCTTGTCGGAAGGCCCTCGACATTCTTCGTGTCGTTGGTCGTACTGACTGGGGTGCAGACCGTATCGTCTTACTTCGACTGTACCGGGCCCTTGTTCGGTCCAAACTGGATTATGGCTCTGTGGTATATGGCTCGGCTTCCAAGTCTGTTCTACAGCGTCTGAACACAATTCACCATCAAGGTCTGCGCATATGTCTGGGAGCCTTCAGGACATCTCCAGTTCCTAGTCTGTATGCAGAGGCAGGGGAGCCTTCTCTCAGGCTCCGCCGCATCCGCCTCATGCTCAGCTATGTTCTGAAGCTGAAGGCCCATCCAGAAAATCCTGCCTATGATTGTGTTTTTACCCCGTCGTTTGCAGAGATTTACGATGCCCATCCGGGAGCTGTCCGTCCACTTTCCTTCTGTGTCCGACCTCATCTGCAGGCGGCCGGAGTGGACCTGGACAAAGTTTCGGAATCTCTGCAACACTTTACTCCACCCTGGCTACTACCAGTTCCTGACATCTTGCTGGACTTGACTGCCCACAAGAAGGATTGTACTCCACCAGCCATATACCAACAGAGCCTCAATGCACTCCTTTCAATTTTTCCTGGCTATTGTCGTCTTTATACGGATGGGTCCAAATCTGAGGATGGAAGAGTGGCTGCGGCTGCAGTGTCCTCTCGCCATCCTAGATGCCCATTTAAGCTCCGTCTCCCTGACCATTCCTCTGTATTTAGTGCAGAACTGCAGGCAATTCTGCTAGCACTCAAGCATGCCTATCAGTCTCGGGAAAGGAACTTCCTGATTCTGTCTGACTCTCTTTTTGCCCTGCAGGCCCTTCAGGGCGCGGGAACAGACCATCCACTGCTGGTGCAGATTAGAGAGCTCTACGCGGACTTGATGAAGGAATATTATGACATCATTTTTATTTGGGTCCCGGGCCATGTGGGCATCGAAGGCAACAGAATCGCAGATTCTGCTGCCAACAGTGCCCGCAGTGACCCTGTCCCAGACACACAGACTGTCTATAGTGATTTTAAACCTGGTATTAGTGCGTACATAGCCCGCGAGTGGCAGTCCGAGTGGGACAAAGAGGAAGGGAACAAGCTTCATGAAGCTCTTCCTAAGTTGTCTGACAGTCTACCTTTCCGCTGCGGCAGCCGCCGTGAGGAGACTGTCCTTGCTCGGCTCCACATCGGGCACACGTATGTTACGCACACTTACTTACTTAAACAGGATGAGCGTCCATGGTGTTTTGCCTGTGATGAGCAGTTTTCTGTTTCGACACTTTTTGCTGTATTGTGCTGACCTCATTGACACCAGATATAAACACTTCACAGCAGACTCCTTGAAGGTTTTGTTCCGGGATGTTCCTCCGGACAAAATCTTCAATTTTTTGAGAGAATGCAATATTTTTAACAAGATCTGAGCATTCATTGACTATGTGAATTTGTTATTTGCCCTTTTTGAGAGTCTGTAGACGTTTCTTTTAAAGACGTGCGACATTTTAGCCTGAGATTTTTAATCTATATTTACATCTTGTCTTAAGACCTTGCTTTTAGTCTGGCTGACCAGATTTTTACCCATCCCGCCGTTATATGGCCTTAGTCGCCTGCTCGGCGTTAAACCCAAATAACTAACTAACTAACTAACTGTTTTCCGAGATAAGCCTTTGACTTCCCTGAAACAACTACAGACAAAAGACGCTGTTTTTTAGAGTCTAAATCTTTGTTTTCTACAGCATTGATATCATTCAATAGAAGGAGTTCGTCTTGGTTCATTTTATCATAATATAAAAAATTTAAAACAAAAAACAAAATTGCAGGTAACTTTGAAATTTGTTATCAAGCAAAATCATGTTTTTCTAGAAAGTATATTAACAGTAACTTCGTACATTTACACCAGTCAGCTATGTAGTCAGTAACTTAAAACGTTTACCCCGAGGACGGTCTTGCATTACAGATTAAGAGACTGCGACTCTAACATGCTGAGAGGAGACTGACTTAAAACATAAATAAATGCATCATGTGCTGCTGTTTAAAACCTATTACCTTGGGGTCATCATTTTGAGTTTGCATACTAGAAGGGTCACCATTCTGTGTTGGTGCATATCGAAGACAGAGAAAAAAAATTTTCACAAACTAATTTTCACATTTCAAAAACTAAAATTTTGTGCATACGATAAATTGTTGTCGCATTTCTGTAATTTTTGCATACGATAATTGCTGGCGCATTTCTGTAATTTTCACATACGTTAGTTGTTGGCGCATAATTACAACTTTTTCTAAAAATAATAAACTAAGACAAAAATAATAAAAATAAGAAGAAAAATTAAAAAAAAAAATTACAACAAAATAAAAATTAAAAAAAAATAAAATAAAATAAAATAAATTTAAAAAAAATTTGATAAAAGGGCTGCTTGGTGACCTGCCACCTGCTTTCACAGGAATTGATGTAACCTGGGATAATTCATGCGCTATTAACCCCCCTATGGAGGGGGGCTAACCCTGGCGGGTAGCGCATTCACCTTTTCCTGTGAAAGCCCTGTAATGTAGAGTCTCAACTGGACGCCGCGATCGGGAAACGAACCCGGCACAGTGAATTTAGTTTGATCAATACTAAACTTCACTAAACCAGCGAGCTATCCTCTCGGCCACAAGCAGTCCCAAAGAAACTTAGGTTATTTATGTTTGGCTGTTGACTGAAATCCTGAAAAAGCAGTGCTCTTGAGGATCCGACTAAGAAATTTTTTTGATAATCTAAGCCTACAAAGACATAGACTGTTGAGAATCTAAGTCTCTTGCAAAAATAATCCCTGGTTTTTACCTACTCAAAGGTAGGAAGTCAGGTGTGTCAGAGTCAGGTGCTTTTTGTCTTAAGCTTGTAACATGTTATTTTAAGATAACCTTGGCATTGGTGGCAAGTTCCTGAGAAAATATCATTGAGAAAATAGTTCCTGTGTGTGTGTGTGTGTGTGTAGCGTGGATATTGATTATTCAGGTTTGTACATTTGTACAGTACACTTGTTGGCTTCGCTGACATGCCTCGTGTGTGTGTGTGTGTGTGTGTGTGTGTGTGTGTGTGTGTGTGTGTGTGTAGCGTGTTGTTTACTGTGTTCTTCCTGTATATGTGTCCTGTCTGTGTGTGTGTGTGTGTGTGTGTTCGTGTGTCTGTTCATGTGTTTGTGTGTGTGTTTATGTGCATTCCCAATAACTGAAAAGTTGTGAAACAGGCCTCATGTGACTCTATTTACTCAGTACAAGCCTTTATGTTGGTGAAGCCCTATTCACACATGGCAAATTCAAAAGATTTTGCACTAAGCTGCACTTGCCTGCTGTACAATTTTCTAAAGATCTGTTCACACATGGCATGTGTATGGGCGCGGTGAAAACATGTCCTTCACCCTGTCTGCACTGAAAAGGGTTTGTCAGTCTTGTCATGCGTGAACTGGAATGTTATGTGTGGGACAGAGCTTGTGAATTTTTCAGAAATCGACTCTGACAGTATTGAGAGACAATGAAGAGTAATTTTCTAATTACTGAGGTGTGTAAAATGACATTATTATATTTATTTGAGTGCACTATCAGGATTTTGGTTTGATTTGAGAGAAACGGTCATGTGGAAGTTAATGACCTTAATTAGTTAATTAAGGTCAACTTAAGACAATGGGTCATTGGGTCAGTATTGTACTATTCTCGACTGGTAATGGTCATCTTTTTTTTTTAACAATGTGTGATTAGGTTTTGTCAGAGACAATAGTTAGAATCCGGGAAAAATGAAAGGTGACATCACACGAGTGTTTTGTCAGCAAAAATCGTGGAAAGATGACGTCAAAAAATCTCTTGTATTGTACTTTCTCTATTCTCTTACACGGGTCTCATTGTTCCTGTATGCAGTGATAGTATGCACTATATTTCACTTAAAAGGATTTCATTTATTTTTTTAAGTAACATTTTCACACTTAGATATATTAAGAGAAGAAACAAATACGAAAAAGCTTGCCTTGAACTCAAATATCGTTACTCAACAATAAGGTATCCCAAATCACGTGATCAAAACAATGATACAACCTACACGCGCATTCCTTGCTGTGAATTTCGGTGTGCGACGGGTTCTTTTTGATTTGTTCTAAATAAGCTTGTTTGTTTAAAAAAAAAAAGCAAACATGTAAAGTTGCTGTGTGCATTTTTACGTCTTGATAAAGGTTTGTCACATTTATTTCCATTCACTTTACCATCGCTTTGCCCATTTCATTTCGACACCATGTACAGCACCAAAACAAAACGCAACCCACAACACAAACACTATCTTCGAAGCCTATGTCCGGTGTGCAACATGCTGCATGCTGTAAAAGAAAAAGAGTGCCACACCACTTGGTTTTAACTGTCAAGGCTGAGCAAAGTTTCGGAACTTGATTAATTATTTTATGCAGTAACATTTATTTTAATCAGTTGCACTGACAAGCTATGTTGTGATGTGCGATCACTGCCAGTGCCAATTATGCAGTCTCAGTGATCACTGATGGTACAGTACACTTCACACTGAAAAAAATACACCGCACAATGTGAACACACTTGGAAGTTTATGCAATGCTTTGTTTAAAATTAAACCCTATCTTGCTAACAGTAGCCTACTGCACAAAAGAGGAACTTATTTTGCTGCTGTGTTATTTGCAGTTTGTCTGCTTATAGACATTTGCAGTTCGCTGCAAGGATTCTTAGCAGCTGACATTAGCACTGACATATATATTGGGATTAAAACGAGAAGAAAACAGAGAAAGGTGACGCAGAGATGATTTAATAAATCAGTCAAGTGATCAAATGAATGAAATACATATATGTTTTATGATGAACAGCTAGTTATGGTGGGGGGGGGATTGATTGATTGATTGTACATTGCTTAACGTCCCGACAGCAATAAGACTTTCTCAGGACTTGCCTGCACTGCTTGTGAAAAAAAAAAAAAAAAAAAAAAAACAACTAAACAGAACACTGAATGTATGTTGCCAGCCGGTCCAATACGTTAAATAAACCTAACACATGGGGCCTAAATAAAGCTAAGACCATTTAGCAACACCCATCCAATATCAAGAGCTACAGGCAGTGCAGACAGTAGGGAGAGTTTTAAAAGGCAAATACAGGTGAATGGACCAAGGCTAGACAGAAAACACATTCCCCAGAATAGAAGGGAAACCCACCCTGTGGGGCAGACCAGGGTGACCCTGGGAACTAAAAAGTAGTTAACCCCACCCAAGTCCCCCAGGGCAGAGCCGGGTGGGGTGGAGGGGGGGGGGGAGGAGGCACATACTTTATAATGTACACGTACTATTTCTTTCAGTGTTTCCATCACCCACTCATAACACCATTAGGCTCGATGAGTTCTCATGTTTTGAGTGGTTTACAAAATACATGTACTTGTTGCTGTTACATTATTTTCTTACTGGTTTTGACATTTTGCTGTAAGATTTACAGTCCCATACATTAAGCCTGTTCTGCCTAACGCACATGGAGGTTGACTGTATCTTGATATGTGTGTGTAGGTAGCGTTTTGTTTCAGATGGCAGTTTTGGCCTCACCTTTAAGTTTGGTGCCGCTGTGCATGTGGCCACCAGTACTATTTACAGAACTGATGACTACATGTGCAGGCTAGTTCACAGTATCACTTATCAATGTGAACTGGGCAGCCTATTGTTTGAAGTGATCAGTGGTAGCATCATCCATGATGTATGTGTGCATTTGGCCACTGGTACTGTTTACAAAGGTGCTGTTTACAGAACTAGTGGCTGAGTATGCATATTATTATTAGTACTGTTATTGTTATCAGGTGTGGCCTTATCTCTAAGTTTTGGTGCCCCTGTGCATGAGGCCAACAGTACTTTTCACAGAACTGATGGCTGCATGTGCAGTGTGGTTAACTGTACACATGAAATTTGTAGGTGGGCAGCTAAAATACAGGCAGTCAATACAAGCCACTTTCTTAACCTGAAGTCTCTATATATAGGTTTTACAGTCCACTAATGCCCATCAGTATACAATTGTGCATGTCTTTTGTGCGTGTTCTGTGGTTTTGTGTGTGTATGTGGGGTGGGGTTGAAAGTGGGGGCGGTATGGCACCTATTACCGTGTATGTACAAAACCTACATTACAAACAAACATAAATTAATAATTTAAATAAATAGTTATTTGGGTTTAACGCCGCGCGGGTGACTGTGGCCATCTCACGGCAGTTAAATAAATAAGATAAAGTAAGTCAAAGATACCTGGGACATATGAATGCTAAGTAAAGTATAGATTATGATCATGCACAGATGTACATTCTTTTGGTGGGTGTTCTGCGGTTTTGTGTGTGTAACTGGATTGGGGTTGGGAGCGAGCAGTACGGCACCTATTGCCATGTATGTGTATAAGACATTTATTCACCAAGTAAAACGTTACAAGGATTTTTGTGTGGCATGGCGACAGTAAAATACATCCTCACTTGTAGGGTATTCATCATGTCATACACTTAGTTGGCGATCATCCTATATACAGCACTAAAAGATAGATAAACACAATATTAAACACAAATCAGTCATATGTCACAAACGACTTTGGTATCAGTTTCAGCCCACTTAATCAAATTTCAAATACAAACGATTTAGAATTTCCAAAAACTACAGTAGCTCGCTTGAGCTTGCCCTTAGCACCACGTGAATGTTCTGTGTTTATGTACAGTGTGTGAGTGAATGCGCGTGATTCACGTGAGCGTGCTTGTTGGGTTCAGTTTGCGGCGGCGCTTTGAGCCGATTTTCAATTGGGATAAAGCGCCTATTTAATGCGCTTATTATTATTATTACAAATCATGGAATCACGTTGTTCCATGCATGGTGATGTATTGAGGACAGTTTCTGGAGAGAAAAAAATTTCATCTGAAAATGAGAGGTTCTGACTTTAAAAGCACGGAACTGCCGGCCAGAGGGCAAAAGCTCGAAAGAAATGATCGGCTGGGTGTGACAGATCTGACAGAATAGTATTGGTGGCCACATGCACAGGGGCACCATGGTGTATGTTCTGTATGCTGATGTGCACATACAAAACCTACATTACAAACAAACAAAATAAATAATTTAAATAAATAAGATAAAGTAAGTCTAAGGTACCTGGGATATATGCAAGCTAGGTAAAGGATAGATTAAAAATTATAAACATACACAGATGTGCATGTCCTTTGGTAGGTGTTCTGCGGTTTTATGTGTGTATTTAGGTAGGGGTTGGGAGCAGACAGTATGGCACCTATATATGTGTATATTTTCTTGTATGCTGATGTGTATGTACAAAACCTTCATTACAAACAAACAAAATCTCATGGTGGTTAAATAAAAAAGATAAAGTAAGTCAAGATACCTGGGACATATGAATGCTCAGTAGAGGACAGATTATGAACATGCACAGATGTAAGTGTCTTTTGCTGGGTGTTCTCTGGTTGTGGAGTGGGGTTGGGAGTGGGCAGTATTACCATGTATCTGAACATCAGCATATGTACAAAACCTACTTTTCAAACAAATAAAAATAAATAATAAATTTAAATAACTAGGATATATGAATACCAAGTAAAGATATATTATGAACATGCACTGATGTGCATGTCATTTAATGGTTGTTCTGTGGTTTTGTATGTGGGGTGGGGAGCACCTATGCACCTATTACCATATATGTGTACATGTTATGTTCACATCATATATTACCATATATGTGTACATGTATGTTCTCATCTTGTATGCTGATGTCCCCCACCCGGGTCTGCCCTGGGGGACTTGGGTGGGGTTAACTACTTTTTAGTTCCTAGGGTCACCCTGGTCAGCCCCAAAGGGTGGGTTTTCCCCTCTATTCTGGGGCATGTGTTTCTGTCTATCCTTGGTACATTCACCTGTATTTTGCTTTTTTAAACTCTCCCTACTGTCTGCACTTCCTGTAGCTCTCGATATTGGATGTGCGTTGCTAAATGATCTGGTTAGGTTTATTTAGTGTATTAGACCGGCTGGCGACATACATTCAATATTCTGTTTAGTTTGGGTTTTTTCACAAGCAGTGCAGGCACGTCCTGAGAAAGTCTTGTTGCTGTCAGGACGTTAAGCAATGTACAATCAATCATTTTATGCTGATGTGTGTGTGCAAACATACATCACAAACAAACAAACAAATAAAATAATAAATAATAAAATAAGTTGGAGATACCTGGGACCTATGAATATGCATGTTAAGTAAAGGATAGATTATGAACATACACAGATGTATGCATATTGAAAACAAATTTCCTCTCTTTGGTGGCCACTATAGTGATCATGTGCATCAAGGAATTCCTTCCATCCATAATTAAAATAATAAATAATAAATAAATATGTAAGTGAATACATAAATTAATCAATAATAAATAAAACATGTAATACAATGGAGAGGGCTACTATCTGTATTGTGTCTCATGCAGTCCCGATAAAGCTTGATCATAAGAGTTCTTGTGAGTACTTGAGTTGAATGAGTTGCAAAAACTAAAATTTTAATATTTAGGTGTTTAGCTGAACATGGTGATTTAGATGGAAACGGTTCGGAGATGGATTTCACTCTGCCTGGCTTGTGCTTAAGACCAGTCGGATACGAGTGTGCTTGACCAGTTAAAAATCCCATCTCCACTAATAAAAAAAGAAAAAAAAAAGAGCAGACCTGCACTTAGGCAGAAAAACAGACAAACAACATGCATGTTGTATCCGGACAAAAAGTCTTAAGAATGATGAAGATGGTGGGCAGACACATTGCACAAAGGTAGTTTACTTTCGATATTGTAAGCCAATGGCTTACATGTTCTAGATTTCGTAAGCGATTCACATTATTTTTGTTGTTGTCTTGTCTTGTCGTATACGCCCACAATCAAACGTGTTGATCATTATGGCACTTGAGAGGAAAGTTTTGTATGCTTGTCAAGTACGAATGCGGAGCTAATAATAAATCATGTCGCTACATGAATCAGGCCATGGAAAATGTGAGTGAAGGGGGGAAATGCTGGGGATGGCGGGTGGTGTGGGGGGGGGGGGGAGGAGGGGGGAACTGGAGGGCTTTATTGGGAGACCCCCGACACCAAGGTGTCAGCAGTCAGAGCCTCCAGCGCCTCACTGTTGAGGGCATTCCAGTCCTTTATGGTTCGTGGCAGGAAAGAGGCGGCTCTATATAGGGTCCTGCACGAGACTTGTTTGTACTGCTTGTTGTGGATGCGGCGTTGGCGCGATATCGCCTGTTCCACTTTCCCATTGATGATGGGGCAGTTCGCAGCGCCACTAGTGATCTTGCGCAGCATCTGAAGGCGTGCAGTGCGACGTCGATCCTCCAGGGACAGCCACCCCAGTGACTCTAGTATGTCCCTAATACTCGATGTGTCGTGATAGCGGTTAGTAGCAAACCGGGCGGCGCGTCTCTGAACTGCTTCCAGCCGGTCGATGCCTTTCTGGGTGTGAGGGTCCCAAACAGATGCTGCGTATTCCAGGATAGGACGGACGTAGGCCATGTAAGCTCGCTCCTTGATGGCCGTAGAGCTCACCTTGAGATTCCTTCTCAGGAAGCCCAGTGTCTTACTGGCCTTGTTGGCGATGCTGCTGACGTGCGTCTCAGGTAAGGTTGCTGCGGAGGGTCACCCCGAGGTACTTTGCCTCAGAGACTGACTCAAGGGTGTGACCGTGTAGGGTGTAACCAGACTGCAGAGGACGTCTGCTCCTCGTGACTGGCAGAGTTATGCACTTGTCAGGGTGGAACTGCATGTCCCAGCTCTTCTCCCATTGCTCAAGGCGCTGGAGGTCTTGCTGTAGCTGGGCTTGCTCTTGGTTGCTAGTTACCACTCTGTATACGGCTGTGTCGTCTGCAAACAGTCTTGTCAGTGCAGTCAGTCGGTCCGGTAGATCGTTGATGTAGGCCAGGAATAAGCATGGCCCCAGCACTGACCCTTGTGGGACCCCAGATCGCACACTGACAAGGAAGAGCAGCTGCCGTTGACCACCACAGCCTGGCGCCTGTCACTAAGGAAGCTGGCGACCCATGTGAGCACCGTATCGTGGATGCCGTAGCAGCGGAGTTTGTGGACCAACAGACTGTGGTTGACTCTGTCAAATGCCTTCACGAAGTCCATGATTAGGACGTCCATCTGCTGTCCACCTTCCATGTTGCACGAAAGCTCCTCGGCAAACTCCAGGAGTTGGGTTTCACACGACCGCCCTCTTCGGAAGCCATGTTGGTTGTCATGAAGGGTGTTGTTGGTGTCGAAGTGGTGCATGACGGCGCAGACGACTATGTGCTCCATAAGTTTGCAGGCCACACACGTCAGGGATACTGGTCTGTAGTTGGCAGGATTGTATTGTTCGCCCTTCTTGAAAATCGGTGTGACGTGTGCAGCCCTCCAGTCTGATGGTACTTCGCCTGAAGACAGGGAGGACCGGAAAATCGCCGTCAGCGCAGGGGCCAGTTCCGCCGCCAACTCTCTGAGTAGGCGCGGGCTGATTCCGTCTGGGCCAGTAGCTTTGTTGGGGTTAAGGTTTGTCATCAGCTTCCAAACCCCATGTTCCGTGATGGTGATGTTTGGCATGGTTGGGACGTCTTGGCTGGTCATGCCCGTTCTGAGGGTGAACTGCTCCTCAGTGTATGAAGCGCCATCACCGAAGACGGACTGGAACTGCTCATTCAGAAGGGTGGCTTGGGCCTCTGAATCTGAAGTGAGCTGGCCGTCCCTCTTGAGTGGTGCGACTCCCACACTTGAAGACCTCTGGTTCTTAATATAAGTCCAGAAGCGTTTGTTTTTACCCGCCTGGTCCGGGTTATCATCACCCAAGAAGATACCGTTGAGGTAGTTCCAGTAGCCTCGCCGCATCTGTCGTTGTATGGTGCGCTTCAGTTCTTTCACCTGTGCTCGGAGTTCATCTGAGCCAGTTTTCTTCATTCGCCGGTAGAGTCTGATTCGGCGGTTGATGAGTCGTCTGATGTCTTGAGTGACCCATGGGTGGTTGACGTTGTTGTCGTTCATAACCGTTGGTGACGCTTTAGAATGCTTTCTCAAGTTCACTAAATCGCAAGACTTTGGCCAAAGCTTTTCATTACTTCTGGAACTATGGAAAGCAGTCTGAAACTTGACGGTGATTGGCACCTTAGCAGACGAACTAAGGGAGCTAATTTTACCGGAAATAATGCCAAGGGCAAATTTTCGAGCGGAGATCGAATTTCTACTCATATTGGCAAGAAAAACTAACGACAAGACAAATTGTGGTTATAATCAGGATTCTGTAGCTAATCTGTAACTCAGATTATGTCCTGAGATTTTATTTCAGTGCAGTTTGGAAGTTATAAGCTTTTATTCTCTCGTGTGTAAGCCTTCCACTGTCGAAGGTAGCCATTTTGATCAGCTGGAAACGAAACTCTCCGTTCGAATACAGATTCCTGAATGAATATTTATATATATATAAACAGAACGATTCTGAATTGCAGTGAGGTTATATGATGACATTATCTGACATGGAATACGATTTATTATGCCTAATTATCGACATTGTAAAGAAGAATGCTTGCGAGTAACGGTCCACCAACGCCTGTTATGAGTAATGCGTGTTGGGTCCCAACTAACGCAGCGTCCCAACATCGGAATCGGTGACATAGTACACATAAAATCTCCGCGTCAGATTGCGTAGTACACATACTATTGTGCACTTTGAGTATAAGATTTTTTGTGACATTTTGAAGACGTGCTTGTTGGGTTTGTTCCTCAGTGTTGGGTCCCAACTAACGCAGCGTCCCAACATCGGAATCAGTGACATAGTACACATGAAATCTCCGCGTCAGATTGCGTAGTACGCATACTATTGTGCACTTTGAGTATAAGATTTTTGTGACATTTTGAAGACGTGAAACAGGCCACACAGGGCAATTAGGTTACGCCCCCTTTTCACACACTGTTATCTGTTAGCCTCTTGCAGCATAAAACTATGAACGAAGAACTTTTCTGCCAAAACAAAAAATCCACGCGGAGCACATCACAGGAGAAGCTATTTCAGCAATTCTTAAAAAAATTAAGAGTTAGCGTTTTTCACAACACTCAAATGCACTAAGTACCCCATGACAAAACTGTCGTCTGCAAGCCTGCATACAACCGTGCACATGCCCCAATTAGGCTCCCATGAACACACTAGGTCGACTAAAATTACCCAGATTTTGCTCTTTTTCACACCACCTGTCATGCCTTTTGTTGCTCAAAACGCCAAAAAAGGCACACAATTGAAGTTTTACACCCTAAAAAAATGGCAAAAAGGGAGGAAATTTTTTGAACTATTTCTGGCGGAAAAGTTACTACATGCACCGGAAGCAATTGCCCTGTGTGGCCTGTAATGAAACAAAAAAAGTTGTCAGCTGCAATCAAAACTTTATCACTGATAACCGTACCCTATAAGAAGATACACTGCCAAGTTTCAGACATAAATGGCTGATGGTTTTAAAGCTGCACCAAAATTACTA
This sequence comes from Semisulcospira habei, assembly GCA_036245525.1. NCBI lineage: Eukaryota > Metazoa > Mollusca > Gastropoda > Semisulcospiridae > Semisulcospira > Semisulcospira habei. The sequence continues at coordinate 110,193,353 of BTPG01000005.1, forward strand.
CCTGCACCCCTTGGTGCCCGGAGTACCATTCGCTCCTGCGGCTGACTGTCAGCACCACACATGCAAAGATCCAAAAAGAAAGACTTATGTTCAAGCTAGCAACCCTATATTTTGCAGACAAGCAGACACACATGTTACGCATTCAAAACAACCAGCAAGTACAATTTTCAACAGTTGGTTATTTTTTGGCAATTTATTTGCTATACTACCCCCCCAAGCAGGAACCATTTTGACAGTTTTTTCAACTTTGAACCCAACTGGACAACATAGAAAAGCCCTTGCACTGTTTAAAAAAATTCAGCAAACTGCCTAACCACAACTAGTCTGCATGAGGTGTCATTTCTTTTATTCCCTCCTTCCAGCTTTAAACAAGGCTTAAGATACTGAAGGCAACTGAAGCTATGTTCCGCACTTTTTCTGAAAATGAATCACCAGCCAACATGCTTTTTCTTGCAAACAGCTACAAATCCTTGTACCAGCCAACTCAAGGGACCAAGGTGCTTCTCTGACTTTGACTACTTTGCATGGCAAAGCAGCAGAATGCTTTAAATAGTGTAAAATGCTTGAAAAAGTAGCAAAAATTTCACGTGAACGCGTGCGTTCATTCGGGAGAGGGGGGGGGGGGGGGGGTAGGGAGGGGGGGAGGAAGAGGGGGGGGGGGGGGGGGGGTGTGCGTGTTAATGCTTTGGGTTAGTATTATTAGGGTAAGCATAGTAGAGTTAGGATTAGGGTTAACATAGTTTTGGGATCTGAGTTAGCATAGTAACGTTAGGCTTACCATGACTGAGGGTTGGGGGTGAGGGTTATTTGGGGGGGGGGGGGGGGGGGCACGGGGGCAAGAAGGTGGTGTTTGGGGTGGGTGGTGGGTGGGTGAAAATGTGTGGCATGGATTTTTAGGCATAATAGATATGCTCAGGATACAGCAGGATGATTTGTGTTTGAAAAAGGTGAAGAGATTTCTCACACAATAACTTCTTGATAATATTTATGACAACCGTGCCTTTTCACCGCACCACCCCATCTAAACCGACTTCAGAAACCAGTCAAAACAACATGTTTTGGTGTCACCACACTGAGGTTTGCAGTTTACAGCATGTTTTCACTAAGATGACCCTCACAAAGCCCAAAATACACTGTGCAGGATAAACGGGTATTTTGAATGCAGTCAAAACAAAAGCAAAGAAATCGGCCAACCGACAAAAATCAAATTTAACTAAATTTCATCTAGATGACACCGTAATGACTGTTACCTTGTCAGAAGGGTTTTTGAATGACTACTATGACAGAAAATGTGACCTGGGATTGTTCCTGTGTGTTTTCTAGTCTCTTCTTTCCCCTTCGCACAAATATGCACCATTTTGCCTCTATAATCCTTATACAGCTAAATAAAGCTATCTGTATGGCATCAAAAGTGCCAACATGGCCTAAAAACACCTGATATCAGCATAAAAAGCAAAGAATGTCGATTTTTTGGCACAATCTCCTTCCAAACGCCAATAGTAGAAAAATTCACTCTGCCTTTACAGGCCACACAGGGCAATTAGGTTACGCCCCCTTTTCACACACTGTTATCTGTTAGCCTCTTGCAGCATAAAACTATGAACGAAGAACTTTTCTGCCAAAACAAAAAATCCACGCGGAGCACATCACAGGAGAAGCTATTTCAGCAATTCTTAAAAAAATTAAGAGTTAGCGTTTTTCACAACACTCAAATGCACTAAGTACCCCATGACAAAACTGTCGTCTGCAAGCCTGCATACAACCGTGCACATGCCCCAATTAGGCTCCCATGAACACACTAGGTCGACTAAAATTACCCAGATTTTGCTCTTTTTCACACCACCTGTCATGCCTTTTGTTGCTCAAAACGCCAAAAAAGGCACACAATTGAAGTTTTACACCCTAAAAAAATGGCAAAAAGGGAGGAAATTTTTTGAACTATTTCTGGCGGAAAAGTTACTACATGCACCGGAAGCAATTGCCCTGTGTGGCCTGTAATGAAACAAAAAAAGTTGTCAGCTGCAATCAAAACTTTATCACTGATAACCGTACCCTATAAGAAGATACACTGCCAAGTTTCAGACATAAATGGCTGATGGTTTTAAAGCTGCACCAAAATTACTACCTGCACCCCTTGGTGCCCGGAGTACCATTCGCTCCTGCGGCTGACTGTCAGCACCACACATGCAAAGATCCAAAAAGAAAGACTTATGTTCAAGCTAGCAACCCTATATTTTGCAGACAAGCAGACACACATGTTACGCATTCAAAACAACCAGCAAGTACAATTTTCAACAGTTGGTTATTTTTTGGCAATTTATTTGCTATACTACCCCCCCAAGCAGGAACCATTTTGACAGTTTTTTCAACTTTGAACCCAACTGGACAACATAGAAAAGCCCTTGCACTGTTTAAAAAAATTCAGCAAACTGCCTAACCACAACTAGTCTGCATGAGGTGTCATTTCTTTTATTCCCTCCTTCCAGCTTTAAACAAGGCTTAAGATACTGAAGGCAACTGAAGCTATGTTCCGCACTTTTTCTGAAAATGAATCACCAGCCAACATGCTTTTTCTTGCAAACAGCTACAAATCCTTGTACCAGCCAACTCAAGGGACCAAGGTGCTTCTCTGACTTTGACTACTTTGCATGGCAAAGCAGCAGAATGCTTTAAATAGTGTAAAATGCTTGAAAAAGTAGCAAAAATTTCACGTGAACGCGTGCGTTCATTCGGGAGAGGGGGGGGGGGGGGGGGGGAGGGAGGGGGGGAGGGAGGGGGGGGGGGAGGTGTGCGTGTTAATGCTTTGGGTTAGTATTATTAGGGTAAGCATAGTAGAGTTAGGATTAGGGTTAACATAGTTTTGGGATCTGAGTTAGCATAGTAACGTTAGGCTTACCATGACTGAGGGTTGGGGGTGAGGGTTATTTGGGGGGGGGGGGGGGGCACGGGGGCAAGAAGGTGGTGTTTGGGGTGGGTGGTGGGTGGGTGGGTGAAAATGTGTGGCATGGATTTTTAGGCATAATAGATATGCTCAGGATACAGCAGGATGATTTGTGTTTGAAAAAGGTGAAGAGATTTCTCACACAATAACTTCTTGATAATATTTATGACAACCGTGCCTTTTCACCGCACCACCCCATCTAAACCGACTTCAGAAACCAGTCAAAACAACATGTTTTGGTGTCACCACACTGAGGTTTGCAGTTTACAGCATGTTTTCACTAAGATGACCCTCACAAAGCCCAAAATACACTGTGCAGGATAAACGGGTATTTTGAATGCAGTCAAAACAAAAGCAAAGAAATCGGCCAACCGACAAAAATCAAATTTAACTAAATTTCATCTAGATGACACCGTAATGACTGTTACCTTGTCAGAAGGGTTTTTGAATGACTACTATGACAGAAAATGTGACCTGGGATTGTTCCTGTGTGTTTTCTAGTCTCTTCTTTCCCCTTCGCACAAATATGCACCATTTTGCCTCTATAATCCTTATACAGCTAAATAAAGCTATCTGTATGGCATCAAAAGTGCCAACATGGCCTAAAAACACCTGATATCAGCATAAAAAGCAAAGAATGTCGATTTTTTGGCACAATCTCCTTCCAAACGCCAATAGTAGAAAAATTCACTCTGCCTTTTGTAATGAAACAAAAAAAGTTGTCAGCTGCAATCAAAACTTTATCACTGATAACCGTACCCTATAAGAAGATACACTGCCAAGTTTCAGACATGAATGGCTGATGGTTTTAAAGCTGCACCAAAATTACTACCTGCACCCCTTGGTGCCCGGAGTACCATTCGCTCCTGCGGCTGACTGTCAGCACCACACATGCAAAGATCCAAAAAGAAAGACTTATGTTCAAGCTAGCAACCCTATATTTTGCAGACAAGCAGACACACATGTTACGCATTCAAAACAACCAGCAAGTACAATTTTCAACAGTTGGTTATTTTTTGGCAATTTATTTGCTATACTACCCCCCCAAGCAGGAACCATTTTGACAGTTTTTTC
>BTPG01000005.1:110197867-110202867 GCA_036245525.1 Semisulcospira habei
GGTTGGAACTGGAAGCCGTCTGGCAAGCCCTTCGTGTGTGGGAAGCTCGCCTGCTTCACCGGGAGCTACTGGTGTTGTCGGACAACTCTACGGTCGTCGCCTACATCCAGAAGCAGGGCGGTACCCGCTCCCCATCTCTCTGCATCCTCCTGTACCAAGTGCTCCGGTGGTGCGAGGATCGGGACATTTCTCTCCGTGCTCGACATATCCCGGGCCACTTGAATGTGCTGGCCGACTCCCTCTCCCGTCGCGGTCAGCTACTGCACACCGAGTGGTCACTGCGTCCAGACATCTTTCGGATGATCGGCGCTACCTGGGAGTCACCCATGATCGACCTATTTGCCACGAGATGGAATCGCCAACTCCCTCTGTTCGTCTCGCCGATTCCAGACCCCTTGGCCTGGGCAGTGGACGCCCTCTCCATCTCCTGGGATGGACTGGTCGCCTACGCCTACCCACCCACGGTCCTCATCCCCAAGGTTCTTCTCAAGCTCAGGGGCAGCAACACTATCCTGTGTATGGTGGCCCCGTTTGTTGGACCAGGTCGTGGACGACCGACCTCCTGAATCTGGCGACGACCCCCCCACTACAGCTACCCACTCCACGAACGATGCTCAAGCAACCGCGGCAGACGCTGTACCATCCTTGTCCAGAACGTCTCCTCCTCCACGCCTGGAGGTTGTCCGGCAAGCCCTCTCCGCTAGAGGCTTCTCAGGTGCGGCAGTGGACGCGATCGCTACAGCCCGCAGAGCCTCGACCAGACGAGTTTACGAGGGCAAGTGGAGAGTTCTCAGCACCTGGCGTGACGACAGACGCCTCTCCCCCACCGAGTTGACAGTCCCTCAGCTGGCGGATTTCTTCCTCTGGCTTTTTCACGACCAGCGTTTAGCTCCCATCACCATTCGAGGTTACTTGGCCATGATCGCTGATACTTACAGGCATCTAGGACGTCCCGACCCGGGCGCCTGCAAGGACCTCGCCGATCTGATGGGCCATTTCGGTCTGCATCGTCCCGCTCTACGGACACTGCTGCCACGTTGGGACCTACCTTGGGTCCTTACTTGGCTCAACTCGGCCCGCTTTGAGCCGTTACAGCTGGCGAGACTACCGGACGTGACGCGGAAGACCTGCTTCTTGCTAGCCCTCGCCTCAGCCTCCAGAGTCAGTGAGCTGCACGCCCTCTCTACTCGCCCCAACTGTTTACAGTTCCGGACGGACGGTTCGGTGCAGCTGCTTCCCGACCCGACCTTCCTAGCCAAGACCAGATCTCCACTCGTGGCACCACAACTGGTCACCATACTACCCCTCAGAGAACCACGCTCCGATCGAGAGTCCCGGCAACAGGACCCAGTTCGAGCGTTACGTGTGTACCTGCGCCGGACCAAGCCCCTCCGCAGGGGACGCACCCGCCTTTTTCTTCCTCGGTCCCCAGGTAGAAACGACATCTCAGCCCAGACTATATCCTCCTGGCTTCGGTGGGTGATACGATCCGCCTACCAGGAACTCGCCCCTGATGCAGCAAAACGCATGAGGATCAGGGCGCACGAGATCAGAGCCATGGCCACGAGCCTCGCATTCGAACGCAACTGTGCGGTCAAGGACATCGTGGCGGCTGTGGGCTGGCGAACAGAGAACACCTTCGCTCGCTTCTACCTGAGGGACCTCTCCGGCCAGCGGCAGAACCTAGCGCTGGTGGGAGACATCGTGGCGGCGCAACACTCCCTCCCGGCGCCCTAGGCGCCGTAAGTATCTTCACTAAAATTAGAGGGAGGTTGCTTGGGGTGGACTCTTCTAGTAGCTTCGATGGCAGGGGTAGGGGCGGTTAGCGGCACCCACCTCCTTTTCGGGATTCTTCCTAGTTGTAATACCATCGGTAATGTGTTTTGAGAAAACAAACGTATTTTTCTTTAAAATAAGTTTTTTTGAAAAATACTTACCGATGGTATTACTCGAAGGTCCCTCCCACCTGCCCCGCTCGCCGCTGCTCCGCTAAGAAACTGACTGGTGATTTGAGCACTGAGCACATGCGTGGTTGAACCGGAAGGGAGGCTACCGGGTTTCCGCCTAACCTATGGCGCCCCTCTCCTGCCATCATGGCCATTATCGTACACAACAATTTTTGGGCTAAAATTAGACTAGCTAAGAAACATTTCCTAGTTGTAATACCATCGGTAAGTATTTTTCAAAAAAACTTATTTTAAAGAAAAATACGTTTTTCACAAGCAGTGCAGGCACGTCCTGGGAAAGTCTTGTTGCTGTCGGGATGTTAAGCAATGTTCAAATACTACTACTAATACTAGACCATCTGGTGACATAATTCAGTATTTTGGTGTTTTTTTTAGGGATTTTCTTCACAATCAGTGCAGGAAAGTCCTGAGAAAGTCTTCTTGTTGACGGGATGTGCGAGCAATGTATACCCAACCATCCATTTACCTTTATTTTCCTTCTTTAACGTCTACTTTGTGCTTCCTAGTCTTTGATAGTGGATGTTTATTGCGAAATGTTCTGCTACATCTAAGAGCTGATAATTTATGCGTTTGTGGTTAACAAATTTTCAATATCATTTTCCATATATGGTGCATATTTTATAATTGTAATGATTTTCTACTCTTTTCTTTGTTAACTAGGATACAACAAATTCAAATTAGCATGAAGGCGCATCGTCCTCAGCATGTCTTAGGTTTATATAGTGTATTGGACCAGCTGGTCACTTAGTTCAGTTTTATTTTTTTTATTTACAAGCAGGGCAGGCACATCCCGAGAAAGTATTGTTGCTGTAGGGACGTTAAGCACTGTCCATCCAACCAACCAGCTGGCACTATGCCAGTCTACAGAAGTGCAACTAGCGCAAAGTGCTGTGCATCACTTGGTATTTATGTGTACCACTGTCAGCTTGCTTGGATCAGACGGTAGGGTGGGTTAGTGTGGATGAGAATGATAAGCTTAAAAATAGGAACAGCTTTGGGCTTGATTATTGCATCTTGTTATAATAGCCTGTGTAGTGCCTCCGTAACATGAAGTGCTGCAGCTGTGTCATCAACAATTCTGTATTGAATTTACCGTCACATCAACTGTGTGCATATGCGTTCAGTTGCAATGCTGTGCCAGAATGTATGTCTAATGTTGCCCTGATGTGAACTGTAGGGTTCCATAGACCATCCCAGAATGTAGGGCATGGTCTCGTAACATGTAAACAAAAATTGTAAAAAAAAAATTATTTGTACTCGGGTGACCACTATGCACAACAGATATGAGTGGCAGTGAGACAACTGTTGTATATTAACTGGACTGAATGCGGTCATTTGTGTTGAAATTGAGTTTGTTCATATAACATGTAATATATTCTGGTGATAAAAAAATAGATTAAAGTTGGTGTAAATCGGTCTGTTGGGTTACAAAACTTTTCTTGCATGTGTGTTGTGTTTGATTTGTTCGTTGTTATAAATTCATGTATATGAGAAGTATACACATGAATACAATGGGAAGCTGTTCAAACATATTTCCAGTCAAATCTTATATTCTTTTTTTTTTATTTTTTATTTTTTATTTATTTATTTTTATATTGAGTCCTAACACTGATCGTTTGAGAGGTGTCCTGAAATCATTACCAGTCCAATATTATTATGCTATAGATTGACCATGACAGTTCAAAGGAGATGCCTGAATATCTTGGTGGCAGGAGGTGGTAAGATTCCCAGGCACTACCCTTGAAATATCATTGTTTGCTGAAGTTGTTAGGCCATATGCTTTAAAGGGTGAATGAGTTGAAAATAGAATGAATTAAAAGACACCCAAGTTGAGCGAGCAATGGCTTCAGAGATCGTCCAATGTACAGCAACACATCTGTGATACTAACAATAAATACAACATCTAAGTAACTAATAGCGTGCAAATTTCACCTCTTAAAAGCTGTCTGCATGTATAGCCTTACACGCTTATGTGCAACAACACACTTTTACTGCAGATCAGAGTAGTGCACAGTTGCATTGTGCCAGTGCCCAGCAAGCCAGTGCACCAAGTGGGGCGGTCCGTAGCGCAGCGGTAAAAGTGCCTGCCACCAAAGCAAGAGGTGCGAGGTTCGATTCCCGGTTTCGGCATCGGACTTTTCTCCTCTAGTAAGTGTCGCCATTCATTCGGGCGGACCGTCGGGGGTTTTTTCTCCGGGTACTCCGGCTCTTTCCTCCCCCACGAATTTGGTATTAATTTCAGTCCACTTAATCAACTTTCAAAAATATAAAAAACGATTTAAATTTCCAAAAATTTCAGTAGCTCACTTGAGCTTGCCCTTAGCACCATGTAAATGTTATGTGTTTATGTACAGTCACGTGTGAGGGAATGCGCGTGATTCACGTGATCGTGCTTGTTGGGTTCAGTTCGCGGCTATGTCATGCGCATTGAGCTTTATTATAAATATGAGAAATGTGCCGTATAAATACTATGTATTATTATTATTTATTTTTATGTGTTTCAGTCTAGAGTAAGCAATTACAGGTCAGCCTCCATATTACATGCTCCAGTAGCCTGCGGTATCGGATATATGACACAGATGTGAGCGAACAGCAAGTCCTCGACGGGCCGTTGGCGGCCGGTCTACGCACGGACGATGCCGGGTCCGATGACCTTGTGCTGATTTCCAAATCATTGTACATTTATACATACAATTAACCGACTGAATGACGCCTGCTGGATCTGTGGTTCCTGTGTATCCCGTATGATGGTCAAAACATGCTTCTTTCAGCACTGCAATACATTTCCTGTTGGCCATAAGCTGAGGTTGTTGGGTGAACTGTGATCTAACCAGCGTGATTACACCAACGGGTGAAACTACATAGTATAATTTTGTGCTAATTTCACCAAACCTTGCTTTTTAGTCACCGAACCGCAATTAAAATGAGGGGTTTCAAGTTGTTTTGGCGACACACCCCGACACCTTCCTTCCTTCCTTCACGATTCGCAGGTGACCTGGTTGGCTGGATTGACTGCGGGTGAATTAATGCTAG
>BTPG01000005.1:110207867-110425623 GCA_036245525.1 Semisulcospira habei
ATAATCTATCCTTTACTTAGCATGCATATTCATATGTCCCAGGTATCTCCGACTCATTTTATAAATGTATTTATTATTTAAATTTATTTATTTTTGTTTGTTTGTGATGTAGGTGTGCACATACACATCAGCATACAAGATGAGAACATACATGTACACATATATGATAATAGGTGCCATACCACCTGCTTCCCACCCCACACACACATACAAAACCACAGAACACCCATACAAAGACATGCACATCTGTGCATGTTCATAATCTATCCTTTACTTGGCATTCATATGTCCCAGGTATCTTTGACTTACTTTATTTTATTTATTTAAATTTATTATTTATTTATTTTTGTTTGTTTGTAATGTAGGTTTTGTACATACACATCAGGATACAACAAGAAAATATACACATATATAGATGGTAATAGGTGCCATACCGCCCGCTCCCAACCCCACCCCACATACAAAACTGCAGAACACCCACCAAAAGACATGCACATCTGTGCATGTTCATAATCTGTTCTTTACTTAGCATTCATATGTCCGACGTATCTTTTACTTACTTTATCTTATTTATTTAAATCATGTATTTATTTTGTTTGTTTGTAATGTAGGTTTTGTACATAGACATCGGCATACAACATGAGAACATACACATACATGGTAATAGATGCCATACTGCCCGCTCCCAACCCCACTCAACATACACACACAAAACCGCAGAACACCCACCAAAAGACATGTACATCTGTGCATGTTCATAATCTATCTTTTACTTAGCATATGTCCCACGTATCTTTGACTTACTTTATCTTATTTATTTAACCGCCGTGAGATGGCCTTAGTCGGCCGCTCGGCATTAAACACAAATAACTAATTATTTAATTATTTATTTTTGTTTGTTTGTAATGTAGGTTTTGTACATGCACATCAGCATACAACAAGAAAATATACACATTATGGTAATAGGTGCCATACTGCCCGCTTCCGACCCCAACCGAATTACACACACAAAACTGTAGGACACCCACCAAAAGACATGCACATCTGTGTATGTTCATAATCTATCCTTTACTTAGCATTCATATGTCCCAGGTACCTTTGACTTACTTTATCTTATTTATTTTAATTATTTATTTTGTTTGTTTGTAATGTAGGTTTTGTACATACACATCAGCATACAACATGAAAACATACACATACATGGTAATAGATGCCATACCGCCCGCTTCTAACCCCACTCCACATACACAAAACCGCAGAACACCCACCAAAAGACATGTACATCTGTGCATGTTCATAATCTATCCTTTACTTAGTATTTATATGGCCCAGGTATCTTTGACTTATTTATTTATTTAACAGCTGTGAAATGGCCTTAGCTGTCTGCTCGGCGTTAAACCCAAATAACTATTTAAATTATTTATTTTTGTTTGTTTGTAATGTAGGTTTTGTACATACACACCAGCATACAACATGAGAACATACACATAGATGGTAATAGGTGCCATACCGCCCGTTCCCAACCCCACCCCACATACAGAACACCCACCAAAGACATGCACAATTGTATACTGATGGGCATTAGTGGATTGTAAAACCTATAAAGAGACTTGAGGTTATGAAAGTGGCTTGTATTGACTGCTTGTATTTTAGCTGCCCAACTACAAATCTCATGTATACAGTTAATCACACTTCACATGCAGCCATCAGTTCTGTGAAAAGTACTGTTGGCCTCATGCACAGGGACACCAAAACTTAGAGATGATGCGACACCTGATAGCAATAAAAGAACTAATAAGCATACGCATCCACTAGTTCTGTAAACAGCACCTTTGTAAACAGTACCAGTGGCCAAATGGACACAGACATCATGGATGATGCCACCACTGATCACTTCAATCAATAGGCTGCCTGGTAAGTGATAACGTGAACTAGCCTGCACATGCAGCCGTCAGTTCTGTAAATAGTACTGGTGGCCACATGCACAGCGGCACCAAACTTAAGATGAGGCCACAAATGCCACCTTAAACTAAACACTACCTACACACACATATTGGGGCGGTCCATTGCGCAGTGGTTAAGGCGCCTGCCACCAATGCCAAAGGTGCAAGGTTCGAAAACGAGTTCCGGCGTCGGACTTTTCTCCTCTGGCAAGTGTCACCGTTAATTCGGGCGGACCGTCGGGGGTTCTTTCTCCGGGTACTCCGGTTCTTCCACCCCCCCCCACCCCCCACCCTTTGGTACCGGTTTCAGGCCACTTTACAAATTTCAAATACAAGCGATCAAAAATCTCTGTAACTTTCAGTAGCTGAACTGGCCCTTGTCTGTCTTGTACTGTGTTTGTCTTAAATGGCATAAATCCGTGTCTGTTACGTGAGTGTGCCTGTTGGGTTTCAGTTCGCGGCGCTTTGAGTCGATTCACCCAAAAATTGAGAAAAAGCGCCTATATAATAACGGTATTATTATTATCAATGATACAGTCAACCTCCGTGTGTGTTAGGTGGGAGAGGCTTAAAGTTTGGGACTGTAAATCTTCCAGTGAAATGTCAAGGCCAGTAAGAAATTATGATAACAGCAGCATGTACACGAATTTTGTAAATCACTCAAAGCATGAGAACTCATCAAGCCCAATGCTAAAACTAGCTGTTCATCATAAAACATATCTCATTCATTGATCACTTGACTGACTGATTTATTAAACCATCTGTGTCACCTTCCTCCGTTTTCTTTCTTGTTTTAATCCCAATATAAATGAGTGTCTAATGCCAGCTGCTAAGAATCCTTGCATGAACTTCAAATGTCAATATGCTGACAAACTGCAACTGAATCACGCAGCAGCAAAATACAGTTCCTCTTTTGTGCAGCTAGGCTACTGCTAGCGAGATAGGCTTTAATTTTAAACAAAGCATTGCATTAACTTCCCAGCGTGGAGTAGTGTTCACATTGTGCTGTGTATTATTTCAATGTGTAGTGTATTGTACCATCGGTGATCACTGAGACTGCATTGGCAGTGATCACACATTCTCTCATGGCTTGACTTCGCGAACGAAGATTTTATAGGAGTTGCTCACGACGTCTGCAGGCTTGTTCGTGGCTGCGGAGGCCAATCCGAGACAGGCAGGTTCGACCGCAGTGGCTGCAGGGGAAGGTATGGCCAGGGTTCTGAGCTGCGGCATCTCTGTTTTTTCTCCTGATCCGCTTGTCCTTAAGGCTAGCTCTGTGAGAGTCCTCAAAGGAGACAGCTGCCTTGTAAATGGTGGAGCGCCAGGTGTCACGGTCCGCAGCAAGCGAAGACCACTGGTGGTGGTCGATTTGGCAGGCACTAAGTGACTTCTTGAGACAGTCTTTGTATCTCTTCTTTGGTGCCCCTCTGTCATGGTGTCCAGTAGCAAGCTCGCCGAACAGGGTGATCTTTGGTAGGCGATGATCCTCCATCCTGGAGACATGCCCCGCCCAGCGGAGCTGTGTCCGCAGCAGCAAAGCCTCGATGCTCACAGTTTCAGCCTGTTCAAGGACCTCGACGTTGATAGTCACTCCAGTGAATGCCCAGGATGGTACGCAGGCAGCGCTGGTGGAAGCGTTCGAGGAGTCGTAGTTGGCTGCGGTAGAGGGCCCAGGACTCGGAACCATACAGCAGGGTGGTGAGGACCACAGCTCTGTACACGCTGATCTTGGTGCCTGTTTTCAGCTGTTGATTGTGCCAAACCCGCTTGAAAAGTCGCCCGAAAGCGCTGTTCGCTTTTGCCAGCCTGCTGTCAAGCTCCTTGTCCAGCTTGGCGTCCGACGTGATAATGCAGCCAAGGTAAGTAAACTGGTGCACTGACTTTAGTTCAGACTCGCCAGTGGTGATGTGAGGAGGGCGATACACTGTCTTGGGTGCCGGCTGATGAAGGACCTCTGTCTTTTTCAGACTGACCTCGAGTCCAAAGAGCTGGGCAGCATCTGCGAAGCAAGACGTGATGCGCTGCAGGGCTCTCTCTGTGTGTGCAACGAGGGCAGCATCATCAGCAAAAAGCAGCTCACGAATCAGTTGGTCTAGGGTTTTCGTGTGGGCCTGCAGTCGTCTGAGGTTGAACAGGCTGCCATCGAGACGATACCTGATGTACACTGCATCGTCATCATCGAGGTCCACTGTGGCCTGCTTCAACATCATGCTAAAAAAGATGGTGAAGAGGGTCGGTGCCAGCACGCAGCCCTGCTTTACGCCGTTGAGAATAGGGAATGGTTCTGAGAGGTCATTGTTGAGTCTGACCTGGCCTTGCTGGTCCTCGTGTAGCTGGACAATCATGTTGAGGAACTTTGGGGGACAGCCAAGTCGCTCCAGGATCTGCCACATGCCTTGCCTGCTCACAGTGTCGAACGCTTTTGTTAGGTCGACAAATGTTACGTACAACCCTTTGTTCTGCTCGCGGCACTTCTCCTGTAGCTGTCTCAGCACTAAGACCATATCGGTGGTGCTCCTGTTTGCTCTGAAGCCACACTGGCCCTCTGGGAGTTGGTCTTCAGTGATGGCAGGTACCAGCCGATTCAGGAGCAGCCTTGCAAGGATTTTCCCAGCAATGGACAGCAGGGTGATTCCCCGATAGTTGGAACAGTCAGACTTCTCGCCTTTGTTCTTGTACAGGGTGATAACGACTGCATCACGGAGATCTTTTGGTAGTGTTCCTTCCTCCCAACAGCAGAGAAAGAGGTCATGGAGCTTGTTGTGCAGTGCTGTGCCTCCATGTTTCCAGATCTCTGGCGGTATTCCATCAATGCCTGCTGCTTTGCCACTCTTGAGCTGGTGGATGGCTGTGAGGGTCTCTTCAGCGGTGGGCGGTTCGTCCAATTCAACCTTTACTGGGAGGTGTGGGATTTGTAGGACGACTGCTTCTTGAACAGTGCGCTCAGCGCTGAAGAGGCTCTGAAAGTATTCCGACCAGCGGTTCAAGATGGAGGTATTATCTGTGAGGAGTGCCTGGCCATTCGCGCTTCACAGGGGACTTTGTACCAGGTGCCTGGGGCCATACACTGCTTTCAGTGCTTCGTAGAAGCCCCTGTAGTCACCATTGTCAGCGCAAAGCTGGGTCCTCTGTGCAAGTCTGGTCCACCACTCATTCTGGAGATCTCTGAGCTTGCGCTGGAGACTGCTGCAGACGAGGCGGAAGGCAGACTTCTTCACAGGGCAGGAAGGCTGGGCTAGGTGGGCCTGATGGGCGGCTCTTTTTTTTTGCTAGGTGTTCCTGGATCTCTACATCGTTTTCGTCAAACCAGTCTTTGTTCTTCTTTCTGGCGAAACCCAAGACTTCTGCAGAGGATTTTGCAATAGCAGTTTTCAGTTGTTCCCAAAGTGTTTCAGGGGAGGAGTCTACTGGGTCCGCTGTGTCTTTGAGCCTGCGCTGTAAATCTGTCTGAAAGGCAGCTTTCACATCGTCACGCTGAAGGCTGGCAACGTCAAGCTTTTTCTTGGGGGGCCCCCATTTCTTGGGTTTTGGCTTGAAGTGGAGCCTGAGTTTGCAGCGGACAAGGCGGTGGTCAGTGAGGCACTCTGCGCTGGGCATCACTCTGGTGAGGAGGACGTCACTGCGGTCCCTCTGACAACTGCATAGTGCATAGTACAACTGAATACAGGAACAATGAGGCCCTTGTAAACTACTGATCCCCTGTGAACATGGCTGCGACAGTCCTGGTTTCGTCTGCAGAGATACTGGATACAAAATGTGCAACAGAAAAATGTCTCCATCCTCCGGCAGTTTAAAATGAGTGTGCACTGCTTTTATTCATACTAGACTTCATTTCTATATACCCAAACCTTTGTTACTCTGAAGAAAATCACTATCTCGTAAACGGCTGATCGTCTATGATGGGCATCTGCTAGACTATTCAAGATGTTTCTCGGAGCGAAATGACATCACTTCAAGCTTCACGTCATGGCATCATTAGTCCCACGACGCCGTGTTCACAGTCTCAACTCCATGTTAAACGCCACCAAAGACAGTAAGACAAAGCACTCGGCCCGAAAGTGCGAGGACGCGCTTTCCCTTATAAACCTGCTGCGACGGGCTGACCGAGCAAAGCGAAGCATGGGGCCGGATTCTCGCAAAGCAATTTCTTTCTCAAACGCAACAAGCGAAGTTGTATCGGCATATCATGCTTCCGCTTTCCTAAGAAAAAAGGTCAGCTAATCACTTTTAGCTCTCATCTTTGCATACACTTAAAACTAGAGAATAATTGAATGGCGTACAGGATGAGTGGTCTATCTGAGGAAAAAAAAAAATCGATTTTGAGACCTGGGTGCCGAGCGATACGCAAGCATAGGTCTCGCATGTGACGAAGGTACATGAGTGATATGTCAACGGATAGCCGTTAAGAATACTTGTAATTATCTTTGGGTTTGAATCTGGGAATTTCTCCGTTCGGTTCTTCTCTGGGGACACGCTTGGCAGTCACCTTTTTGGTCTGAAGTGGAAAACTGGTCTGACTGCAGTTAGACCCTAGCTCTCCACGAATTCCAAGAAATGTTGCAGTTGGAAAATGGTCTAACATTTAGATCCCAAAAAATTATACGTTCTTAGTATTTTCTTTCAAATGTAGAAATAATCCGGCATCTGTACATGTATAGTTCTCCTCTCCACTACGTTGGATTAACGCAAGATAGATTTAATCATTTGTGCCGCTTGTGCACAGCTAATATTACTTTAGAAAAGGGGGGGGGGGAAGGGGGGGGGGAGGGGGGGGGGGGGCGGGGCGAAACGTTGCAACCTGAACTGTTCTCACGAACTAGGACTACAGATTAAAGCATTTATGGTGTTTTAATCTCTCTCTTGGCTTGACTTCGCGAACGAAGATTTTATAGGAGTTGCCCACGACGTCTGCAGGCTTGTTCGTGGCTGCGGAGGCCAATCCGAGACAGGCAGGTTCGACCGCAGTGGCTGCAGGGGAAGGTATGGCCAGGGTTCTGAGCTGCGGCATCTCTGTTTTTTCTCCTGAGCCGCTTGTCCTTAAGGCTAGCTCTGTGAGAGTCCTCAAAGGAGACAAATGCCTTGTAAATGGTGGAGCGCCAGGTGTCACGGTCCGCAGCAAGCGAAGACTACTGGTGGTGTTTTAATACTTCAGTTTCATTCAGTGTTTTTTATTTTCCCAACAGATGTAAGAAATAAGTGCAGAACACGTGAAGGGAAGATTTGTTGAGACTGCCACCTGCAGAGCTGCGGTTCACGGGCCTACAGGTTATGTAGTGTCCATTTTGAAGACAGCCAGTAAGTTACGTGTGTCACGGAAAGGCCGCACGTGTCACTTCAGCCAGGTAATTTACAGTATTAAATAAATTGTTAATATAATACGTAAACGTAAAACTCTCAAATATCTAAGTTTACCTCCCTACAAAACAAACAAATAACACCAACAGCACAAGAGATGAGAGTTGTTTTCAGAACTGTAATCGGAACTGTGTCGGAGCCACTGTAGGAATCATCGTGACTAAAACCACTACCGACACGCAAAGGGTTAAAACTGTTTATCATTAAATCAGTCGGACATGCAGACTTTGCATTCTTATGATTTTTTGATGACCCGGCCATGTTTGTTTTGTCTTGGTGTGTGTGTGTGTGTGTGTACACAAAACCCCTAAAATGGGTGACTTTCTTTACCATCCTCATGGAAAATGGGTGTGTGTAACATTCTGGGTGACCAAGTCAGGCACCCATTTTTTCTGAGGGTTGTTTCTGCATTATCTTTCATTCAAAAGTCAGAAAAAATATCAAAATAGGATGTCCCCATTTGATGAACTGTACTTCATGTTGTGTTTCTGCGACGCACTGGGCCTGTGTTTCCATGGAAGCGAGTGTCTAGAGATGATCGCTGATTGGTCAGCTGAGCATTGACACTGATGAACTGAGTTGTTTCCCTTTCCCCTTGTAGCGTCTTTCGTCCCCGCCGGCCATTTTTTCCGTTTGCGGAGGTACAGTTTTATGCAATATTTCTTAGTTAAGAGCACGCCCAAATGTACTTGTTCAGTGCAGTTATTTAACTGAGAGATGCTCCCAATCCGATACAATTGCACAGTCAGCCAATACTGACCCGTTTGGCCCAAAAAACTGAGGCGTCTGCTACCGCCGCTGGTCGGTTGGCGTTTTCTGCTCACTCTTGTAGTAAAGGATAATAGAACCCCACGATTTTAACAAAAGCTTTCTTCTTCAATGAAAGGAATTCGTTCAATAACACCATTACAAGGTCAATCTGTCACGCGATTTTGTTGCTTTTTTTCTGACATGTGTGATTGTGATCGAAAAGTAACTTGACACATGCATGCACTATGACTTTTAAAAAAATGGCGCCAGATTTCAATCCTCGTACGCAAAACTGCCTCACGATTCGAAGAACAGACTTCCACGAACAGGTTTTTCGGATTGTGCAACTGAAGTGTCATGGATCGGTCACAGTCTGAGAAAGCCAGCTTCCAGTATCACTAGGCAGGCATTGTCATGGAACCCCCAGGGAAAGAGGAAAAGAGGTAGGCCGAGAAACTCCTGGCGTCGAGACCTCCAAGCAGACATCAAGAGACTGGGAACCACCTGGAGTAGAATTGAAGGAGAAGCACAGGACAGGAGTTGCTGGAGGTCTCTCGTCGACGGCCTATACCCGGGTAGGGGTGACAGGCGTAAGTAAGTAAGTAAGTAACTGAAGTGTCGCTTTTTACTGTATTACCAGTTATTGTTCGTAGGGGGCTGGGGGTACTGCAGTAATTATGTATATATCTGATTCAAAATGTCAATGGTTTACATGGTTGTATTTGACATGTTTGCAGCAACACCGTTTTAGTCACACTCAGCACTTTCTGCACACACCCAGCGCCGGATGGCAGCAGGATGACCAAACCCATCGGGATCTATGGAAGTGGACAAGCACGCCCCTTCCTGGCACATGACCAAGGCCCATGGCAAAATTAGTCAGCTGCAGCATCATAGCCCCCCCAGCCTCTGCCACAGAGGGTGCGTCTGGTAGGAGGGTGCATAGACGGCAGCGGAATGCCCCCATTTACAAACTGGTAAGTGATTCTATGATCATCTTTATTTTATTGGCTCACCTGCTAAGCAAAAGTGAGTTTATGTTCTGCGCCACTGGTCGTCTGTCCGTCGTCCATGGTAAACTTTAACTCATTCTACCCCAACACCAAAATCCTTAAATTTTGCCCCTGTCCTCTCAAGACTGCATTGTAGTGCAGGACACAGATCGACCATGATAGTTCAAGGGTGATGACAGAATAGCTTGCCGCCCGTAGGTGCCAAGCTATTCTGGCATCACCCTTGAACTATCATGGTAGATCCTTATCCTGCTGTGGTGTGTCTGGAGTAGTCCGAGTTAACGGTGGCATTTTCTCTGAGACTATTCAAGCCACATTCTTCAAGCTTGGCCCAAGGATACTTTGTGGCAAGACCTTTTTAAACATACCAATTTGAGTGACCTCTCTCAAAGGGTCACGCGGGGTTGACAGATCTGTGAAAACTGCTTACATTTTCAGAAAACGTGGATTTTGCTGCTGCAGAAGCCAGCCCTCGTCACCGAGGTCACACATATACATGGGATTACCCTTTTTATTCTTGTGCAAGGCCTCTTAAACCAATATTGGGCTGTTTCTGTCCTAATGCAGCTTTTTTTCCTTTCTTTCTCCAGTTGGCAAATGGAGCCTGGGATGGACCTGAGACTGAGAGTGCAAGCGCATCGCAATACAAGGACAGTGATGACAAGGAGTTTGTTCCTGGCTCGAGCTCACCGGATTCAGACGCTGTGTCGGCATCAATCGCTGGGATCTCTGACACAGACAGTATTGTATTGACTATGTTAGATTTCATCAACGTGGCAGGTTCAGGGTGGGCAGGTGTCAGTGAAGCTAGTACCAGCAAGGTGCAGTGTGCGTTAGGGGGTGAATTAGGGGGTGGCAATGAGAATGTGGATAGGCAGAAGGAACATGATGTTGGGGGTGGGGAAAGAGCACTTGCAGAATTAACAGGTGTGCACGTGTCGCAGAGAGGGAAAGGAAAGTACAAATGGGACAAGAAACATGCATGCAAATTGTGTAGCAAGCTTGTCTTGAAAATGAGCACGCACTTACAAGATGTCCATGCAGATGAGGCAGACGTTGCTAAAATTTTGTTGATGAAAAAAGGGACAAAGCAGAGACACCAGGCATGGATCAGACTACAAGATGAGGGTGATTACATGCATAACGTTGCTGTTCTTGAAAACAAATCAGGATGTTTGATTCCTAAGTATCGCACCAAAACTAGTAAGGTAAATGACCTTCTCGCTTGTAGCCATTGCAAAGGGCTCTATCAAAAAAAGCTGATCTCTGTACACTCAAAATGTTGCTGTCAGAAACCAGGAGGGTTTCAGATCGCTAAGAGAGGTGAGGCGGCACGCCATGGTCGGCTAATGCTTCCAATACCCTTAGACATTGAATTTTCCTAATATCATAAGGTATTAGCCAGGCAGAGAGATGATGAGATAAGCCGTCTCATCAGAACTGACCCCTTGCTTCTTGAGCATGGAAAGAGATTATTTGACCGCAGGGACATTGAAGAACACACGGCTGGACAAATCAGCTCCAGGATGGGGGAGTTAGGGAGACTATTAAAGATCATCAGAGTGAGGTCAGAAATGAAAATCGCAAGTTTAAATGCTGTGATCAATTCAGCTAGCTTTGATCATGTTGTACTGGCTGTAAAAGAGCTAGCAGATTTTGATGAGGACACACATCAGTTCCAAAAAGGCAATCTCGCAATGCGCATATGCCATGCTTTGAAAAAATGTTCACAGATCAAACAGTCACAGGCATCCAAACAGCTTGGGCAGGGTTCAGATGACAGGTGGCGACAGGAGCTCTCTGAGGCGCAGCGGTTTGACTCTGTCTTCAACGGGGACTGGTATGATTGTGTGTCCGCTACAGCAGCCCAGTCAGTCGGGAAAATGACCATGAACAAACCCAAGCTGATCCCATCATGTGAAGATGTGAGGAAGGTCCAACAGCTTCTTGAGACAAGGATGGTTTCGGAAGATTATCCGACAGTGGTTAAAGCAACTCTTTGCACTGTCTCACTTTTCAACCGAAAACGAGGGGGAGAAGTTCAGAGAATGAATGTGTCAGACTTCCAGAATGCTAAGATTGGATCGATCACCAATCAAGATATCTTGAAAGGTCTCACAGAGGTTGAGAAGAAAATGGTGAATCATTTTCAGCGAGTGGAAATCAGAGGCAAGTTTAATAGGAGTGTTCCCGTTTTGCTGACGAAGAAAATGATGACATCTGTGGACAGAATCCTTCAAATGAGGCAATCAGTGCCAGCTCTCGCTGGTTTCCAGTACATCTTGCCACACCTTCTGGTCAGAGGCTTTACAGAGGCCATGATGTTCTGAAGGCCCATGCGCTAGAAGCACGGGTGTCATACCCAGCCATGTTCACATTTACTCAGTTACGGAAGCAACCTGCAACTTTGGCTCAGTCAATGGCCATCTCGGAGTTAGACCACGATCAGCTGGCAGACTTCCTTAGTCATGATATTCGGATACATCGCCATATCTACCGCCAACCTCAAGACGTCCTTCAAAAGGCAAAAGTGGCAAAGATTCTTCTGTCAGTTAACAATGGGATGACAGATTTTGAGAGTTGCATTAGAGCTGAGCTGGGCGATGATGAAGAGATTGACTTTGACAATGAAGACACATCAGAAACTGGCAGAGAGTTCTCGGGGGAAACAGCACCTGTGAATGAAGCAAGTAGCAAGTCAACAACACAGGAATCAATGAGCATGACAGAGAAAAGACGTCCAGAGCCTGATGACAATCTAGATAGTTTTGATGATGACAGTACTGCGTCAGCTCCTGTTCAAAAGAAAGCTAGATTTACAAGGAAACCATGGGGGGAAGCTGAAGAGAAAGCTGTTCAAACTCGTTTCAAGACACACCTCGTCATGAACAAACTTCCTGGAAAGGCCGAGATAAAGCAGGCAATCGCAGAAGAGCCCGCACTTAGACATAGGCGCTGGACAAACATTAAGGATTACGTCCGCAACAGACTGAAAAAGTTACAAAAGTTACAAAAGAAATGAATTGAGATTCCCCGCCACTCGCGGCATTTTCGTTTTCATACAGATTTATTACAAGAGTGTTATTATTGGGGTGGTTTCAGCATTTATAGCTTGCTTTTTTTTATCTGATGGACGCCTGGATCATTTTGTATACTGTATAACCTTTGAATTTGCAAAACGAAACAGCCGGCGGGGAGAAAAGACAATAATAAGACAAGAAAACCATTGACAACGTAAAGATTTATTACAAGAGTGTTATTATGGGGTTGGTCTGCCTGGATCATTTTGTATACTGCATAACATTTAAAACTCTGCAAACGGAAGAATGGTCGGGGACGAAAGACAATAATAATTGATTGATTGATTGTACATTGCTTAACGTCCCGACAGCAACAAGGCTTTCTCAGGACGTGCCTGCACTGCTTGTGAAAAAAAAAAAAACTAAACAGAACATTGAATGTATGTCACCAGCCGGTCAAATACATTATGGGGCCCAAATAAAGCTAAGACCATTTAGCAACACACATCCAATATCAAGAACTACAGGCAGTGCAGACAGTAGGGAGAGTTTTAAAAAGGCAAATACAGGTGAATGGACCTCGGGTAGACAGAAACACATGCCCCAGAATAGAGAGAAAAACTCACCCTGTGGGGCTGACCAGGGTGACCCTGAGAACTAAAAAGTACCCAACCCCACCCAAGTCCCCCAGGGCAGACCCGGGTGGGGGGGAAAGACAATAATAAGGGGTAAGAAAACCATTGTCAACATAAAGATTTACTACAAGAGTGCTACTGTGGGGGCTGGTCTGCCTGGATCATTTTGTATACTGCATAACATTTAAAACTCTGCAAACGGAAGAATGGTTGGGGATGAAAGACAATAATAAGGGGTAAGAAAACCATTGTCAAAATAAAGATTTATTACAAGAGCGTCATTATTTGGTTGTTTTCAGCGTGTATAGCTCTGTTTTTATCTGATGTGATGTACACCTGGATCATTTTGCATACTGTATAACATTAACCTTACTTTGCAACTAAACAGTGGCCCCCACCCAGGTCTGCCCTGGGGGACTTGGGTGGGGTTAACTTCTTTTTAGTTTCTAGGGTCACCCTGGTCAGCCCCACAGAGTGGGCTTTCCTCTCAATTCTGGGGCATGTGTTTCTGTTTACCCTTGGTCCATTAACTTGTATTTTTCTTTTTTAAGCTCTCCCTACTGTCTGCGCTGCCTGTATCTCTTGAAAAGAAGTGCCCAAGGGAGAAATAAATACGCTTAGAAAAGACGGTTACAACACAATTTATTAATATTTCGGGTAAATCCGCTTTGTCAAAGCCGACAAACAGAGAGATCAGTTGCTACTTATCTTCATTTGCAGAAGGAATGTGGCACATTCCTTCTGCGAATGAAGATAAGTAGCGACTGATCTCTCTGTTTGTTTGTCGGCTTGTAACCGTCTTTTCTAAGCGTGTTTATTTCTCCGTTGGGTACTTCTTTGCATTTTTTACATGATTGGCAGTCACCTTTTTGGTCTGAATAATGTTTTTTGTATCTCTCTTGATTTTTGGATGCGTGTTGCTAAATGGTCTTAGGTTTATTTAGCGTATTAGACCGGCTGGCGACATACATTCAATATGATGATATGATGATAGAACTTTATTGCCATATGTAACAATACATTAGGAAATCGTTGCGGTGCCGCACAACATAAAAGGACTGAAGAACATTAAACACATCAAAATCAAAATATAATTAAGCTACTAACGTGCACACACACACACACACACACACACACCGTATGCCTTAGTACTGAACTATTGTGGTCTAAGCATAAAGACAATAAACACGATTTCACAGTAACACAAATTACATAGGACATATCGTAATATAAAACTGAACACGTCACTAGCATCATAGACACAGCAGTGTAGTTAGCCCTATTTCCAGGCTCGCACATTAGTTTGGCCAGCCACCTGCTGCTGTGGAATGCAGGCACCCCCCCCCCCCCTCCCCTTCCCGCAGGCTATTTAGGTCACTGTCGGCATCAACTATTCCTTCTATAATCTCTGTCACGGTTGCGGCGGGACTAATGATGTGTGTGTTGTGCCCATGTGTAACGGTTCTCTAACTCGGCTTCCTCAGTTTTCTACATACCCTGCGGGATGTTTGCCAGCAGATACACTTAGTAGTAGGATACTGGATTCTCTTCCAGTATTATAAACAGTCCTTCCAGTCAGTATGACTAGCGCACGCTAATGATTAATTGCCACCAATGGCTTATCGTGCACTCGAGTCAGTTACACCCGAACAAAACATGTAAAAGTGTATTCTGTTCATTTTTTTTTTTTTCACAAGCAGTGCAGTGCTGGCACATCCCAAAGAAGTCGGGATGTTCAGCAATGTACAACCAATCGGGACGAAAGACAATAATAAGATAAGAAAACCATTGTCAACCTAAAGATTTATTACAAGAGTGTTATTATTTCAGTGTGTATAGCTTGCTTTTATCTGATGTACGCCTGGATCATTTTGGAAATGTCTCTAACTTTTTTGTTACTATAAAGTACACTTTGCCTGGTGTGCATTGTTTCAAAAGTCGCAGGAAGCGTAAACCTTAGCCGACTTGGTATACCTCACCCTCTACCTAGGTTAAACGCACCAGCGGCGCCATTGTTGCTATTTTCGCACCAGACCGGTCGCTCGGACCGGTCACGTGCACCAGAACTGCGCGCGCAGGTTGGCTTCTGCACTTGTAGTGTGGTCTCGTATGTTCACGCGGAAGATTGTGATGGCAGTCGAAAAAAAAGGTTCATTTGCGGTTTTAACTTTTATCCGCGCCTTTTACCTCCCCAAACATGCCAGTTTTGTGTTGAGATGACGGAGGCTTGTGTCATGCCCCACACCACCGAATCAAGTCCATTGTACATGCAGTGCGCTAATCTCTCGAACTTCAACTATGACAGTGCTTTCTGCCGCAAACGAGGCAGATGTCGCAAAATCACCTCCATTGAGGATTAAAAAAAAGATATTTTTCAAATCTGCCAAATCGCGTAATGTTTCGTGGTGCTAGCATAAGGATGGATGCATTATTGCCGGATTGCATATATGGGAAAGGGTTTATTCTTTATTCATGTTATTTTGCAGCAATAAAATGACGGTCATGTGATTCTTTCTCCGAGGTTGCCCATTACAGGTGCAGAAAGCACACGCTCTAAACCGATTGGGTGCACCAGACCGGTCCGAGCGACCGGTCTGGTGCCAAAATAGCAACATTGGCACCACTGGTGCGTTTAACCTAGGCCACTGGACCAGGTATACCAACTCAGCTAAACTTTATTGTCGCACTTGCTAGAACTCGGTATTATATTTCTCTCTTCATTTTATCAATTAGAGGCACATAAGTCGCGGAAACCCTTTATGTGCTGAAGGCAAGAACTAGTTTTCCTCATCACAAAGTTGCCAGAAAAAGGTTTGACTGGTCTTGATTGTTTGATTTGAAGTGTTTACAAACAGTTACTGTGTTTTTAAATGCATGCACCTTTGATGTGATTAATAAAGTGCTGAAGTTTCAAGTGATTTCTTATGTTGTCAGTTAATTAATTGTCAGTGTTCTGTTCTGTCATTTTAACTCATTCTACCCCAAGACCGAAATCCCCAAATGTTGAAGTCGTCTTCTGAAGACTGCGTTGCAGTGGCAGGACACAGATCCACCATAATAGTTCAAGGGTGATCCCAGAATAGCTTGGCGCCCATAGGCGCCAAGCTATTCTGGCATCACCCTTGAACTATCATGGTGGATCTTTATTTTGCTGTGGTGTGTCTGGGGTAGAATAAGTGTTAATTTCTTCGTCTGGGTCTTTTTCTATCTTTCATATTTTTTCACACTTTTTGACCTGCATCATCCCAAGGCTAAAAGCTTCAAATTTGTTCACTGCCATAATTATATGCAAGCTAAATTACAGTACCTACAGATGAGGACATAGACCAATGGCTTAGTTCAAGGGTGGTGCCACAATAGCTTGGCGCCTAGAGGCACCAAGCTATTCTGGCACTACCCTTGGACTATTTCAGTCACACTTGTTGCACACACTGGTGTATTCCGAATGATAAGGCAGAGATGAGAATCCTAAAATGACAAAAAGGCGGAAAAATTCCAAAGTCTGTCGAGTGGCGAAACCATGAGTGCGCGTACCTGCTTCGCAGGTACGCGATGCTAGGGGGGACAATTTTTTAAAAGATGGTTAAAATCTATGCATTCTGAGCCTTATTTTATGGGGTCAGATCAGTTGTTTTTGTGACCCTGGGACCTTCCGAAAGAGCGGATTTCCGCTAAAAGGCGGAAGATTCTCATCCCTGATAAGGGTTAATATTCAAAATGCTCTGTTGCTGTTTGTCTGAAACTCCAGAGTACATTAAAAAAAAAGTCCTTTAATTTCCAGAATACATTATGTTGATTCTCACATCAAAATGCCATGATAAACTGTTTTGCTTCAGAAGGACAAAACGCAGCAATGTTTAAAAGATTTCCTCTGTAAAAATCATGATCAAAAGGTTACGGGCCAGTGTTTATTGAATTTTGCACCATACAATGTTAAAAATGTTAAAGCATACATACACATTAAGTTGAAAGAAAAAAAAAATTAATGTGAAAAAGAAGTATTCCATGAACTTGACCTTATTACAGACGCAAAGTATTCCATGAAGTTGACCTTATTACAGACGCCTAATGTTGTGAAGACACCCATTTTGACTGTAATGCCAGTTTTTGTGCGAGAGGCACCCACTTTATTGGTAGAAACCCTTTTTTTTCCCTTCTAGTGGCTCTGTTTCTAGAAAATGTTTATTTTAAGTTATAGAGCCTAGTTTTATGGTGAGTTCTAAACATTCGCATCAATTCCAGAGCCCTAGAATAAATAGAAATATGGGAACCCATTTTCACATAAAATGGTAGGTAACCCACTCTGAGGCTTTTGTCTCCATGTGTGTGTGGGTGTGTGTGTTTACACAAAAGCCCTAAAATGGGTGACTTTCTTTACCATCTTTATGGAAAATGTGTGTGTGTAAATTTTGGGTGCTCAAGTCAGACACCCATTTTTTCTGAGGGTTATTTCTGCTTTGTCTTGCGGTAAACAGTTATAAAAAAATCGGTTCTTCCCATTTCGGGATTTCTACATGCACTTTTGTGTTTAAAAGACACTCCGCTAGTGTTTGAACTTGTCCCAGCAGTGTGTGTGTGTGGTAGGATGGGAGGGGGGTCGGGGGAGGAGGTGAGGGGGGGTGGGTGGTATTGTAGTTGTGTGAAGGAGTAAATTGTTTATGCTGCTACAAAATGAGGTTCGTTATTCGAGGGTGTGGTTGTTCTGTAAAAAAAAAAGTGTTGTGTTGTGCTTCCGGGGTCATGTGGTGGGAGGTCATGTCTAGTGCAAATTTGAGAGCAATGTATCAGTGTGCCAGGGACTTGGGTAATATATTTGTACGCGAGCAACTTGCTATGAAGTGAAGCGATTGTATGTGTGCGCAGTGTGAGAGAGGACTTTGGGTGAGGCTGCTGTTGTCTTGTGTTCTGCCCGACCTTTTGGTTCAACCTGTTGCTTTGTTTGTAGGTTTGTCGGCGTTATGAATGCTTTGGTTTTGGCTGCATCTCCTCTTGGATTGTATGCACAAATTGATTGAATGCAAATGACGTCACACAGTCAGTGTCGTTACATGCGTCGTCTGCTGCAGTCGGTCGTTTAGTGCAGTAAAAAGAGTGCAGGCTTGGATGGGCCATTTTTGGATGTAATGCTAGGTCAGAGAAAAAAACCTAATGTTGCCAAAAGGTGTAATAGTAAAGTATTATTTGTGTGAATGCTGTCCATTTGAGGGAAGGACTGAAAAGTCGAGTGTTGAGCGAAGAGAGAAGGCGACAATGGGAAAAATATCCAGCACTATATATTGGAATAGATGCATAACAGTTACGACACGCCGGCTTGTAAATTAAAACATTTTTAACATTAACAAAAGTTGAGTTAAAAGAGGTTTTAAAACAGTTTTAATAAAAACTGTTGCCCGACACGCTTCTAAAAACAACAGTTTCTTAGAAAAAACTACCAAGTGAGTAGGAAAAGCACTGTCAAGGGAGAGAAGTGTGCATGATAGACCAATGATCATAGATCTACTTTGGTCCAAGCACACAAAAAAAAGATAGGAAAGAGGGGGCCGCTAAGTAAGAGACTGAAAGCAATGCATATGGAAGCCCCCCCGAAAGGGGGCGTATCACATATCCACTGTTCCAGCCCCTTAGTTTTAGTTTTAGTTTCTTAGTTTTAAACCTAGTACCGCGCCATAAACGCCGCGATTGCTTCTCAGTCTTAGCTGTCCTATAGAGTGGAATGTGGGACTTGGCCAACTGGATCCATTTGGTGCACTCCAAATGTGAATTTGTGAGTGGTTCGACATGCAACTCGGTGCGCGCCTCTGAAATGACCTACTGATTCCACTGATAATGTAAATCTTTCATTCATAAGAGAGCATTCAGCAGCTCTATAAACCAAAAGTGATGACCCCCCCCCCCCCCCCCACCCAAACAATCATAATAAAATCAACCAGAGGTATGTTTAGTGAGGTATTTTGTTCACTGTGTGTTGTGTCATTGTTCTTGACAATTTTAATGCAGGAAAAAAAAAAAGAGGAATACACATTCAGTTGAAAAAAGAATGACAACAATCAAATAAATGTGGAAAAGAATCATAAAATATTCCATGAACTTTACCTTATTACAGACGCCTAATTTTATTAAAATAGTCCATGCTAAAACAAATGATTTGAAGAGGACACCCATTTTCACTGTAATGCCAGTTTTTGTGCGAGAGGCACCCACTTTATTGGTAGAAACACATTTTTTTCTCCATCCAGTGGCTCTGTTTCTAGAAAATGTCTATTTTATTTTAAGTTGTGGAGCTTAGTTATAGGGCGAGTTCTGAACATTCGCATCAACTCCAGAGCCCTAGAATAAATAGAAATATGGGAACCCATTTTCACATAAAATGGTAGGTAACCCACTCAGAGGCTTTTGTCTCAAGGTGTGTGTGTGTGTACACGCGAGCGCACGTGTGCAAGTCAGTTACATAAAATAGGAACTGATTGTCTTGAGTTGTTGATTTGAGTAAAGGTGTGGTGGTTTATCAGTATGTCATAAAATGATTTAATGCGGGGTCGCTTTTATGTGTGCAGAGATGGCCAGTGGAGAATCCAACACTGATGTAGG
This sequence comes from Semisulcospira habei, assembly GCA_036245525.1. NCBI lineage: Eukaryota > Metazoa > Mollusca > Gastropoda > Semisulcospiridae > Semisulcospira > Semisulcospira habei. Next base: position 110,227,172 of record BTPG01000005.1, read on the forward strand.
GGGAACAGAAGCAACAAGGGCAGAGGGGGCGGGTGGGTGGGTGGGGGGAGGGGGGGTCTGCCCCCGCCCCCCTTCCCCAGACGAGAAATTCTTTACCGGCAATGCTATAACAAAGTTCCTTTTCGTTTCCCAGGGTCACCCTGGTCCCTGTTGTTTGTTATTTCGGCGAGAGGTGAGAGTCGTACTCCTCTCTCTGTTGTCTGATTTTTCCATCACTGGCAGCAAGGTCTAGTCGGGAGGTCTTTGTGCATCAGGTCGAATGACCCAAACAAAAAGTTGGAACATCCCCCCTCCAGGTAACTGATCCGCCCCTCACAAGAGGTGGTCAAGCCAGCAATTTACAAGAAAGCAGGCTTTCAAGAGGAATATGAAAACTGGGCGCAACAGACTGTACCACCAGAAGAAATATAAGCTGCAGGAGAAAGACGATTACAAAAAGAAAAGAAAAAAAGACATTAACACCGAAAGAAGGATGAACAGCAAAGAATTTGTTTCATTTAAAAAGCCCAAATCAGTTCAAAGTCGTATTATTGAGAAGTAAATTGCTCTTCAAACATATAGTTCCTATGTGTGTGTGTGTGTGTGTGTGTGTGTGTGTGTGTTTTGGATTGATTGATTTTACATTGCTCAACGTCCCGACAGCAACAAGACTTTCTCAGGACGTGCCTGCACTGCTTGTGAAAAAAAACAAAAAACAGAATATTGAATGTATGTCGCCAGCCGGACCAATACGTTAAATAAACCTACGACATGGGGCCTAAATAAAGCTAAGACCATTTAGCAACACACATCCAATATCAAGAGCGACAGGCAGCGCAGACAGTAGGGAGAGTTTAAAAAAGGCAAATACAGGTGAATGGACCAAGGGTAGACATGCCCCAGAGTAGAAGGTAAACCCACCCTGTGGGGCTGACCAGGGTGACCCTGGGAACTAAAAAGTAGTTAACCCCACCCAAGTCCCCCAGGGCAAACCCGGGTGGGGGGCGTGTTTTGGGGAGGGAGGGAGGGGGATTTGGAGATGGAGAGTGGGTGGGGGTTAGAGAACATGATTGGTGATGTCCGTTTTATCAGTTTACTGGTAATAACGTTCATCTGTAACTGATGGTATCGTCTGCTGCAAGTCATTATCAATAATAAAGTTGACTTACTATTTCATGGATGATGCATAATTCTGTCTTAAATTTGCATGCGTTTATATACGTTGGTTGGAGGGAGGAATGAGGAGGACTGAGGAGGAAAAAGAACAAGTCATTGGTGATAATTTCTCATTAATCTTCTTGTGCATGCACCGCCAGGTACTGTTTACAGTTCCTGGAGTTGTATGCACAAGGGGTTTAATATGGTCTGTGCGTATAATCACTGTTTGGCTTTGTTGATAGATTGGTGGTAATACCTATTATATTTAAGGTTTATAAAGGAAATAACTCTCAAAACGAGTCCTCGCACTCTCGCCTTGTCTTATTATGTATTGTCTTTGGGGGTATACAAACACAGGCATATGAAAAAATCATGCGGGTGTTAATGAGAAGATAGTTTTTTTCGTAAAAGAAAATTTGAAGTTATGTTAGCTGTTTTACAAATAACTCCGAAAAAGTGGTGCAGAAAATCGTCTGATTTTCACACCTACGGCAGACAGGTCACAATTGACCTAATCGTACCCGATAGCCCAGACAAACTGTAGGCTTATGTAAATACCGTATATGAAAAATCATGCGATTATTAATCAGAAGATTGCTTATTTCGTTAAAAAAAAAAAATAAATTGTTTTAAGATTAATCCCACATAATTCGTAAAATTAATCCCCAAAACGTGAAAATGTTTTTTAAAAAAAAGATATTTAATTATCACTCAAACAGTTCTAGAGGTACAATGCTGGTTAACGAACTCATTTAATATCTCCCTTTTATCTAGCTATATGCAAAATATCTAGTAAAAATAAGAAAATTTACGGACTCCAGTGTGGATCAACCGGTTTTTGTGAAACGGCCATTTTCTCACCAATGAGAATCTTGATCAAAAATTCAAAAAACGTCTCAAGATTATTCTTTTAGGGACAATATCATACAATTTCAAGCTTGTCCATCCTCAAATGCAGGCTCTAGTCGCCGTCACACACACACACACACACACACACACACACACACGGCACTTTGGCGCCCAAAAGACTAAAAACGTCATATGCATGCTCAGGAATGCGCTCCGACCAGCTCCATTTCAAAGTCTACCATATTTTTAATATGGTAGACAAAAACCACCACACTTACACAAATACAACACAACTGTATTGTAACCGGCTTTTCTAAGCGTGTTTCTTTCTTCACTCGTAGGTTCTATAATATGTAATTGTCAGAACAACTCTAAAAAGGTATACGAGTTAAAGGTCCTAAGTGTTCAAGTGAAAGTGCAAATTATTCTTCCAAACACTTTTTCAATGAACTTGCATAAAGTAAATAAACTGTGCGGCCAATACGTAAGGTAAAAAATCACAGAACAGCATATACTTATTACAAAATCAACAGCTGGCACACTCAGCAGGTTGCAGATGACAAACAAACAATTTATTAAAAGTATCACAATTTGCACCAAGTATTAATACAGCAGGTATATTTTCACATAAAATGCTATTGAAGATTAAAATGTGACGTTTAAAAATAATTTTGAATTGAAGAATTACAATATAACTGCTTGACAGATATAACTTGAAAAAAGTTAACACCAGTCTGACAGAAACAGTTAAGTGACCATGCCATTTACAAACATTGTTCTTCTAACCCTTTTGAAGTCATTACAGTGTTAACACATCATATTGTAGTCAGCTAGGTAGATCATGATCACGCAACAAGATGTACAAGAAAAATAAAAATAATAAAATGGAAACACCACACAAAAGACATACATAAAACTAATGAAGGATACACCAGACAACTCTCACCGACAATGAAATGTTGATAAAAAGAAGAATTATAACAGTGAATGCATGTTTACATGAATAAATGCGTCTTCAAAGACTGCACATCAGCCGATTAAAAATGTCTGAGGAACTGTCGGATTTTATTCCAAAGAAATGGTCCTTGGTATGAGAAAGATCTCTCGTCTAAAGACTTAGTTCTCAGGCACCCATGGTTTTCGCATAGGCAGTTTACTGTTTATTCTGCTCTTTTGGGTGTGGGCGACTTGGGCACCTATGGTTGCTACATAAGCAAACTGCTGTTTATCCTGATCTGCTGGATGTGGGTAATTTAGGTGCCCATGCTTTTCATTCAAGCGAACAGCCATTTATCCTGATCTGTAAAGTATGGGCACCCAGGCGGTAAAATCTGCATTAGTGTGTCGATTTGTTTCTGTGCTTCAGCACTTTTGCTAGTCAGTCTGGTTTTCCTGTGGCTGACGTGTACACCCTTCGCAAAACTAACCCTAACCCTAGCCGGTAATAACTAGGGACGTTGAATGCAGTGAAATGTTCACCTCCAACCCAATGATTGCAAACAAAAAAATGAGTAAAACTTCATCGAAACATACCTGAACTAGACATAATTCAGACTGACTTGCCAGGGGTTGGACTCACTTTTCTAAAGCTGCGTATGCCAAACACAATAATGCCGGAACACTGCGTATGTTGCAGCCTCACAAAAAAGCACAGGAAACCGGTTTAATCTATATAACGGGATAGGAAATGAGGCGAAATCATGCGATATGTGCGTGTGGCGTGACTTCAAGATACGTCACGAGATTCAAAGCTGTCTGCTACTGTTGTGTTCATAACTTCTGCTGAGTTTGATTGTTAAGCACGCATTTTGAGGTGCTGCATTCTGCAGTATTTTACATTCTTGGAAGATTGACTTTGACCAAAGTGGTAAATAATAGCATACAGTTTTCATCCTATGTCCCAATTGTATAAATCTGGTCTATTCCATCTTAATTACTCGATCATTACAGACTGTTTCTCACATGGGACTTGATTTTGTTTAACAAAAACTGTTTTCTCTCCACGTACATTACACATTTTTCTGTATTTATTTTCTTCTGTTGGTCGGGCTCAATGAAACCATAAGGTATACAGGCAGTTTGTGAGATGATCCATTGATGTGGTGTAAAGTTGGAGTAAAACGTTTTCCTCATATCGGACTTAACGCGTTTCAATCTGAAGCATCAGGCTTGATTTTGTCCAGCAAAGGCTTTAAAAAAAATCTTTATGTATACATGTATACATGTATTACACATTTTGCATATTTATTTCCTGTTACTAGTGTGGATCTGTACCATAAGGCATACAGGAAGTTCATGACGCGATCCGTTTTTGTCTACTGTATTGAAAATACGGTAGACTTTGAAATGGGGCTGGTCGGAGCGCATTCCGGAGCATGAATATGACGTTTTTAGCATGCGGGGCAGAAATTCTGATGAAGAAGTACTTACTTACGCCTGTCACCCCTACCCGGGTATAGGCCGTCGACGAGAGACCTCCAGCAACTCCTGTCCTGTGCTTCTCCTTCGATTCTACTCCAGGTGGTTCCCAGTCTCTTGATGTCTGCTTGGAGGTCTCGACGCCAGGAGTTTCTCAGCCTACCTCTTTTCCCCTTTCCCTGGGGGTTCCATGACAATGCCTGCCTAGCGATACTGGAAGCTGGCTTTCTCAGACTGTGACCGATCCATCCCCATCTTCTTCGCCCAATTTCATTCTCTGCTGTTATCTGCTCTGTTCTCTCCCAGAGTCTGACGTTTCTGATCTTCTCTGGCCAGTGGATTTTCAAAATTCTTCTAAGGCAACTGTTCATGAAGGTCTGTACTCTGTTGACTGTGGTTTTTGTCAATCTCCAAGTCTCTGCTCCATATAGGAGAACTGCTTTTACATTGGAGTTGAAAATCCGGACTTTGGTGTGTTTTGACAGCTCTCTGGAACTCCACACTTTTTTCAACTGGAGAAAGGCGAAGAAGTAACAAGGTAAAAATGACGTCACGTCTAGCTACGAAAACCTTGCTAGAGAACGTCTTTTTCGCGCCAAAGCGCCGCACGCTGTGTGTGTGTGTGTGTGTGTGTGTGTGTGTGTGTGTGTGACAGCGACTAGAGCTACAAATGGTGGGAACCGCCGTGTGTCCGTCTTTATTTCTGTGTGTCAGTGTGTGTGGATCAGAGGGTGGGTTAGAGTAGCCTGAAGGAGATGGATTCCCGTCGCTACACGAGGCCACAGAGCGTACCAGGTCCCCCCGCCCCCACCCCTCTCCCCATCCCCGTTGTTTGATATTTTGGCGAATGGTGACACACACGCCTTCTCTCCCTACCCCCCTCCCCCCCAGCTCGATTTTACAGTTCCTGAAAGCAAAGTCTAGCGTTGGGGAGGTCTTTAGTATGAGGTTGAAGGTCCCAAACAAAAGGTTGGAACCCCCCCTCCCCCCCCCCCACCACCCTTCAAGGTAACTGACCCGCCCCTGCAGTGCGTATTAATGGCGGTTAGTGCCGTGTGTCCATCTTTGTGCGTCGACGTGTGTGTTGATCGGCAGAGGTTGGCATAGAGAGGAGGGAAATGGATCAGCATAACAAGCCTAAAAATATTAACAACTCTGAATGTTCCCAAAAGAAAAACGCATGTGAACTCCAAACAATACGATAGACTTTGGGATGAAATCCTCATCTTATGTTATTAGCATGTAAATTCGGAGCAACGTCACGTTCTTTTCATATCGGACTTAGCATGTTTCCCTTCGACGCACCAGGCTTGATTTTGTCTATCAAAGGCTTTTTGATTTTATATCTATTGCAAGTTATATACGAGTTGTTCTAAAGAACTGGTTATTACTTGGGGTAGACCACTTATTTTTCCTTGCTTAAATTTTTAGCAGCTTCTAGGTAGATGACTATGTCCCAAATCCATCAAATATATGACAAAGAATCAGCTGAATCAGAGTTGGGCACATGAGGTGTCTACAAAATAAGAAAATTTGAATAAAATGCCAAAAAAGGTCGCAAAATGGCGTCTTGAAAGTTTCCTCTGATCACCTACTTGCAGAAGTTTCATATTATCAAATCCATACAGCAGACTTGTCCCTTAATTTGCTTTCTTTTTGATGAAATGATGCCAATAAAGGTATGTCAAAAGACTAAAATTAATGTGTTTTCGTTATCTTGCTGCATCACTCTGTGGGTGTAAAAATACCCGTTCCGTGCTTACAGCCGATGTCACGTTTCTGACGCATTTTCGGGAAACTCTTACCTAGTCATTAACAAATGTGCAATTTCAGGAAGCACAAATCTAAAGTATGTAATACCAAGAGATTACAAATATCAACTTATTCACATAGGCTAGATCATGCCACATTCACATCACATTTATAGCTGTACATCAGTTTATGGCGTTTGTCACACTAACAGGACTTCTACATGAGCTGTGACGTCATACTAACAAATTAATTACATGTCATACTTTTCAGCCATTTTAACCATGGGACGGTCATTTCATTTTTGGGAAACAGTTTCCTTCTATATCATCACTATGCATAACTAGCATCAATCGTGAGTAAATTACAATTCTACGGTCTTTGTTTCCAAATACAATCAAACGTGCCTGAGCGGCTACCTTTATATGTGGTCATCTGCTCATAGCGACCATTACAATTTACTCCCATTCGTTTTTACTGTATAACGACCCTTCATACAACGGCTACCTGTGCATAACGCTTAGGGCCAGCTGTTGTCACTCCCGACCTCCACTTGACCCTCCATATAGCGGCCGCTTGTGTAAACTCGGTCAACAATGAAAGGTTGTCCTTTGTCCATCGTCCGAGGTTCCAACGCGCCTTTAAGTCAGTCGCGTATGCTCAGTCAAGCAGGACAGGTCGCTTTGTTCATCATCGCTCGGCCGTTTATGTCTCTCACACCTCGGTTGAAACATATGACTGAGGTGCAAAGACCTTTTTTGATCAGGGTGAATTTGTATGAGCTCTGTTCATCATAAGGCTTTCTGAAGAATACCGTTAGGCTTGTAAATAAATATTTGAATAATTCAAACTGTTTGACATTGGTACGGTGTTTCAGAGTCTGGTCGCAGTTTATTGCGTATATTATTATGTCCAGTATGTTATGTGATAGTATGGTCGCATGTCCTAAAAACAGTCCTCAAAGAAAATTGCGCTCATGAAAACTAGACTATTGAACTGATAAAACTAAATGAACAGTACGTCAGATATTAGATGTTCATTGGAGTTTGTTTCTTTATTCTTCATGTAACGGCCACCAGTTTTCCTCCGTTCCCTGGGTGGTCGTTATAGACAATTTTTAATATTTTCAATGTGTGTTAGTCTGATTTGTGTTTTTCATTCAGTCGTAAAGTATGAATGACCGGTTTTCAGCTTGGTCGCATTACTGTCGCAAGTAATAGTCAGGACCGCCACACTTGTCAGCAGCTCATTATTAGATCAACCGAGTTCGTTTTCTGGATTGCTACTCATGACACATTATTTCTTGTTCGATGTTAATCTGTTTTTATAGACCCGTTTACCATCCGAAACTGTAATAAGTTGCGAAGACGCCCCGTTTAGTTCCGCGACATCATGACTTGCTTCTGGCTGTCTATCACTGTAGTAGCCGTAATAGCTTGTCTCATTTTTGTGTCTGTTCAGCAACGATTAATACTGAACATGCAAGTTTCTTCTTTTTTATCCGTTTAGATAATTATGATCGAAAGATGAGAAAGAGGGTAAATCAAGTGTGAGGGTTCCTTATAGAGACCGAGGATAAGACATATCTTTTGCCCGAGGTAGAGGACGTTGCATGGGTTGAAGCAATGATTTGATATATCTTCTGAGCTCACACCTTGTTTCAGGGTTGAATTATCTTAACAGATAATGGTAATGTCTCTTCACACCTAACCTTTTAGTTCTTGATTGGCCTCAGGGCAGATTAGTTCATGACAAGTATTCTTTTGGTTAGCACTATACATGAAAAGTAGCAGCGGAGCAGATTTTATATGCACACCTGCACGGCATAGTAGACTGCCATGAGGTAGTGGTCCAGTGTGACACTAAACCACAAATGTCACGAGAAAAGAAATATGAAAGGTCACTAAATATACACTACAAGCCACAGCCTCGGACGATAACAAAAACAGACATCGATCTTTCTAATTGCATAATGTACACTGACGAAAACCGGCTACGTCCTTTGGAGCATGCGCACTCCCCCGCTTCCCGATTTGATTGCGACTTGCAAATTGTGTAACTAGGTGGTTAGGCGATGTTCTGCATCGCCGCGCATCCGGCCACCCAAACATAGCCAGAGGGCCCGCAGCACGTTTGATATTGCAAAGAGGTCATTTCCTATTTAGTTATATAGAGTTTTCTTTTCAGTTATATAGAGTTCCTGGAATAATTTTGCAAGATAATGCTGGGACAGTCACAGTCTAAGACATCAGCTACCTTTGTTAGGCTACTATGTCTGCGTCTGAAAGTATCAGCCCTCTCTCTCTCTCTCTCTCACACACACACACACTGCGCTGCAAAACGCCATTAGCAGCGGTGCGGTCTTGCCTATAAGGATTCCCCACCAAAATCCAGCTCATGTTCTGTTGTAGCCATATATGCAGAAAGTGTCCGTATGTGGTTTGGGCAAAACATTAAACATTTAGGGCTTAATGTCTTTTGTCCACCACGAGGGTGATTTCAAAGAAGGGGCACCAAAACAAGTTCTGAACAAAATTGTGACCCCCAGCTGGATCTACCGGAACCCAGGACTTTAAGGATGAGAGTTGAACGCTCTACCACCGAGTCACCCAGCTCCCCTTGTATAATCATTTTAAACTTGAGTGGATACTGTTGTGTGGTGTATTGAAATTACTGTGCTGGCTTCAAAAATACAGCATTCCTGGTGAAATTTTTCTCTGTCAGTTATTTCACTCCAAGTAGCAGTAATCACTGCAATGAAAAATATGAGATCAGTATAAATGCCGATGAGAATTTGAACTCCGGTAAATTTCTTAACTGTGCTGGTCTGTGATTTTTTACCTTTTATTTTAGGCTCTTAGTTGCAAGCAGACCAGCACACAAATGGGTGAATCTAACCAGTTAAAAAGGAAGCACAGTAGATTTATAACACAATGTAGTGAAGCTGACCCCTTGACATCAATTACACCATCCCTTCATGTAGGCTACTTTGTACTGTCAGTCTTGATGTGTCCTTAAATGTTTAACACACGCTGGTCTTTGGGGAAGCTGACTTTCTGAACTCCGGCTGCCTCCAGCAGGTCATTGATATTGATGTGATCTGCGGCTGACTCGTCCAGGTGGCTGAAGTGTAATACATCACCTGCACACAAATGTGACACACGCATGTTACAGCTGAAAAAGTCAACAATCTCATTTCACAACTCCACTGCACAAATAGTCAACCGCCTACTGAAAATGGTACTGATGGCCGTTTCCGCGTTGCAGTTAAACAAACAAAACAAAAAATCCCACACCGCTTCAGTTTAACACGGTTGTCAAAATGTTTTCCCTGGCCAAAGCTGCTCTTTCCGCAATTAATTTTACATAAATTACTCAAACTTGGTTAAGTCAAACTTTAGGTAAGTTGAATGTGTACCTCTTTTTCCAAACTCGGATAAATCAAACAAGTTTTTCCTTTCTGCTCCTTCTATGACTAATTTTACAATGGAAAATTAAATTTTTCTCTAAAATGTATTTTTTCGAAAAATACTTACCGATGCCATTACTACATGGAACAACCTATAGCTAGCGTAATTTTAGCCCAAAAACTTACGATGTGTACCCTTAGAGCCAGGGGAGGCCACCAAGGGTACCATGGTCTAGTACCCAGGTAGCCTCCCTTACCCCGCCGACAGGTGAGCGCCAGCTCACTACCAATTCAACCAGTTCTTTCATTTGACTGAGGAGCGGCTAGTGGGGCAGGTGGGAGGGTCATCCGAGTAATGGCATCGGTAAGTATTTTTCGAAAAAATACATTTTAGAGAAAAATTTAATTCGTTTCCTCAAAAACATTACCGATGCCATTACTACATGGAGAATGGCGAAGAGGAGGAGGGTGCCGCGTAACTCAGTGACTGACTGAGCTAGCCAGCCCCGCCCTCCCCGGCGCAAGCTCCCGATAATTTTAGCTAAAGGATTACCAACGGCACCGAAGGTGCCGGGAGGGAGTGTTGCGCCGCCGCGATGTCCCCCACCAGGGCCAGGTTGTCTCGCTGGCCAACCAGGTGACGGAGGTAGAACCGGGTAAGGTCGACTCGGTCCGCCAGCCTATGGCAGCCAGACTGTCTCGGACAGCGCAGTAGTGGGCAAACGTGACGCTAGCAGCCATGGCTCTGACCTCGTGGGCCCGGAAGAGTAGCCGTTAGACAGCGTCGGGGCAGAGGTCCTGGTAGGCGGAGCACATCACCCATCTAGCCAGGAAGATCGTCTGGGCTGAGATGACTGTCTACCTGGGGACAGAGAAAACAAAGGAGGCGGGTGCGTCCCTGGCGTAGCGGCTTGGTACGGCATAGGTACACACGTAAGGCTCCCATCGGGACGTGTTGTCTGACTTCCTCGTAGGGGTCGATCGGCGTAAGCGATCGGACAGTGATCACCTGTGGGGCTGTCAGCGGGGACTGGTTCAGGGCCAGGAAGGCCGAGTCCGATAGTAGCTGCACGGGGTCATCCGACCTGCACTGCAGTCAGGCGGGGGCGCGGAAGGCGCAGGCAGCTCGCTCAATCTGGAGGGTGTGGCTACGGTGAGCAGAAGCCAGTCTTCGTGTAGCGTAGGCCAGGCTTGCTAGGGGAAGCGGCTCGTACGCTAGCGCTCATCCAGAAAAGTATCCAGGGTAAATCCCAGCGCGGGATCAGGGAGCGGAGGGCAGGTCACTGTGTGCCGACGAGGGGCAAGGTGTTCCGCTCGGCCCTGGCGCCGGTAAGCGTCGGGGATCATAGAGGTGATTGGTGTCAAGTGCTGTTCGGCGAAGCCAGGAAGAACTCCGCCAGCGGCGGGAAGTCAGATCGGTAGTGGAGAGGCGACGGAGGACGCACCAAGGTCCCAGAACTCTCCACCTTTCCTCTTAGACACGCAGGGTCGAGGATCCACGGCCTGAAGCGATAGCTGTCACTGCCTCACTCGAGAATTCCAGCGGCGAGGGCTTGCCATCCAAACTCCAAGCGTGTAGCAGGAGTCTCCCAGAGCACGGAAGGAGAGCGCCTGGCGCGGTAGCTAGAGCATCGTGCGAGGAGCAGGAAGCCGGAGTGAGGGGCCCGTGGCCAGGATCAGGAGGTCGGGGCGCAGGGTCTGGTCCAGCAGAACGGCGCTCCCAGCAACTGGATCGTGTAGCATCCCTGCGCTAGAGAAGCACCTTGGGGACAAGGACTGAGGGAGGGTAAGTGGAAGCGCAGAGCTGAAGGTACCCCCCTGTCGCGAAGAACAGGAGGGGGGCTCCCACGTGGCGCAGAACATCCGGGTGACGACCGGGCGAAGCGTCTCTTCCTCTTACTCCTCACTTGGCGCGGAGACGGAGACCGTTCCGGGAAGGGAAGCCCGCAAGGACAAGCAGGTGGCCGTGAAGTATCTCGCTCGGGAGAGACGCGGCGATCCTGCACCCACGGCGGCACCGGTAAGAAGAAGGCAGAGGAAGGGGAGCAGGTCCCGTCCTGCTTCCGAACGTAGGACATGCCAGAGGACTAGTCGGAACGACGATCAGGTCCTGATGTCCGAAGTCGGTCTCCAAGGGAGGAGAGCAGCCGAATCGCCTGAAACTCCAACCAGTTGAAGGCTTGACCGCAAGGACCGGAAGGCAGCTGCCGGAAGCCGTGGCACGTCGGCAGCAGGAGCGCACCCCAGCCGTGACGACTGGCATCAACGCAAGGGACAACTGGGGGGGAAGGCGAGGAGAGGGACTCCAGGCGCAAGACCGGCAGGGACCGCCGAAGGGAGCCTCGATGTCTCCGGTCGAGGGCGCCAGCGAAGGAGTAGGTGAAGGGGAAGCGGGTGCAACCAGAACCGACCAAGGGGAAGGAGATCCGCAGCGGTGCTCACTAGGCCAGAGCTGCAACCAGTGTCAGGCGGAGACTGTCTCCTGCGGTGCACCAAGACGCGCCAGGTTCGCCAACTTCTGGGTCCTCAGTTCCGGGAGTCACACTCGACGAGATCCGTCAGGAACTCCAACCACGGTGAGCGAAGCGGCGGGACAGAGCGAGAACCGAGGTGCCTAAGACTACGAAGCCGCAGGTGTCGAGGAGTCCAGGAGGCGTCTCGTAGCTGTTCCCGGGAGGGAGCCGACCGAAGGCGCCGGAGCAGATCGTCGACAAGTTCGAGGAAGGCTCGACGAAGTCCGCGTGGCCGTGGCTTTGCAGACGCCGACCAAGAGACGGCCGAAGACCCAGCGGAGGCTGCGGGCGACGGCGGAACGGTCGGGACACCGTCGAAGTTAAGCGCAGAAGTGTCTGGAACTGGAAGCACTGGAACGAGAGTGTAGGCGCCCGCTAAATCCCGGCAGACAGGGAAGCTCAAGGGAGGAACCTCGGCGCGAAGGCTCAGCAGTCTCGAAGGAGGGAGGCGCCGCTAGGAACTCGTGCCAAGCTGAAGGCGAGGTCGAGTACCGCCAGTGGCCGTGCCAGGCCAGGCAGGGGGCAGAGGCGGAGTCGGGGGGGCGGGCGGCCGAGACGCGCAGGGAAGGTCAGCGACTCCGGAAGGGCGGGTGTCCATCGGGTCCGGCGATCCGGGTGGCTGGAAGCGGGAGGAGGTGAAGCGGGCCGACGAAGAATCTCAACGCATCCGTCACCAACTGCCAGGACCGAAGGAGGGGATGTCGAGCGGAGCCTGTCGCAGCTGTCTCCGTAGGTCCAGCAGGAGGTAGGGGCGGACGACGAGCACAGTAGGCGCGGCGTCGGCGCATCGAAGACCCAAGCGTTGACACGCCGCTAGGAGGCGGTACGTCCTCTCCACAGCCAGAGCAAGGAGGGGCCCGAACAGCGGCGAGAAGGAGAAGAGCCAGCTCCAGGTAGACGAGTGCTCGCTTGGCCAAGTCGAGGGATCCAGCACAGGCGAGAGCGTCGCGGAGGGGAACGTCCGAATCCGACAGGGATTGATTGTACATTGCTTAACGTCCCGACAGCAACAAGGCTTTCTCAGGACGTGCCTGCATTGCTTGTGAAAAAAAAACTAAACAGAAAATTGAATGTATGTCGCCAGCCGGTCAAATACATTAAATAAACCTACAACATGGGGCATAAATAAAGCTAAGACCATTTAGCAACACACATCCAATATCAAGAGCTACAGGCAGTGCAGACAGTAGGGAGAGTTTTAAAAAGGCAAATACAGGTGAATGGACAAAGGGTAGACAGAAACACATGCCCCAGAATAGAGAGAAAAACCCACCCTGTGGGGCTGACCAGGGTGACCCTGGGAACTAAAAAATACCTAACCCCACCCAAGTCCCCCAGGGCAGACCCGGGTGGGGCGAATCCGACAGGGAGGAAGCAACGGCGCGAGGCACGAATCCACCAGCTGCTGCTGATCGGCAGGAACCACCGCGGCGAGGCAGAAGCAAGGCCTGTGCATGTCCGGCGTCCAGCTGCGCGGAAGGCGATGTCCAATCCACCGACCGGCGAGTGACGGCGACGAAGAACCCGCGTCGGAGCCTGGATCCTGTCGCAGAGGCGGAGAAGGAGACCCGAACCCTTGAACCTCGGGGCGTGGCAGGGACGAACCTCTAGGGGGGAGAACAACGTCCAAGCGGGCGACGGGGAAGGCGTCGGCTTGAGAAGACGCGAGACAGTGGAGGTGCAGTGCGTCGAGCGAGGGAAGAGTCTCCGTCCTGGGCGTCCTGGACGCAGGGTCAAGGACGTAGAAGAGAAGACCCGGAGGTAGAACGGGGGGAGCCGAGTCAGAATCCGCCGGAGCGAGTCGAAGGCAGCGATCCACATCGATGGGCAGAGCAGGAGGCCGACGCACCAGGAGCTGGAGAGGCGGAAGCCGCTGTCAGACGAGGCAAGACCAGGGCGAGCGGCCCGAGCAGGCGCGGAAGGCAAGACCGACGAGAGGAGCGTCCGTACGAAGGAAGGTGGAACCCGTGGCCGACGGCGCGAAGGGGGAGGGGAGCGGGGAGGGAGGGGAAAGGGTGCCGGGGACGGGGGGGGGGGGGGGGGGGGGGGGGGGAAAGGGACGACGCCGGAGGCGAGCAGCACGGGAGACCGACGAGGAGGGCGACATCCGCGAAGCTGAAGCGACGAGCGAAGAGAAGGCGAGAACCGAAGACGCAGGGCTGCGGGTCCGGGCTGTAGGACGCCGAAACCAGGGGGGCGTCCGCAGGCGAGGGGCGAGGCGCCGAGTTCAGGCGGTCGCGAACCCGGAGTCGCAAGCAGAGGGAAGCAGCGTTCAGTTCTGCCAGAGGTCTTGTGAGGCTTGGGTTCCACGAGGCGGGGCGAGCTAGCTCGCTGCGGACCTGGCTCGAGCGAGCTGGTGCGCAAGGGGGGATCAAGGCGTCCCCCAACGTAGACTGTTGGGGTTGTTTCCGCAGAGCGGGGCGAGCGGACTCGCTGCGGACCTGACTCGAGAGAGTGGGTGCGCAAGGGGGGAGCCTTGTCTGTCGTCCCCCAACGGCAGCGAAGTGTGTTCCTGCTGAATCCGGGGCCGAAGCATGCTTGCGGGGGCGGGCGGACTGCCACGCCGTAGGCTCCGCCGCTGGGAGTCCCAAGGTCCTCTACCCAGAGCGCAGAATCACGGGAGGGTCCCGAAGCGTAGCCAGCGCCGGGGAGGTAGATCGCATGCTTGTAACTCGGCCACTGCCAGTCGCCAGATGGTGTGCAGATGCGGGCTTGAGCACTGCAACATAGTGAAAAACAACGAAGCGACTGGTCCTAGGAGAGGGCCACGTTCCCCGAAACTAGTTATAAGGGTATAACGCCGAGCAGGCGACTAAGGCCATCTCACCGCGGTCCCCTGAAAAACCGCGCACACTTCCACCCTTCCCCACTATCCTGTTTAGAGCCATATCGCTTTCCCAAAAAACAACGAAAAAGCAAGGATGCCGGCGCACGCCGCCAGAGGCGCGGCGCTGGCAAAAATCGAGACCTTACCTGGACATCTCGCAAGGGACAGGGGAAGGTAGCACCTGTAGTTGAAGAAGAAGCGCCCACGCGGTAGAGGCCCAGAAGCATCCAGAAGAGGAAGGCTGGGTCCGCGACGAAGGTCCCGGGCGCACCACTGGCGAACTTGACCGGCGAAGCCGACGTAACTCTCAAGCTGCTGAACCGAAGCAGGACAGCGCTCCCAGGAGGGACGAAGGCCAGCCCCACGGCCCAGGGACCTATCTTCCGGCGGCGACGCAAGAAGCACCCGTGACACCCACTTCTGAAGCCACAGCGGGCGACGCGCAGGCCGGGAACGAAGCCACACGAACGAAGTCGAAGGCCCTGACGAAGGACTAAATCTGACCCAACACAGCCGACGGCACACACAAGGTCAGAAGTTCCAAGGCAAGCGAAGCACCCGCCGGAACAGAGTTCACCGTTGAAGGCCAACGCTTGAACCAACACAGCCGTCGGTACACACAAGGACCGAAGTTCCAAGGCAAAGCGAAGCACAGGCCGGGAACGAAGCTCACTGTCGAAGGTCCAAGTACACTTGAACCATACACAGCCGCCGGTACACACAAGGTCAGAGGTCCAAGGCAAGGCGAACACCGGCCGTGAACGAATCTCACTGCAAGTCCAAGAACACTTGAACCACACACAGCCGACGGCACACAAGGCCAGAAAGTTCCAAGGCAAGGCGAAAGCACAGGCTGGGAACGAAGAGCACTGTCAAAGTCTAAGTACTCTTGAACCAACACAGCCGACGGTACACAGACGGCCAGAAAGTTCCAAGGCATGGTAAAGCACCGGCCGGGAACGAAGCGCACTGAACCGGTTCTCTCGCTCACACCAAGTCTATTCCGTCTCTGAAAGTCACAGCGCAGAGACTACGAACGATCCTTCTCTCTTCTATTCTCTTCTTCGAAGGGCACACAAAGCAGAAGCTCCAAGATAGGTAGCAAGACAGAAGGCTACGCAAGCCGACCACTACATAGCCAAGTTAGAAGCAGAGGGCTAAGCAGACACGTCTGCACGCTGCAAGCTAAAGGAAAGAACTGGTTGGACTGGTAGTGAGCTGGCGCTCACCTGTCGGCGGCGTAAGGGAGGCTACCCGGGTACTAGACCATGGTACCCTTGGTGGCCTCCCCTGGCTCTAAGGGTACACATCGTAAGTTTTTGGGCTAAAATTACGCTAGCTATAGGTTGTTCCATGTAGTAATGGCATCGGTAATGTTTTTGAGGAAACAAACTCCATTCTGAATTTCTGTTCTTTTTGAACACACAGCGACATACACTGGTATGATAATGTTTCGTTTTCAACTGCTACACACCTTGAAGTTCTGGCCAGTCGAATGTGGTCGTTATCTAAATGCTCTGAATTAAACAACATTGTGCGTGTGTGTTTGTGAGAGAGAGAGAGAGAAATAATGTCATTAATTAACCCTTATCATTCGGAATACACCAGTGTGTGAAATAAGTTTGATTAAAATAGTTCAAGGGGAGTGCCAGAATAGCTTGGCGCCTAGAGGCGCCAAGCTATTCTGGCACCACCCTTGAACTAAAGCCATTGGTCTATATCCTTATCTGTAAGTACTATAATGTAGCTTGCATATGGCAGTGTACAAATTTGAAGCTTTTCGCCTCAGTATGATATGGGTTAACCAGTAAAGTCAGTGTGAGCCTGTGGGTGACTTAAAAGCAACCAGTTCCCGACAACCGAAGCTCAATAGTTTGCAACATCTGCTTTTTGGCTCACATGCAAAGCAAAAGTGAGTCTATGTTCTGGGCCAGTGGTCGTCCGTCTGTCGTCTGTCCGCCTTCGTCCGAGGTAAACTTTAACGTTGGCAATTTCTCAGAGACTATTTAAGCCACAGTCTTCAAACTTGGCCCAAGGATACTTTGTGGCTAAACATAC
The DNA here is from genome assembly GCA_036245525.1 of Semisulcospira habei. Taxonomy (NCBI): domain Eukaryota; kingdom Metazoa; phylum Mollusca; class Gastropoda; family Semisulcospiridae; genus Semisulcospira; species Semisulcospira habei. The sequence continues at coordinate 110,244,132 of BTPG01000005.1, forward strand.
CAATTTGAGTGACCTCTCACAAAGCTCAATGTCACAGGGGATCAGGAAATATGTCAAAAATAGCTATGTATGAAAAATGCTTACATTTTCAGAAAACATGGATTTTGCTGCTGCAGTTGCCAGCTCTTGTCACAAAGGTCACACATAATTATGTAAATCGTTAGTTAGTTAGTTAGTTATTTGGGTTTAACGCCGAGCAGGCAACTAAGGCCATCTCACGGCGGGAAGGGTAAAAATCTGGTCAGCCAGACTAAAAGAAATGTCTTAAGACATGATGTAAATATACCTTAAAAATATGTCAGGCTAAAATGTCGCACAGGTCTTTAAAGAAAACGTCGAAAGACTCTCAAAAAGGTCAAAATAATAGAAACATCATAATCTATAAACGCTCAAATCTTATTAAAAATATGGCACTCTCTCAGAAAACTGAAGATCTTGTCCTTGGGCACATCCCGGAACAAAACCTTCAAGGAGTCTGCCGTGAAATGTTTATACCTTGTGTCGATTAGATCAGCACAAGACAACAAAAAGTGTTGAACAGAGTACTGCTCGTCGCAGGCATAACACCATGGACGCTCCTCCTGTTTAAGTAAATAAGAGTGCGTAACATACATGTGGCCGATGTGGAGCCGAGCCAGGACAGTCTCCTCACGGCGGCTGCCGCAGCGATAAGGTAGACCGTCGGACAACTTAGGAAGGGCTTCATGCAGCTTGTTAGCTTCCTCTTTGTCCCACTCGGACTGCCACTCACGGGCTATGTACGCACTAGCCACATGTCTAAAATCACTATAAACAGTCTGTGTGTCAGGGACAGGGTCATTGTGGGCATCGTTGGCAGCAGAATCTGCGATCCTGTTGCCTTCGATGCCCACATGCCCTGGGACCCAAATAAAAATGATATCATAATATTCCTTCATCAAGTCCGCGTGGAGCTCTCTGATCTGCACCAGCAGTGGGTGGTCATTTCCCGTGCCCTGAAGGGCCTGCAGGGCAGAAAGAGAGTCGGACAGAATTAGGAAGTTCCTTTCTCTAGATCGATAAGCATGCCTAAGTGCCAGCAGAACCGCCTGCAGTTCCGCACTAAATACAGATGAGTGGTCTGGGAGGTGGTGCTTAAATGGGCGTCTAGGATGGCGACAGGACACTGCGGCCGCAGCCACTCTCCCATCCTCAGACTTTGACCCATCGGTATAGATGCGACAATAGCCAGGAAAAATTGAAAGCAGTTCATTGAGGCTCTGTTGGTATATGGCTGGTGGAGTAGAGTCTTTCTTGTGGGCCGTCAAGTCCAGCAAGATGTCAGGAACTGGTAAGAGCCAAGGTGGAGTGATGTGTTGCAGGGATTCCGAAACTCTGTCCAGGTCCAATCCGGCCGCCTGCAGATGAGGTCGGACACGGAAAGAAAGTGGACGGACAGCTCCCGGATGGGCATCGTAAATCTCTGCAAACGATGGTTTAAAAACACAATCATAGGCAGGATTGTCTGGATGGGCCTTCGGTTTCAGAACGTAGCTGAGCATGAGGCGGATGCGGCGGAGCTTGAGAGAAGGCTCCCCTGCCTCGGCATACAGACTAGGAACTGGAGACGTCCTGAAGGCCCCAAGACATATCCGCAGACCCTGATGGTGAATTATGTTCAGACGCTGTAGCACAGACTTGGAAGCTGAGCCACACACCACAGAGCCGTAATCCAGTTTGGACCGAACAAGGGCCCGGTACAGACGAAGTAAGACAGTACGGTCCGCACCCCAGTCAGTACGACCGACGACACGAAGAATGTCGAGAGCCTTCTGACAAGAGGTTCTAAGGTAATTAATATGGTTGCGGAAGGTAAGTCTTTTGTCAAAAATGACCCCCAGAAACTTTGCCTCCTCGGCCACCTTAATTGGCACTCCTGCAATGCTCAGGCTAGGTTCTGGAAAAAATTTCATCTGGTTAGTAAAATGCACACAGACAGTCTTAGAGGGCGAGAACTTGAATCCATTGAGAGACACCCACCGCTGGATGCGATCAACGCACAGCTGCAAGCGCCTCTCAAGGGACGCAAGTCCTCGACCACGTGCGCACAAAGCAAAGTCGTCAACAAACAAAGAGCATTCAGAATCATCCTTGACGGCCTTTACAATGTTGTTAATTTTAATACTAAATAAAACAGGAGATAGAATGCTGCCCTGTGGGACACCCATCTCCTGTTCAAAGGAGTCGGAGAGGGTGGAGCCCACACGGACATGGAACAATCGGTTAGTCAAAAAATTGTGAATAAAAACAGGCAGGTGCCTTTAAAACCCATGTCCAACAAGTCAGACATTATGCCATACTTCCAGGTAGTGTCATACGCATTCTCAAGATCAGAGAAAATTGCATAGACATGCTGCTTGTTGACAAAAGCATCTCGAATAAATGATTCAAAGCGGACTAAATGGTCAGTTGTACTACGGAAGCGCCGGAAACCGCACTGGATTGATTGATTGATTGTACATTGCTTAACGTCCCGACAGCAACAAGGCTTTCTCAGGACGTGCCTGCACTGCTTGTGAAAAAAAAAAAAAAACTAAACAGAACATTGAATGTATGTCGCCAGCCGGTCAAATACGTTAAATAAACCTAAAACATGGGGCCTAAATAAAGCTAAGACCATTTAACAACACACATCCAATATCAAGAGCTACAGGCAGTGCAGACAGTAGGGAGAGTTTTAAAAAGGCAAATACAGGTGAATGGATCTCGGGTAGACAGAAACACATGCCCCAGAATAGAGAGGAAAACTCACCCTGTGGGGCTGACCAGGGTGACCCTGGGAACTAAAAAGTACCTAACCCCACCCAAGTCCCCCAGGGCAGACCCGGGTGGGGGGGAAACCGCACTGGAGGTCTGTGAGGAGACCCTGTGACTCAAGATGCCACACCAGGCGGGCGTTGACCAGGCGCTCCATAGTTTTACATAAACATGATGTCAAAGCGATAGGCCAGTAGTTGCCCGGGTCGGAAGGATCCTTACCCGGCTTGGGGATCGGTACAACCACAGCCTGGCGTCAAGATGGCAGAATATGACCAGTTCTCCAGATATGGTTAAAGGCCTTGAGAAGTACAAGGAGTGACTTCTCAGGCAGATGCGTTAGGAATTGATAGTGGACGGTATCTAGGCCAGCAGCAGAGTCATTACATTTCTGCAAGGCTTGCTGCAATTCTGATAATGTAAATGGGACATTATAGTCTTCTGAGTTATCGGACTTAAAATCACAAATACAAGACTCTCGCTTCTCCTTCTCTCTCTGGAAGAAGGGTGAATAATGCTACGTTGAAGAATTATGGGCAATGGTGGAGGCAAGCAAATTGGCCACAGCTTTTTAATCTGTAACCAAGCTGGTACTATCTCTAAGATGGCCAACAGAAGCCGAGCCACCCCTGCCCCTAATTCTCCGAACAGCTTTCCATACTTTCTGGGACGGAGTCCGAGAAGTTAAAGATGAGACGAAGCGTCACCAGGAAGCACGGCGTTCACGTTTAAAAATATAACGGGCTTTCGCCCGCTGTCTTTTAAAGGTTAAAATATTTGCTTGCGACGGATTACGAAATGCACGTCGCTGAGCAGATTTGCGCATTGTTTGGGCCTTGCGGCACTCTTCATTGAACCATGGTACTCTCGGCTTCCGAGGGAGTGATGTGGAAGTTCTAGGGATGGTTTCACCTGCAACCTCCAACAAAATAGAAGTAAAACAAGAAACAGGTTCTTCAGCTGACATGACCACCTCCTCTGTAAGACGAGACTGACAGAGAGAGGCAAACAGAGACCAGTTAGCTTTCTTGAGATTCCAGCGCCCCACCGGCGAATCCTCCTCACAGCTGACCGATGACAGGACTACTGGGAAGTGGTCACTACCACACAGGTCGCCGTGAACCTTCCAGTCAAAGTCCAGCATGAGAGAAGGATCACACACAGTGAGGTCTAGAACAGAACTAGATCCGGAACCTGAGTTAGAGTATGTAGGTGAGCCATCGTTAAAGACACATAGGTTAAGTTGAGAAAAAACATCTTCTAACATCTGACCTCTGCCATCATAGTGGTCACTACCCCAAAGGTGAGCATGACCGTTAAAATCCCCCATGAGAATAAAGGGAGGGGGCAGTTGATCTACTAAGTGAAAAATATCATTGCTACAGACCCGCAGTGATGGTGGCAGGTAAATACTGCATATAGTTATGGTCTTTTTTAAGGTAACCCGAGCAGCGACAGCCTGAAGACAGGTGTCGATGCTAACAGGGCTACATAAAATTTGGCTACTAATGAGAAGAGCCGCTCCACCCGAGCGCCTCTCCGAATCAGAGCCTTTATGTATAACATTAAAACCATTAAAAGACACAGGGTCAGAAGTCTTCAGGTAAGTCTCCTGAAGAGATATGACTGAGGGGTTATAGAACTTGACTAAAAGACGTAATTCCTCAAAGTTAGCTCGAAAACCACGACAATTCCACTGAAGCAAAGAGTCCATGATTAAGTCTTATCTGGGGGTAAGGAGTTTTTCCCCCCTTTTTCCTTTACCTTGGAAGGAGTTGAAGAAACAGAGGGGGGCCGGCTCCCGGGCCTCCTCTGGTTCTTCGGAGAGGAAGGGGGTGGAGCTGCCGCAGCATCAGCAACAACAACTTCCACTCCCTCCATCCGCTCCTCCAGTGCAGCATATTTGTTTTGAAGGGGCACATCTGTGTTCCCCTTCTGGGCCCGTGCGCACAGCGGTCCCATAGATTTCTTAGACTTCTGGTCCTGGGCAGCGTTCCTGCCGCTAGAGTTAGCGGCCTTAGAAGGCTGACCAGAGCCAGAAGCCTTTGGAGTTGACTGACTAACAGGTTTGGGTGGGGGCTGAGGCTTAGGGGCAACAGAAGGCGGCACAACCGGACCGGCAGTGTCCGCCTTCTGCGTTCCCTGGCTCCTTGTCACCACCGGAGGAGGGTTACTCTCCAGGGGCGAGATGAGCCGAGGCTCCGCCCCCAACCAAGAAGTTGGGGTCTGACATGAAAAGTCTTTGGTGGGGCGCTTGCCTGCCACCGCAGCACTAAAAGTATACACTGAGGTGTTAGAGGTTGGGGCAGCCGCAGCTGCACCAGGGCCTTCAACCAGTTTTTTGGCATCCAGAAAGGACAGCCCCTTCTCCACACGCACCTGCTGAATCTTGCACTCGGATATCCAACGAGGGCATTTCTTATCCGAAGCCATATGCGCCCCCTGGCAATTCACACACAGGGGGGTGGCTGTGCAGGACTCAGCAGAGTGTCCGGGCCTAGTGCAACGGGCGCATGAAGCCTCTGCCTGACGGCATGTCTTCTGCCCATGGCCATACTTTTGGCACTTAAAGCACCGGAGGGGAAGAGGGACGTACTTTTTCACTCTCAGGGAGTAGTAACCTCCCCAGATGGTAGTAGGAGGGGTGGGGGTGCCAAACGTCAGGATGATGGTAGGGAGACGGATCTCCCCACCACCTCGCTTGGAAGCGAAGCGCCTGACGCAAGTCACCCCCTGAGACTTAAGGTTCCTTACAAGTTCATCTTCTGACAGTTCTGCCAAAGCTTGATCTTTGATTACGCCTCTTGACGAATTCATAGTTTTGTGGGGTGTGACTTCCACAGGAGTGTCTCCGATGGAAGAGAGCCCCAGCAGCCCGCTGGAGTGTGCCCGAGTACGGCACTCCACCAGCAAGTCACCAGACCTGAGGCGCTGGGCGTCAGGCCTGCCAACACGGCTCCTGAGGGTCTCCCCCACCAGAAAAGGATGCAGCTTGGTAACTGGTTTCTCCTTCACCTTGCTATGGACAATGAGGAAGCGAGGCCATACGGCCGACGCCTGAGGCGTCGCTTCCTCACAGTCTGAATCACTGTCATGTGCAATGTCGGTGTCTATGCGCCGTTTCTGTGCTAGTTTTGGTTTTTTGGTTGTATCCATATTATATTAGTAGAGATATTCATCCCCCGGGGGTCCCCGCCCGCCACCGAGCCCAACAAGGGAAAGTGCAACTGTCGGCGGGTCTCCAGCCGACGCACAATGGAGACTGCCCGAAAGATATACTCAAGGGGGTAAGCCCGATTGAACCGTTTGAGCCACCGCCTTCTATCACACCGTTGAATGCAGGGGAATACTGGCGTAAAGCACCTAATCAGCTGCAGAAGCTATAGCATGGTGCTCCGTATAGCAACCCGCATGTCAACAGTGGGGTAGGGCTCAACGTGACAAGAGCCGATTGACTAGGCCGGTACGACTAGCCTCCCGTTTAGGTAGAAGTCAAGGCCGAAGTGGAGTGTTGGCACCAGTGAGCCGCAGCCCAAAGGGAACCTCAGCCACCAGGATCCTCTTCTCCCCCGACACGGGTCTCCAAGCACGGCAAACACTTGGGATCCAAAGGACCAAAAAGTCACGAGTATTTTTAAGGACCAATCCAACATGGTACGACCTAGGTTAGCACAGCTCCTTAAAAACCGGACCAGTGAAAAGGCTGAACAACATATCTGCTGACATCAAGTCCTAATCCTGGACAAAGATGGCACCCGTCCGCTAGCCCACTCAGTCAGGGACTGAGCGGACTACCCACCTACGCCACGTGGAGGCCGGTGCCGGGTAGGCACCTGATCCCATGGGACCTTGACCTTTGTGAGATATCACTCAAATTGGCATGTTTAGAAAGGTCTTGCCACAAAGTATCCTTGGGCCAGGTTTGAAGACTGGCTTGAATAGTCTCCAAGAAAATGCCAACGTTAAAGTTTACCAAGGAAGACGGTGGATGGACGGCCAACCACTGGCCCAGAACATAGACTCACTTTTGCTTCGCTAGTGAGCCAATAATGCCTGCTTTCAGACAGATTCTTTGTGATCTCAAGTATTTTAATTGAAGTTTTAAAGTTTTAATCAAATTTTACATACAAATAGTTTATAATAAGATATGTCCATGCATGCTACTTTGGTTGATTTCTCTCAAAGGTCATGGGTCAACATATGGAATCGAAATAGCTAAGTGTATACAATCTATTTTTTAATGTACCACTGGTAGGCAATATCAATGAAACGCGTTCAAACTTGACTCAAACACTTAAATTGTTCCCTATAAGAGGAACTGTCATGATAGTTTTGCTAATCCCTACCGGTGAGGCCAAGGTCACGTCAGCCATACCTGGTTTTGGTCTGCTTATGCAAAGTCTCCGATGTTATTCGACCGATTTGGTTTAACTTTGGTGAAATGATAGATATTAAACATAGAAATGTTAATCTGCAGGAAATGCATCGGTCTGTGTAAGGTCAAGGTTATGGTAGCCATCTTTGTTTTCAATTCATGTATTCTTGTTAGGGCAATATCTTTAGAACCATTCAACCAATATGACTCAAACCTTACAAGATGATAAACAAAAGTGCATGTAACAAAAATCAAAATGACGCCCATGTAGTCAAGGTCAAGGTCACGGTGGCAATGTTCGTTTTTGGTCTTTTCAAGCGAGATCTTTGAAAAAGTATGATTAATTTATTCCACACTTGAGGTAGCAATACACTAAAATAATGGAAATTGTTTTGTGCATGAGTGACGCCATTTCCGTGAAGGTCAAGGCTGTGGCTATTATATTTGTTTGACGTTGTGTATTCTTCTCAGGACCATATATATATGTAACCGTTCATTGGCTTTGACTTAAACATAAGATAGTGATACTACTTGTTACTGAAATGATAGTCTTTGGTAACTTGTAGTGTCATGATAACAGTTAGGTTATTGCATGCAAGGTCAAGGCTATAGTAGTCATATTTGTCCAAGATCCATCTAGACCATAATTATATCCAAAAGCGTTTGGCTGATTTGCTTCAGATTTGGCATGGTAATAATTGGTATTAACCCTGGCAGGGGCCTCAGTTGGGTTTTTTTTTTTTTTTTTTTTTTTTTTTGGGGGGGGGGGGGGGGGGCTAGAACCGAGGCCCCAAAGCCAACCATTGAAAATCAGTGGCGCACTAACTTAGCTGATGGTGACGCTTTGCATCAAAATTGCGACATACTTTCAGGTAGCAGAACCGCTTTGGACACAGTATAGCATTAATATTAGGCCGTATTTTCTTCCTCCTTTGTTAGGTATTTGTGCGCCACCACTCGTACATGTTTTTAACATAACAGGAACTCCGGCCAAGCATTGTTCCTTGGTATGCGCTTCGTCTACGAGCTAAATTGTTATAGGTGTAAAGACGGTGCTTCGTGGCAAGAAATGTATCATTTCGATGTAGGGTCACGGTTCCATTCCCTGTTTGTTTGTTTAATCGTTACTTAACATGTTTTCTAAAACTGTCGGATTATTTGTGTAGACAGCTCTCACTTCATTACATACACTGTTAGTATTTGTGTCTGTACAATTTTTGGCTCACATGTGAAGCAAAAGTGAGTCTATGTTCTGGGCCAGTGGTTGTCCGTCCGCCTTCGTCCGTGGTAAACTGTAACGTTGGCATTTTCTCAGAGACTATTCAAGCCACAGTCTTCAAACTTGGCCCAAGGATACTTTGTGGCAAGACCTTTCTAAACATACCAATTTCAGTGACCTCTCACAAAGGTCAAGGTCACGGGGGATAAGGAAATAGGCCCAAAATAGCTATATTTTGACGTAATTTATTTTTTCTCAAATACTATTCACAACTTCAAACCCAAACTTGGTACAAAGATACCCAATGGTAAGACCTTTCTATGCATACTAATTTGGTTTATCCCTCGGAAAGGTCAAGGGTCACAAGCACTCAGGAAATAGGTCCAAAATAGCCATATTTTGACAAGAGATGTTTTTTCTCAAATACTATTCATAACTGCAAACCCAAATTTGGTACAGAGATACCTGATGGTAATACCTATCTATGCATACTAATTCTGATGACCTCTTGGAAAGGTCAAAGGTCACAAGAGCTCAGGAAATGGGTTCAAAATAGCCATATTTTGACAAAACATTTTTTTTTTCTCAAATACTATTCACAACTTCAAACCCAAACTTGCTACAAAGATACCTGATGGGAAGACCTTTCTGTGCATACTAATTTGGCTGATCCCTCTGAAAGGTCAAGGGTCACAAGAGCTCAGGAAATAGGTCCAAAATGGCCATATTTTGACAAAAGATGTTTGCTCTCAAATACTATTCACAACTTCAAACCCAAATTTGGTAGAGAGATACCCGACGGTAAGAGCTATCTATGCATACTAATTTGGATGACCCCTCGGAAACGTCAAGGGTCACAAGAGGCTGGCAAATGTGTGTAAAATGCAATTTTTAAAAATACAATTGTAGGTATTATCAACATTTTTGCATACTTTACAATCAAATTTTGCACAAAGGTAGCTAATGATGAGACCTTCCTATACATACTAATTTAGTCGACTCATCGCAAAGGTCAAGGGTCACGGGTGTGTGTGGGAGGGGGGGGGGGGGGGGGGCAGATAAGTGAAAAATGCTTGTTTTCAGAAAACATGGATTTTGCTGGCGCAAAAGCCAGCCCTTCACTTATTGTCACAAATGTAACGCATATGTAAATAGATCATACACGTGAGCCATAATGGCATTGCCTTTCTCTTTTTTTTTTTTTTTTTTTTTTGGGGGGGGGGTGGTGGGGGGGGGGGGCTTATGGTCACAAGCTCTCTTTTGGCTGTTGGCAGAAAGATTTGAGGGAGTGTGTGGTCATGAAACACTGATAGACACAAACGTATTGTCTATCATAAACTTATTCTTTGTGTTGTTGCTCTTTTTTTTTAATAAAAAAAAACATATATAATATGCAATACATATCACCGTCATCAATCAAATTTGGATTTAAAACCGACTTGGACCTTCGTTTGAATTTGTAACAAACAAAATGACAATAAAATTATCCTTGTTGTGACCTTGACCTCAAAGCAGACAGCGTAACATTTGTTGAAACTAAACATTGTAGTAACGAGTCAAACTTTGTTTACAGAAGTGGATGAATGTTGTCAGGTTTGTCTTTGTCTAGTAGTCGTGAGTCGTCATCGTAGAGGTGGTGATGTATGTGATGAGACTGGATAATGTTAGATAGAGGAGAGGTGTAGAATGTGAAAAGGAGCGGACCCAGGACGGACCTCTGTGAAACTCCGCAAGAGAGCCTGACTGGGTGGGAAGAAACGCCGTCGATGATGATGACGGACTGCTGTCTCAGTGTCGGAGAGGTAGGAAAGAAACCAGGAGTGAGCAGAGTCAGTGACGCCGAAAGAGTGGTGAAGGAGGTGGAGGAGGATAGGGTGATCAATAGTGTCAAAGGCGGCAGAGAGATCGAGTAGCGTAAGAAGGGAGATGTTGCTTGAGTCAGTTGAGAGAAGAAGATCGTTCAGGATACTTAGAAGGGTTGTTTCAGTACTGTGATGTTTGCGATAGGCAGACTGGAAGGGACTGAGGAGATTGTTGATGGCGGGATGAAGGTTGAGCTGGTTGAAGACAACCTTCTCAAGTAGCTTGGGCAGAAAAGAGATTGGAGACTGGGCGATAGTTCTTGAGTTCGTTTGGGTCGAGGTTGCGTTTTTTGAGGAGAGGGCGAACGATGGCGGATATGAAGATAAATAAATAAATAAATAATCACGTATTTATAATGCGCTTATCTTATAATAATTATAACTCTAAGCGCGCACTCACAACTCGCACACGCATGCGCACGCTTTAGACAAAGACTCATGTACCACAAATAGTGAAAATACATTACGACGGTCAGCTTAGGGTGGGGAGTGTGGTGATGTAGTGCTAGAACTGTTGAAAGAGGTGAGTTTTGAGGGCGGACTGGAAGGAGGAGAGAGAGTGTTTCTGACGAAGAGAAAGTGGGAGAGTGTTCCAGGTGGTTGGACTGTATACTGAGAAGTTAGTTAGTTAGTTATTTGGGTTTAACGCCGAGCAGGCAACTAAGGCCATCTCACGGCGGGAAGGGTAAAAATCTGGTCAGCCAGACTAAAAGAAAGGTCTTAAGACATGATGTAAATATACCTTAAAAATATGTCAGGCTAAAATGTCGCACAGGTCTTTAAAGAAAACGTCGGAAGACTCTCAAAAAGGTCAAAATAATAGAAACATCATAATCTATAAACGCTCAAATCTTATTAAAAATATGGCACTCTCTCAGAAAACTGAAGATCTTGTCCGGGGGCACATCCCGGAACAAAACCTTCAAGGAGTCTGCCGTGAAATGTTTATACCTTGTGTCGATTAGATCAGCACAAGACAACAAAAAGTGTTGAACAGAGTACTGCTCGTCGCAGGCATAACACCATGGACGCTCCTCCTGTTTAAGTAAATAAGAGTGCGTAACATACGTGTGGCCGATGTGGAGCCGAGCCAGGACAGTCTCCTCACGGCGGCTGCCGCAGCGATAAGGTAGACCGTCGGACAACTTAGGAAGGGCTTCATGCAGCTTGTTAGCTTCCTCTTTGTCCCACTCGGACTGCCATTCACGGGCTATGTACGCACTAGCCACATGTCTAAAATCACTATAAACAGTCTGTGTGTCAGGGACAGGGTCATTGCGGGCATCGTTGGCAGCAGAATCTGCGATCCTGTTGCCTTCGATGCCCACATGCCCTGGCACCCAAATAAAAATGATATCATAATATTCCTTCATCAAGTCCGCGTGGAGCTCTCTGATCTGCACCAGCAGTGGGTGGTCATTTCCCGTGCCCTGAAGGGCCTGCAGGGCAGAAAGAGAGTCAGACAGAATCAGGAAGTTCCTTTCTCTAGATCGATAAGCATGCTTGAGTGCCAGCAGAACCGCCTGCAGTTCCGCACTAAATACAGATGAGTGGTCTGGGAGGCGGTGCTTAAATGGGCGTCTAGGATGGCGAGAGGATACTGCGGCCGCAGCCACTCTCCCATCCTCAGACTTTGACCCATCGGTATAGATGCGACAATAGCCAGGAAAAATTGAAAGCAGTTCATTGAGGCTCTGTTGGTATATGGCTGGTGGAGTAGAGTCTTTCTTGTGGGCAGTCAAGTCCAGCAAGATGTCAGGAACTGGTAAGAGCCAAGGTGGAGTGATGTGTTGCAGGGATTCCGAAACTCTGTCCAGGTCCAATCCGGCCGCCTGCAGATGAGGTCGGACACGGAAAGAAAGTGGACGGACAGCTCCCGGATGGGTATCGTAAATCTCTGCAAACGATGGTTTAAAAACACAATCATAGGCAGGATTGTCTGGATGGGCCTTCAGTTTCAGAACGTAGCTGAGCATGAGGCGGATGCGGCGGAGCTTGAGAGAAGGCTCCCCTGCCTCGGCATACAGACTAGGAACTGGAGACGTCCTGAAGGCCCCAAGACATATCCGCAGACCCTGATGGTGAATTGAGTTCAGACGCTGTAGCACAGACTTGGAAGCTGAGCCATACACCACAGAGCCGTAATCCAGTTTGGACCGAACAAGGGCCCGGTACAGACGAAGTAAGACAGTACGGTCCGCACCCCAGTCAGTACGACCGACGACACGAAGAATGTCGAGAGCCTTCTGACAAGAGGTTCTAAGGTAATTAATATGGTTGCGGAAGGTAAGTCTTTTGTCAAAAATGACCCCCAGAAACTTTGCCTCCTCGGCCACCTTAATTGGCACTCCAGCAATGCTCAGGCTAGGTTCTGGAAAAAATTTCGTCTGGTTAGTAAAATGCACACAAACAGTCTTGGAGGGCGAGAACTTGAATCCATTGAGAGACACCCACCGCTGGATGCGATCAACGCACAGCTGCAAGCGCCTCTCAAGGGACGCAAGTCCTCGACCACGTGCGCACAAAGCAAAGTCGTCAACAAACAAAGAGCATTCAGAATCATCCTTGACGGCCTTTACAATGTTATTAATTTTAATACTAAATAAAACAGGAGATAGAATGCTGCCCTGTGGGACACCCATCTCCTGTTCAAAGGAGTCGGAGAGGGTGGAGCCCACACGGACATGGAACGACCGGTTAGTCAAAAAATTGTGAATAAAAACGGGCAGGTGCCCTTTAAAACCCATGTCCAACAAGTCAGACATTATGCCATACTTCCAGGTAGTGTCATACGCCTTCTCAAGATCGAAAAAAATTGCATAGACATGCTGCTTGTTGACAAAAGAATCTCGAATAAACGATTCAAAGCGGACTAAATGGTCAGTTGTACTACGGAAGCGCCGGAAACCGCACTGGAGGTCTGTGAGGAGACCCTGTGACTCAAGATGCCACACCAGGCGGGCGTTGACCAGGCGCTCCATAGTTTTACATAAACATGATGTCAAAGCGATAGGCCGGTAGTTGCCCGGGTCGGAAGGATCCTTACCCGGCTTGGGGATCGGTACAACCACAGCCTGGCGCCAAGACGGCGGAAAATGACCAGTTCTCCAGATATGGTTAAAGGCCTTGAGAAGTACAAGGAGTGACCTCTCAGGCAGATGCGTTAGGAATTGATAGTGGACGGTATCTAGGCCAGCAGCAGAGTCATTACATTTCTGCAAAGCTTGCTGCAATTCTGATAATGTAAACGGGACATTATAGTCTTCTGAGTTATCGGACTCAAAATCACAAATACGAGACTCTCGTTTCTCCTTCTCTCTCTGGAAGAAAGGTGAATAATGCTCCGTTGAAGAATTATGGGCAATGGTGGAGGCAAGCAAACTGGCCACAGCTTTTTTATCTGTAACCAAACTGACACCATCTCTAAGATGGCCAACAGAAGCCGAGCCACCCCTGCCCCTAATTCTCCGAACAGCCTTCCATACTTTCTGGGACGGAGTCCGAGAAGTTAAAGATGAGACGAAGCGTCTCCAGGAAGCACGGCGTTCACGTTTAAAAATGTAACGGGCTTTCGCCCTCTGTCTTTTAAAGGTTAAAATATTTACTTGCGACGGATTACGGAAAGCACGTCGCTCAGCAGATTTGCGCGCTATTTGGGCCTTGCGGCACTCTTCGTTGAACCATGGTACTCTCGGCTTTCGAGGGACTGATGCGGAAGTTTTAGGGATGGTTTCACCCGCTACGTCCAACAAAATAGTAGTAAAATAAGAAATAGGTTCTTCAGATGACATGACCACCTCCTCTGTAAGACGAGACTGACAGAGGGAGGCGAACAGAGGCCAGTTAGCTTTCTTAAGATTCCAGCGCCCCACCAGCGGATCCTCCCCACAGCTGACCGATGACAGGACTACTGGGAAGTGGTCACTACCACACAGGTCATCGTGAACCTTCCAGTCAAAGTCCAGCATGACAGAAGGGTCACACACAGGGAGGTCTAGAACAGAACTAGCTCCTGAACCTGGGTTAGAGTATGTAGGTGAACCATCGTTAAAGACACATAGATTAAGTTGAGAAAAAACATCTTCTAACATCTGACCTCTGCCATCATAGTGGTCACTACCCCAAAGGTGAGCGTGACCGTTAAAACCCCCCATGAGAATAAAGGGAGGGGGCAGTTGATCAACTAAATTAAAAAAATCATTACTACAGACCCGCAGGGATGGTGGCAGGTAAATACTGCATATAGTTATGGTCTTCTTCAAGGTAACCCGAGCTGCGACAGCCTGAAGACAGGTGTCGATGCTAACGGGGCTACATAAAATTTGGCTACTAACTCTTACCAGTTCGCTCCCTTGGCCATCGTATGTATACATACGAAGCCACGCCCATGGAAAATTCCATCGTGTTTACTGAATTAAAACCAATTAATTTTTACTCTCAGTATTATTGTCATAACTTATTGACATTAGAAAGTCACTTTCATATGATAGAATGACAAAAATATTAAATTTGAGTTTGTTCATGACCTTTGTTATCGATCGAGTCACTACGTCCGCCATCTTGCTTTCCCTACTGCATTATTTTCACTGCTTGCGATTTCTCTCTGCGAATATTCCGTCAAAATGAGTTCATCTGAGTCCGAAAGTGAAGAGTATCTCACTGAAGGGGAATCTTCCAGCAACCAGGCCACTGAAAATGATTCTAGCACCAGCGATGTGGAAAAAACGAAAACCATCGCAGGTCATTGTGACACTTTCTATTTTGGTTTGACTATGTGCTATCCATGTGAGTCTTTGTTTACCTATTGTCTGGTTCAGAATCGTGAAACTTTATGAAGTACATAAACAAGTTTTATTACTTGCTGTGTATTGCCTCAGTGATATTTTCAGCAAGTCAGAGATTTTCAGAGAAGCACATGTTTGTTGTCTCAGTCATGCCAGGTGTTGACACGCCCACTTTTTCCTGCCCTTGACCGGTGTAGATTATGTTGCGTAACTCTTAGAAATTCAAACACATTTTCTTGAAACTTCACAAAAATGTGTAGAAATGATTTGTCCACACACTGGATTCACATTTTAAACAAAGGGGCAAGAAACAAAAAATTGTTCTTCTTAGTGACTTTCGTGAAAACTGTTTTTGGAAACCGGACACTATTTTTTCTTCGTCGCTAAATAAACAACAACTTCTAAACTACGTTAAGTACAGACTTTTTACTTATCCTGACTGAAAGCTGACTCAATGCACTTTAATATGATGTATAATAAGCCAACTTTTGACCACTAGAAGAGCTTTCAGCAGCATTTTTTTTGGTCATGTGTGAGGGTAAAAGTCATTTTGTTCACTGGCCTCAAATAGAGCGAACTGGTAAGAGCTAATGAGAAGAGCCACTCCACCCGAGCGCCACTCCGAATCAGAGCCTTTATGTATAGCGTTAAAACCATTAAAGGACACAGGGTCAGAAGTCTTCAGGTAAGTCTCCTGAAGAGATATTACTGAGGGGTTATAGCACTTGACTAAAAGACGTAATTCCTCAAAGTTAGCTTGAAAACCACGACAATTCCACTGAAGCAGAGAGTCCATGATTATGTCTTATCTGGGGGTGCGGAGTTTTTCCCCCCTTTGTCCTTTGCCTTGGAAGGAGTCGGAGAAACAGAGGGGGGCCGGCTCCCGGGCCTCCTCTGGTTCCTAGGAGATGAAGGGGGTGGAGCTGCCGCAGCATCGACAACTTCCACTCCCTCCATCTGCTCCTCCAACGCAGCATATTTGTTTTGAAGGGGGACATCAATGTTCCCCTTCTGGGCCCGTGCGCACGGCGGTCCCATAGATTTCTTTGACTTCTGGTCCTGGGCAGCGTTCCTGCCGCTAGAGTTAGCGGCCTTAGAAGGCTGACCAGAGCCAGAAACCTTTGGTGTTGACAAACTAGCAGGTTTGGGTGGGGGCTGAGGCTTAGGGGCAGCAGAAGGCGGTGCCACCGGACCGGTAGCGTCCGCCCTCTGCGTTCCCTGGTTCCTCGTCACCACCGGAGGAGGATTACTCTCCAGGGGTGAGAGGATCCGAGGCTCCGCCCCCAACCAAGAAGTTGGGGTTTGACAAGAGAAGTCTTTGGTGGGGCGCTTGCCTGCCACCGCAGCACTGAAAGTATACACAAAGTTGTTATTTGAGTTTGGCGCCGCCTCAGTTGCACCAGGACCGTCAACCAGTTTTTTTGCGTCCGCAAAGGACAGCCCCTTCTCCACACGCACCTGCTGAATCCTGCACTCGGAGATCCAACGAGGGCACTTCTTGTCCGAAGCCATATGCGCCCCCTGGCAATTCACACACAGGGGGATGGCTGTGCAGGACTCAGCAGAGTGTCCGGGCTTAGTGCAACGGGCGCATAGGGCCTCTGCCTGGCGGCATGTCTTCTGCCCATGGCCATACTTTTGGCACTTAAAGCACCGAAGGGGGAGAGGGACGTACTTTTTAACTTTTAGGGAGTAGTAACCTCCCCAGATGGTAGTAGGAGCTGTGGGGGTGCCAAACGTCAGGATGATGGTAGGGAGACGGATCTCCCTACCACCTCGTTTGGAAATGAAGCGCCTGACGTAGGTCACCCCCTGTGACTTAAGGTTCCGTACAAGTTAATCTTCAGACAGTTCGGCCAATGCTTGATCTTTAATCACTCCTCTAGAGGAATTCATTGTTTTGTGGGGAGTGACCTCCACTGGAGTGTCTCCGATGGAGGAGAGCCTCAGTAGCCCATTGGAGTGTGCCCGGGTACGGCACTCTACCAACAAGTCACCAGACCTGAGGCGCTGGGCCTCAGGCCTGCCAACACGGCTCCTGAGGGTCTCCCCCACCAGGAAAGGGTGCAGCTTGGAAACAGGCTTCTCTTTAACTTTGCTGTGGATAATGAGAAAGCGAGGCCAGACGGCCGAAACCTGAGGCGTCGCTTCCCCACAATAATAATAATAATAATAATGAGTACTTGTATAGCGCCTAACCTCAGATTAGAGCTCTAGGCGCTTAACAAAAACTAATGTACAAAAAATAACTAATTACAAAAATGGAATTTACAAAAAGTACAAAAACAAAATACAACGCACTCTGTAAACAAGCTATAAAGTCACCATTCAAAAGTGCTACGCTCATGGACTCATACTGGCATTCACACACACACCCCCACACACACTACTTCTATAAATAGATAGAGATGACTTTAACATGACAGGTGTGTGACAAAGTCATTTGTAGCTGACAGAAAACATATGGGTCTTTAGGGCACGCTTGAATGCCTCTCTCGAATCCACGTATCTCAGTTCGCGTGGGAGATCATTCCAAACGGTCCAAACAATTCCAAACAATCAGAGTCGCTATCATTTTCAAGGTCAATGTCAGTGGCTATGTGCCGCTTTGGTGCCAGTTTTGGTTTTTTGATATTTTCCATATTATAGTATGATAGATATTCATCCCCCGGGGGTCCCCGCCCGCCACCGAGCCCAACAAGGGAAAGTGCAATTGTCGGCGGGTCTCCAGCCGACGCACAATGGAGACTGCCCGAAAGATATACTCAAGGGGGTAAGCCCGATTGAACCGTTTGAGCCACCGCCTTCTATCACACTGTTGAATACAGGGGAATACTGGCGTAAAGCACCCAATCAGCATCAGAGGCTATAGCATGGTGCTCCGTATAACAACCCGCATGTCAACAGGGGGATAGGGCTCGACGTGACAAGAGCCGATTGACTAGGCCGGTACGACTAGCCTCCCGTTTAGGCAGAAGTCAAGGCCAAAGTGGAGTGTTTCAGCCACCAGGATCCTCTTCTCCCCCGACACGGGTCTCCAAGCACGGCAAACACTTGGGATCCAAAGGACCAAAAGCTCACGCGTATTTTTAAGGACCAATCCAACATGGTAAGACCTGGGTAAGCACAGCTCCTTAAAAACCGGACCAGTGAAAAAGACTGAACAACATATCTGCTGACATCAAGTCCTAATCCTGGACAAAGATGGCACCCGTCTGCTAGCCCACTCAGTCAGGGACCGAGTGGACTACCCACCCACGCCACGTGGAGGCCGGTGCCGGGTAGGCTGTATACTGAGAAGGAGCGGGGGCCGAAAGTGCTGAGTTTGGTGCGGGGGATGAGGAGACGGAGAGGGTCGGAGGCGGAGCGGAGGGAGCGGGAAGGAGTGTAGGGGTGAAGTAAGTTGGAGAGATAGGTAGGAGCGTAGTTGTTCAGGGATTTGTAGCAGAGCGACAGAATCTTGTATTGGATGCGTTGGGGGATGGGGAGCCAGTGAAGGAGCTTGAGCAGGAGAGTGATGTGGTCAGATTTTTTCTTTCTGAGGACGAGGCGGGCAGCATTGTTCTGGACGCGCTGGAGAGTGAGAGTGGTAGAGTGAGGAAGGCCGGAAAGGAGAGAGTTGCAGTAGTCGATGCGAGATAAGATGAGAGAGACAGCGAGTTTAGTGGCAGCTTCGGTAGTGAGGTATTTTCTGATCTGACTGATGCGGCGGAGGTGGAAATAACATGCCTGGGCCGTGGCGGAGACGAAGCTGGTCATGGAAAGAGAGGAATCGAGGATAACGCCAAGGTTCTTGATCGAGTCAGAGAGAGAGATGGGGGTGCTGTCGAGTTGAAGGTGAAGAGAGGGATGGAGCTGGGAAAGTTTCTGGTGAGTGCCTACCAGCATGGCTTCTGTTTTGTCGTCGTTCAGTTTGAGCTTGTTTGCTGTCATCCAGCTTTTCACGTCTTCATAGCAGTCAGCCGTGCGAGTCAGTAGTGTCTGAGTGTTGTCGAGTTTGTCTTTGTCTAGTAGTTGTGAGTCGTCAGCGTAGAGGTGGTGGTGTATGTGGTGAGACTGGATGATGTTGGACAGGGGAGAGGTGTGAAAAGGACCGGGCCCAGGACTGACCCCTGTGAAACGCCGCAGGAGAGCATGACTGGGTTGGAGGAGACACCGTCGATGGTGACGGACTGCTGTCTGTCGGAGAGGTAGGAGAGAAACCAGGAGTGGGCAGTCAGTGATGCCAAAGGAGTGGTGAAGGCGGTGGAGGAGGATAGAGTGGTCTATGGTGTCGAAGGCGACAGAGAGATCGAGTAGCGTAAGAAGGGAGATGTTGCCCGAGTCAGTGGAGAGAAGCAGGTCGTTTAGGATATGTAGAAGGGCTGTTTCAGTGCTGTGATGTTTGCGATAGGCAGACTGGAAAGGACTGAGGAGGTTGTTGTCGGCGAGGTGGAGGTTGAGTTGGTTGAGGACAACCTTCTCAAGAAGCTTGGACAGGAAAGATTGATTGTACATTGCTTAACGTCCCGACAGCAACAAGGCTTTCTCAGGACGTGCCTGCATTGCTTGTGAAAAAAAAAAAAAAAAAACAGAAAATTGAATGTATGTCGCCAACCGGTCAAATATGTTAAATAAACCTACAACATGGGGCCTAAATAAAGCTAAGACCATTTAGCAACACACATCCAATATCAAGAACTACAGGCAGTGCAGACAGTAGGGAGAGTTTTAAAAAGGCAAATACAGGTGAATGGACAAAGGGTAGACAGAAACACATGCCCCAGAATAGAGAGAAAACCCCACCCTGTGGGGCTGACCAGGGTGACCCTGGGAACTAAAAAATACCTAACCCCACCCAAGTCCCCCAAGGCAGACCCGGGTGGGGTTGGACAGGAAAGAGAGATTGGAGACTGGGCAGTAGTTCTTGAGTTCGGTTGGGTCGAGGTTGTGGTACTGATACTTTGGTATCAGTTTCAGCCCACTTAATCAAATTTCAAATACAAACGATTTTGAATTTCCAAAAACTACAGTAGCTCGCTTGAGCTTGCCCTTAGCACCACGTGAATGTTCTGTGTTTATGTACAGTGTGTGAGTGAATGCGCGTGATTCACGTGAGCGTGCTTGTTGGGTTCAGTTCGCGGCGGCGCTTTGAGCCGATTTTCAATTGGGATAAAGCGCCTATTTAATGCGCTTATTATTATTATTATTATTATTATTGTGTTTTTTGAGGAGATTGATTGATTGATTGTACATTGCTTAACGTCCCGACAGCAACAAGGCTTTCTCAGGACGTGCCTGCACTGCTTGTGAAAAAAAAAACAACAGAACATTGAATGTATGTCGCCAGCCGGTCAAATACGTTAAATAAACCTAACACATGGGGCCTAAATAAAGCTAAGACCATTTAGCAACACACATCCAACATCAAGAGCTACAGGCAGTGCAGACAGTAGGGAGAGTTTTAAAAAGGCAAATACAGGTGAATGGACAAAGGGTAGACAGAAACACATGCCCCAGAATAGAGAGAAAAACCCACCCTGTGGGGCCGACCAGGGTGACCCTGGGAACTAAAAAATACCTAACCCCACCCAAGTCCCCCAGGGCAGACCCGGGTGGGGTTTTTTGAGGAGAGGACGGACAATGGCGGACTTGAAGATATCGGGGATGGAGCCATTCTCTAGAGATGTGTTGATGATGTCGGTAATGAAGGGCAAAAGTTTTGGGAGGCCGTCCCGGTAGAGAGAAGCTGGGAGGGGGTCTAGTTCGCAGGTTTTGAAAGGCATGGACTTTATGGTCTTGAGGACTTCATCCTGAGAGACGGGGCGGAAGGACGAGAGGGGAGTGCCGGAAAAGGGGGGGGGGGGGGGTCAGGAAGGCAAGGCAGGGAAGGCAGAGTGTCGAGTATGTTGCGCAGAGTTTGGATTTTGTCGGAGAAATAGGAGGAGAAAGCGGACGTAAGTTCTTCTTTGCTGTGTGTGTTGGGAAGAGGAGAGTCTTTAGAAGTGCCTAGGGGTGTGTTCATGGTAGCGTAGAGGGTTTTGGAAGAAGTGGATTCCAGGATTTTGTTTTGAAGGTGTTTACGTTTGGAGTCGGAGATCATTCTGCAGACTTTGGATCTGGTGGTTTGGAAGATCTGTCTGTGAACGGTGAGGTCAGATGAGCGCCACCGGCGTTCCGCTTGTCGGCGCTCGCGCTTGGCCTCAGCTATGTCGTCAGTGAGCCATGGGGAGGGGAGTCGGTTGGGTATGGAGCAGGTGGTGACAGGGGCATGGGTGTCTAGAAGTTTCCGAAGGGAGGAATCGAAATGGGATGTAAGATCGGGAGAGGGGGCAGGGTCCAAGAGAAGGTCGACAGCTTCGTCAAAGAAGTTCTCTTGGTTGACAGATTTTAGTTTGCGACGAGAGACAAAGAGCTTGGTTTTTTTTCGGGGGAGGTAGGTTGAGGGCGATGAGAATAGCGAGGTGGTCGGAGGGAAGCACAGAAGAGGTGTCAGAGTCGAGGAAGAGTTGATCGGAGGTGCGGGTGATGATCCAGTCGAGGGTGTGGCCGAGTCGGTGGGTGGGTTTAGTTAGTTATTTGGGTTTAACGCCGAGCAGGCAACTAAGGCCATCTCACGGCGGGAAGGGTAAAAATCTGGTCAGCCAGACTAAAAGAAAGGTCTTAAGACATGATGTAAATATACCTTAAAAAATATGTCAGGCTAAAATGTCGCACAGGTCTTTAAAGAAAACGTCGGAAGACTCTCAAAAAGGTCAAAATAATAGAAACATCATAATCTATAAACGCTCAAATCTTATTAAAAATATGGCACTCTCTGAGAAAACTGAAGATCTTGTCCGGGGGCACATCCCGGAACAAAACCTTCAAGGAGTCTGCCGTGAAATGTTTATACCTTGTGTCGATTAGATCAGCACAAGACAACAAAAAGTGTTGAACAGAGTACTGCTCGTCGCAGGTATAACACCATGGACGCTCCTCCTGTTTAAGTAAATAAGAGTGCGTAACATACGTGTGGCCGATGTGGAGCCGAGCCAGGACAGTCTCCTCACGGCGGCTGCCGCAGCGATAAGGTAGACCGTCGGACAACTTAGGAAGGGCTTCATGAAGCTTGTTAGCTTCCTCTTTGTCCCACTCGGACTGCCACTCACGGGCTATGTACGCACTAGCCACATGTCTAAAATCACTATAAACAGTTAGTTATTTGGGTTTAACGCCGAGCAGGCGACTAAGGCCATCTCACGGCGGGATGGGTAAAAATCTGGTCAGCCAGACTAAAAGCAAGGTCTTAAGACAAGATGTAAATATAGATTAAAAATCTCAGGCTAAAATGTCGCACATGTCTGGAAAAGAAACGTCTACAGACTCTCAAAAAGGGCAAATAAAAAATTCACATAGTCTATGAATGCTCAGATCTTGTTAAAAATATTGCATTCTCTCAAAAAATTGAAGATTTTGTCCGGGGGAACATCCCGGAACAAAACCTTCAAGGAGTCTGCTGTGAAGTGTTTATATCTGGTGTCAATTAGGTCAGCACAATACAGCAAAAAGTGTCGAACAGAAAACTGCTCATCACAGGCAAAACACCATGGACGCTCATCCTGTTTAAGTAAGTAAGAGTGCGTAACATATGTGTGCCCGATGTGGAGCCGAGCAAGGACAGTCTCCTCACGGCGGCTGCCGCAGCGGAAAGGTAGACTGTCAGACAACTTAGGAAGAGCTTCATGAAGCTTGTTCCCTTCCTCTTTGTCCCACTCGGACTGCCACTCGCGGGCTATGTACGCACTAATAACAGGTTTAAAATCACTATAGACAGTCTGTGTGTCAGGGACAGGGTCACTGCGGGCACTGTTGGCAGCAGAATCTGCGATTCTGTTGCCTTCGATGCCCACATGGCCTGGGACCCAAATAAAAATGATGTCATAATATTCCTTCATCAAGTCCGCGTAGAGCTCTCTAATCTGCACCAGCAGTGGATGGTCTGTTCCCGCGCCCTGAAGGGCCTGCAGGGCAGAAAGAGAGTCAGACAGAATCAGGAAGTTCCTTTCCCGAGACTGATAGGCATGCTTGAGTGCTAGCAGAATGGCCTGCAGTTCTGCACTAAATACAGAGGAATGGTCAGGGAGACGGAGCTTAAATGGGCGTCTAGGATGGCGAGAGGACACTGCAGCCACAGCCACTCTTCCATCCTCAGACTTGGACCCATCCGTATAAAGACGACAATAGCCAGGAAAAATTGAAAGGAGTTCATTGAGGCTCTGTTGGTATATGGCTGGTGGAGTACAATCCTTCTTGTGGGCAGTCAAGTCCAGCAAGATGTCAGGAACTGGTAGTAGCCAGGGTGGAGTGACGTGTTGCAGAGATTCCAAAACTTTGTCCAGGTCCACTCCGGCCGCCTGCAGATGAGGTCGGACACGGAAGGAAAGTGGACGGACAGCTCCCGGATGGGCATCGTAAATCTCTGCAAACGACGGGTTAAAAACACAATCATAGGCAGGATTTTCTGGATGGGCCTTCAGCTTCAGAACGTAGCTGAGCATGAGGCGGATGCGGCGGAGCCTGAGAGAAGGCTCCCCTGCCTCTGCATACAGACTAGGAACTGGAGATGTCCTGAAGGCTCCCAGACATATGCGCAGACCTTGATGGTGAATTGTGTTCAGACGCTGCAGAACAGACTTGGAAGCCGAGCCATATACCACAGAGCCGTAATCCAGTTTGGACCGAACAAGGGCCCGGTACAGTCGAAGTAAGACGATGCGGTCTGCACCCCAGTCAGTACGACCAACGACACGAAGAATGTCGAGGGCCTTCCGACAAGAGGTTCTAAGGTAGTTAACATGGTTGCAGAAGGTCAATCTTTTGTCAAAGATGACCCCCAAAAACTTAGCCTCTTCAGCCACCTTAATTGGCACTCCAGCAATGCTCAGGCTAGGTTCTGGAAAAAATTTCGTCTGGTTAGTAAAATGCACACAGACTGTCTTGGAGGGCGAGAATCTGAATCCATTGAGAGACACCCACCCCTGGATGCGATCAACGCACAGCTGCAAGCGCCTCTCAAGGGACGCAAGTCCTCGACCTCGTGCACACAAAGCAAAGTCGTCCACAAACAAAGAGCATTCAGAATCATCCTTGACGGCCTTTACAATGTTATTTATTTTAATGCTAAATAAAACAGGAGATAGAATACTGCCCTGCGGGACACCCATCTCCTGTTCAAAGGAGTCGGAGAGGGTGGAGCCCACACGGACATGGAACGACCTGTTGGACAAAAAATTGTGAATAAAAACGGGCAGATGCCCTTTAAAACCCATGTCCGACAAATCAGACATTATACCATGCTTCCAGGTAGTGTCATATGCCTTTTCAAGATCAAAGAAAATTGCATAGACATGCTGCTTGTTGACAAAAGCATCTCGGATAAAAGACTCAAAGCGGACTAGATGGTCAGTTGTACTACGGAAGCGCCGGAAACCGCACTGGAGGTCTGTGATGAGACCCTGTGACTCAAGATGCCACACCAGTCGGGCGTTGACCAAGCGTTCCATAGTTTTACATAAACATGATGTCAAAGCTATTGGCCGGTAGTTGCCCGGGTCGGAAGGATCCTTACCCGGCTTGGGAATTGGCACAACCACAGCCTGGCGCCAAGATGGCGGAAAATGACCGGTTATCCAGATATGGTTAAAGGCCTTGAGAAGTACAAGGAGTGAATCCTCAGGCAGATGTGTTATGAGCTGATAATGGATGGTATCTAATCCAGCAGCAGAGTCAGTACATTTCTGCATGGCTTGCTGCAATTCTGAAAACGTAAAAGGGGCATTATAGTCTTCCAAGTTATCCGATATAAAATCACAAGCACAAGATTCTCGCTTCTCCTTCTCTCTCTGGAAGAAAGGTGAATAATGCTCTGTTGAAGAATTATGGGCAATGGTGGAGGCAAGCAAATTGGCCACAGCCTTTTTATCTGTGACCAAACTGGCACCATCTCTAAGATGGCCGACAGAAGCCGAGCCACCCCTGCCCCTAATTCTTCGAACAGCCTTCCAGACTTTTTGGGACGGAGTCCTAGAAGATAAAGATGAGACGAAGCGTCTCCAGGAAGCACGGCGTTCACGTTTAAAAATGTAACGGGCTTTCGCCCGCTGTCTTTTAAAGGTTAAAATATTTGCTTGCGACGGATTACGAAATGCACGTCGCTGAGCAGATTTGCGCATTGTTTGGGCCTTGCGGCACTCTTCATTGAACCATGGTACTCTCGGCTTCCGATGGAGTGATGTGGAAGTTCTAGGGATGGTTTCACCTGCAACCTCCAACAAAATAGAAGTAAAACAAGAAACAGGTTCTTCAGCTGACATGACCACCTCCTCTGTAAGACGAGACTGACAGAGAGAGGCAAACAGAGACCAGTTAGCTTTCTTGAGATTCCAGCGCCCCACCGGCGAATCCTCCTCACAGCTGACCGATGACAGGACTACTGGGAAGTGGTCACTACCACACAGGTCATCGTGAACCTTCCAGTCAAAGTCCAGCATGAGAGAAGGATCACACACAGTGAGGTCTAGAACAGAACTAGATCCGGAACCTGAGTTAGAGTATGTAGGTGAGCCATCGTTAAAGACACATAGGTTAAGTTGAGAAAAAACATCTTCTAACATCTGACCTCTGCCATCATAGTGGTCACTACCCCAAAGGTGAGCATGACCGTTAAAATCCCCCATGAGAATAAAGGGAGGGGGCAGTTGATCTACTAAGTGAAAAATATCATTGCTACAGACCCGCAGTGATGGTGGCAGGTAAATACTGCATATGGTTATGGTCTTTTTTAAGGTAACCCGAGCAGCGACAGCCTGAAGACAGGTGTCGATGCTAACGGGGCTACATAAAATTTGGCTACTAATGAGAAGAGCCGCTCCACCCGAGCGCCTCTCCGAATCAGAGCCTTTATGTATAACATTAAAACCATTAAAAGACACAGGGTCAGAAGTCTTCAGGTAAGTCTCCTGAAGAGATATGACTGAGGGGTTATAGAACTTGACTAAAAGACGTAATTCCTCAAAGTTAGCTCGAAAACCACGACAATTCCACTGAAGCAAAGAGTCCATGATTAAGTCTGATCTGGGGGTAAGGAGTTTTTCCCCCCTTTTTCCTTTACCTTGGAAGGAGTTGAAGAAACAGAGGGGGGCCGGCTCCCGGGCCTCCTCTGGTTCTTCGGAGAGGAAGGGGGTGGAGCTGCTGCAGCATCAGCAACAACAACTTCCACTCCCTCCATCCGCTCCTCCAGTGCAGCATATTTGTTTTGAAGGGGCACATCTGTGTTCCCCTTCTGGGCCCGTGCGCACAGCGGTCCCATAGATTTCTTAGACTTCTGGTCCTGGGCAGCGTTCCTGCCGCTAGAGTTAGCGGCCTTAGAAGGCTGATCAGAGCCAGAAGCCTTTGGAGTTGACTGACTAACAGGTTTGGGTGGGGGCTGAGGCTTAGGGGCAACAGAAGGCGGCACAACCGGACCGGCAGTGTCCGCCTTCTGCGTTCCCTGGCTCCTTGTCACCACCGGAGGAGGGTTACTCTCCAGGGGCGAGATGAGCCGAGGCTCCGCCCCCAACCAAGAAGTTGGGGTCTGACATGAAAAGTCTTTGGTGGGGCGCTTGCCTGCCACCGCTGCACTAAAAGTATACACTGAGGTGTTAGAGGTTGGGGCAGCCGCAGCTGCACCAGGGCCTTCAACCAGTTTTTTGGCATCCAGAAAGGACAGCCCCTTCTCCACACGCACCTGCTGAATCTTGCACTCGGATATCCAACGAGGGCATTTCTTATCCGAAGCCATATGCGCCCCCTGGCAATTCACACACAGGGGGGTGGCTGTGCAGGACTCAGCAGAGTGTCCGAGCCTAGTGCAACGGGCGCATGAAGCCTCTGCCTGACGGCATGTCTTCTGCCCATGGCCATACTTTTGGCACTTAAAGCACCGGAGGGGAAGAGGGACGTACTTTTTCACTCTCAGGGAGTAGTAACCTCCCCAGATGGTAGTAGGAGGGGTGGGGGTGCCAAACGTCAGGATGATGGTAGGGAGACGGATCTCCCCACCACCTCGCTTGGAAGCGAAGCGCCTGACGCAAGTCACCCCCTGAGACTTAAGGTTCCTTACAAGTTCATCTTCTGACAGTTCTGCCAAAGCTTGATCTTTGATTACGCCTCTTGACGAATTCATAGTTTTGTGGGGTGTGACTTCCACAGGAGTGTCTCCGATGGAAGAGAGCCCCAGTAGCCCGCTGGAGTGTGCCCGAGTACGGCACTCCACCAGCAAGTCACCAGACCTGAGGCGCTGGGCGTCAGGCCTGCCAACACGGCTCCTGAGGGTCTCCCCCACCAGAAAAGGATGCAGCTTGGTAACTGGTTTCTCCTTCACCTTGCTATGGACAATGAGGAAGCGAGGCCATACGGCCGACGCCTGAGGCGTCGCTTCCTCACAGTCTGAATCACTGTCATGTGCAATGTCGGTGTCTATGCGCCGTTTCTGTGCTAGTTTTGGTTTTTTGGTTTTATCCATATTATATTAGTAGAGATATTCATCCCTCGGGGGTCCCCGCCCGCCACCGAGCCCAACAAGGGAAAGTGCAACTGTCGGCGGGTCTCCAGCCGACGCACAATGGAGACTGCCCGAAAGATATACTCAAGGGGGTAAGCCCGATTGAACCGTTTGAGCCACCGCCTTCTATCACACCGTTGAATGCAGGGGAATACTGGCGTAAAGCACCTAATCAGCAGCAGAAGCTATAGCATGGTGCTCCGTATAGCAACCCGCATGTCAACAGTGGGATAGGGCTCAACGTGACAAGAGCCGATTGACTAGGCCGGTACGACTAGCCTCCCGTTTAGGTAGAAGTCAAGGCCGAAGTGGAGTGTTGGCACCAGTGAGCCGCAGCCCAAAGGGAACCTCAGCCACCAGGATCCTCTTCTCCCCCGACACGGGTCTCCAAGCACGGCAAACACTTGGGATCCAAAGGACCAAAAAGTCACGAGTATTTTTAAGGACCAATCCAACATGGTACGACCTAGGTTAGCACAGCTCCTTAAAAACCGGACCAGTGAAAAGGCTGAACAACATATCTGCTGACATCAAGTCCTAATCCTGGACAAAGATGGCACCCGTCCGCTAGCCCACTCAAGTCAGGTACTGAGCGGACTACCCACCTACGCCACGTGGAGGCCGGTGCCGGGTAGGCCACTATAAACAGTCTGTGTGTCAGGGACAGGGTCATTGCGGGCATCGTTGGCAGCAGAATCTGCGATCCTGTTGCCTTCGATGCCCACATGCCCTGGAACCCAAATAAAAATGATATCATAATATTCCTTCATCAAGTGCGCGTGGAGCTCTCTGATCTGCACCAGCAGTGGGTGGTCATTTCCCGTGCCCTGAAGGGCCTGCAGGGCAGAAAGAGAGTCAGACAGAATCAGGAAGTTCCTTTCTCTAGATCGATAAGCATGCCTGAGTGCCAGCAGAACCGCCTGCAGTTCCGCACTAAATACAGATGAGTGGTCTGGGAGGCGGTGCTTAAATGGGCGTCTAGGATGGCGAGCGGACACTGCGGCCGCAGCCACTCTCCCATCCTCAGACTTTGACCCATCGGTTAAGATGCGACAATAGCCAGGAAAAATTGAAAGCAGCTCATTGAGGCTCTGTTGGTATATGGCTGGTGGAGTAGAGTCTTTCTTGTGGGCAGTCAAGTCCAGCAAGATGTCAGGAACTGGTAAGAGCCAAGGTGGAGTGATGTGTTGCAGGGATTCCGAAACTCTGTCCAGGTCCAATCCGGCCGCCTGCAGATGAGGTCGGACACGGAAAGAAAGTGGACGGACAGCTCCCGGATGGGTATCGTAAATCTCTGCAAACGATGGGTTAAAAACACAATCATAGGCAGGATTGTCTGGATGGGCCTTCAGTTTCAGAACGTAGCTGAGCATGAGGCGGATGCGGCGGAGCTTGAGAGAAGGCTCCCCTGCCTCGGCATACAGACTAGGAACTGGAGACGTTCTGAAGGCCCCAAGACATATCCGCAGACCCTGATGGTGAATTGTGTTCAGACGCTGTAGTACAGACTTGGAAGCTGAGCCATACACCACAGAGCCATAATCCAGTTTGGACCGAACAAGGGCCCGGTACAGACGAAGTAAGACAGTACGGTCCGCACCCCAGTCAGTACGACTGACGACACGAAGAATGTCGAGAGCCTTCTGACAAGAGGTTCTAAGGTAATTAATATGGTTGCGAAAGGTAAGTCTTTTGTCAAAAATGACCCCCAGAAACTTTGCCTCCTCGGCCACCTTAATTGGCACTCCAGCAATGCTCAGGCTAGGTTCTGGAAAAAATTTCGTCTGGTTAGTAAAATGCACACAAACAGTCTTGGAGGGCGAGAACTTGAATCCATTGAGAGACACCCACCGCTGGATGCGATCAACGCACAGCTGCAAGCGCCTCTCAAGGGACGCAAGTCCTCGACCACGTGCGCACAAAGCAAAGTCGTCAACAAACAAAGAGCATTCAGAATCATCCTTGACGCCCTTTACAATGTTATTAATTTTAATACTAAATAAAACAGGAGATAGAATGCTGCCCTGTGGGTTTGATTGATTGATTGTACATTGCTTAACGTCCCGACAGCAACAAGGCTTTCTCAGGACGTGCCTGCACTGCTTGTGAAAAAAAACCCAACTAAACAGAACATTGAATGTATGTCGCCAGCCGGTCAAATACGTTAAATAAACCTAAAACATGGGGCTTAAATAAAGCTAAGACCATTTAACAACACACATCCAATATCAAGAGCTACAGGCAGTGCAGACAGTAGGGAGAGTTTTAAAAAGGCAAATACAGGTGAATGGATCTCGGGTAGACAGAAACACATGCCCCAGAATAGAGAGGAAAACTCACCCTGTGGGGCTGACCAGGGTGACCCTGGGAACTAAAAAGTACCTAACCCCACCCAAGTCCCCCAGGGCAGACCCGGGTGGGGGTTGCCCTGTGGGACACCCATCTCCTGTTCAAAGGAGTCGGAGAGGGTGGAGCCCACACGGACATGGAACGACCGATTAGTAAAAAAATTGTGAATGAAAACGGGCAGGTGCCCTTTAAAACCCATGTCCAACAAGTCAGACATTATGCCATACTTCCAGGTAGTGTCATACGCCTTCTCAAGATCGAAGAAAATTGCATAGACATGCTGCTGGTTGACAAAAGAATCTCGAATAAATGATTCAAAGCGGACTAAATGGTCAGTTGTACTACGGAAGCGCCGGAAACCGCACTGGAGGTCTGTGAGGAGACCCTGTGACTCAAGATGCCACACCAGGCGGGCGTTGACCAGGCGCTCCATAGTTTTACATAAACATGATGTCAAAGCGATAGGCCGGTAGTTGCCCGGGTCGGAAGGATCCTTACCCGGCATGGGGATCGGTACAACCACAGCCTGGCGCCAAGACGGCGGAAAATGACCAGTTCTCCAGATATGGTTAAAGGCCTTGAGAAGTACAAGGAGTGACCTCTCAGGCAGATGCGTTAGGAATTGATAGTGGACGGTATCTAGGCCAGCAGCAGAGTCATTACATTTCTGCAAAGCTTGCTGCAATTCTGATAATGTAAACGGGACATTATAGTCTTCTGAGTTATCGGACTTAAAATCAGAAATACGAGACTCTCGCTTCTCCTTCTCTCTCTGGAAGAAAGGTGAATAATGCTCCGTTGAAGAATTATGGGCAATGGTGGAGGCAAGCAAATTGGCCACAGCTTTTTTATCTGTAACCAAACTGGCACCATCTCTAAGATGGCCAACAGAGGCCGAGCCACCTCTGCCCCTAATTCTCCGAACAGCCTTCCATACTTTCTGGGACGGAGTCCGAGAAGTTAAAGATGAGACGAAGCGTATCCAGGAAGCACGGCGTTCACGTTTAAAAATGTAACGGGCTTTCGCCCTCTGTCTTTTAAAGGTTAAAATATTCACTTGCGACGGATTACGGAAAGCACGTCGCTGAGCAGATTTGCGCGCTATTTGGGCCTTGCGGCACTCTTCGTTGAACCATGGTACTCTCGGCTTCCGAGGGACTGATGCGGAAGTTTTAGGGATGGTTTCATTGATTGATTGATTGTACATTGCTTAACGTCCCGACAACAACAAGGCTTTCTCAGGACGTGCCTGCACTGCTTGTGAAAAAAAAACTAAACAGAACATTGAATGTATGTCGCCAGCCGGTCAAATACATTAAATAAACCTAACACATGGGGCCTAAATAAAGCTAAGACCATTTAGCAACACACATCCAATATCAAGAGCTACAGGCAGTGCAGACAGTAGGGAGAGTTTTAAAAAGGCAAATACAGGTGAATGGACAAAGGGTAGACAGAAACACATGCCCCAGAATAACGAGAAAAACCCACCCTGTGGGGCTGACCAGGGTGACCCTGGGAACTAAAAAATACCTAACCCCACCCAAGTCCCCCAGGGCAGACCCGGGTGGGGTTAGGGATGGTTTCACCCGCTACGTCCAACAAAATAGTAGTAAAAGAAGAAATAGGTTCTTCAGATGACATGACCACCTCCTCTGTAATACGAGACTGACAGAGGGAGGCGAACAGAGGCCAGTTAGCTTTCTTAAGATTCCAGCGCCCCACCGGCGGATCCTCCCCACAGCTGACCGATGACAGGACTACTGGGAAGTGGTCACTACCACACAGGTCATCGTGAACCTTCCAGTCAAAGTCCAGCATGAGAGAAGGATCACACACAGTGAGGTCTAGAACAGAAATAGATCCTGAACCTGGGTTAGAGTATGTAGGTGAACCATCGTTAAAGACACACAGGTTAAGTTGAGAAAAAACATCTTCTAACATCTGACCTCTGCCATCATAGTGGTCACTACCCCAAAGGTGAGCGTGACCGTTAAAATCCCCCATGAGAATAAAGGGAGGGGGCAGTTGATCAACTAAATTAAAAAAATCACTACTACAGACCCGCAGGGATGGTGGCAGGTAAATACTGCATATGGTTATGGTCTTCTTCAAGGTAACCCGAGCTGCGACAGCCTGAAGACAGGTGTCGATGCTAACGGGGCTACATAAAATTTGGCTACTAATGAGAAGAGCCACTCCACCCGAGCGCCTCTCCGAATCAGAGCCTTTATGTATAACGTTAAAACCATTAAAGGACACAGGGTCAGAAGTCTTCAGGTAAGTCTCCTGAAGAGATATTACTGAGGGGTTATAGCACTTGACTAAAAGACGTAATTCCTCAAAGTTAGCTTGAAAACCACGACAATTCCACTGAAGCAGAGAGTCCATGATTAAGTCTTATCTGGGGGTGCGGAGTTTTTCCCCCCTTTTTCCTTTGCCTTGGAAGGAGTTGGAGAAACAGAGGGGGGCCGGCTCCCGGGCCTCCTCTAGTTCTTAGGAGATGAAGGGGGTGGAGCTGCCGCAGCATCGGCAACTTCCACTCCCTCCATCTGCTCCTCCAATGCAGCATATTTGTTTTGAAGGGGGACATCAGTGTTCCCCTTCTGGGCCCGTGCGCACGGCGGTCCCATAGATTTCTTAGACTTCTGGTCCTGGGCAGCGGTCCTGCCGCTAGAGTTAGCGGCCTTAGAAGGCTGACCAGAGCCAGAAACCTTTGGTGTTGACAAACTAGTAGGTTTGGGTGGGGGCTGAGGCTTAGGGTTAGTTATTTGGGTTTAACGCCGAGCAGGCGACTAAGGCCATCTCACGGCGGGATGGGTAAAAATCTGGTCAGCCAGACTAAAAGCAAGGTCTTAAGACAAGATGTAAATATAGATTAAAATCTCAGGCTAAAATGTCGCACATGTCTTTAAAAGAAATGTCTACAGACTCTCAAAAAGGGCAAATAAAAAAGATTCACATAGTCTATGAATGCTCAAATCTTGTTAAAAATATTGCATGTTCGCAAGAAATTGAAGATTTTGTCCGGGGGAACATCCCGGAACAAAACCTTCAAGGAGTCTGCTGTAAAGTGTTTATATCTGGTGTCAATTAGGTCAGCACAATACAGCAAAAAGTGTCGAACAGAAAACTGCTCATCACAGGCAAAACACCATGGACGCTCATCCTGTTTAAGTAAGTAAGAGTGCATAACATACGTGTGCCCGATGTGGAGCCGAGCAAGGACAGTCTCCTCACGGCGGCTGCCGCAGCGGAAAGGTAGACTGTCAGACAACTTAGGAAGAGCTTCATGAAGCTTGTTCCCTTCCTCTTTGTCCCACTTGGACTGCCACTCGCGGGCTATGTACGCACTAATCACAGGTTTAAAATCACTATAGACAGTCTGTGTGTCAGGGACAGGGTCACTGCGGGCACTGTTGGCAGCAGAATCTGCGATTCTGTTGCCTTCGATGCCCACATGGCCTGGGACCCAAATAAAAATGATGTCATAATATTCCTTCATCAAGTCTGCGTAAAGCTCTCTAATCTGCACCAGCAGTGGATGGTCTGTTCCCGCGCCCTGAAGGGCCTGCAGGGCAGAAAGAGAGTCAGACAGAATCAGGAAGTTCCTTTCCCGAGACTGATAGGCATGCTTGAGTGCCAGCAGAATTGCCTGCAGTTCTGCACTAAATACAGAGGAATGGTCAGGGAGACGGAGCTTAAATGGGCGTTTAGGATGGCGAGAGGACACTGCAGCCGCAGCCACCCTCCCATCCTCAGACTTGGACCCATCCGTATAAAGACGACAATAGCCAGGAAAAATTGAAAGGAGTTCATTGAGGCTCTGTTGGTATATGGCTGGTGGAGTACAATCCTTCTTGTGGGCGGTCAAGTCCAGCAAGATGTCAGGAACTGGTAGTAGCCAGGGTGGAGTGACGTGTTGCAGAGATTCCGAAACTTTGTCCAGGTCCACTCCGGCCGCCTGCAGATGAGGTCGGACATGGAAAGAAAGTGGACGGACAGCTCCCGGATGAGCATCGTAAATCTCTGCAAACGACGGGTTAAAAACACAATCATAGGCAGGATTGTCTGGATGGGCCTTCAGCTTCAGAACGTAGCTGAGCATGAGGCGGATGCGGCGGAGCCTGAGAGAAGGCTCCCCGGCTGAGGCTTAGGGACAGCAGAAGGCGGTGCCACCGGACCGGTAGCGTCCGCCCCCTGCGTTCCCTGTCTCCTCGTCACCACCGGAGGAGGGTTACTCTCCAGGGGTGAGAGGATCCGAGGCTCCGCCCCCAACCAAGAAGTTGGTGTTTGACAAGAGAAGTCTTTGGTGGGGCGCTTGCCTGCCACCGCAGCACTGAAAGTATACACAAAGTTGTTATTTGAGTTTGGCGCCGCCTCAGCTGCACCAGGACCGTCAACCAGTTTTTTTGCGTCCGCGAAGGACAGCCCCTTCTCCACACGCACCTGCTGAATCCTGCACTCGGAGATCCAACGAGGGCACTTCTTGTCCGAAGCCATATGCGCCCCCTGGCAATTCACACACAGGGGGATGGCTGTGCAGGACTCAGCAGAGTGTCCGGGCTTAGTGCAACGGGCGCATAGAGCCTCTGCCTGGCGGCATGTCTTCTGCCCATGGCCATACTTTTGGCACTTAAAGCACCGGAGGGGGAGAGGGACGTACTTTTTCACTTTTAGGGAGTAGTAACCTCCCCAGATGGTAGTAGGAGCTGTGGGGGTGCCAAACGTCAGGATGATGGTAGGGAGACGGATCTCCCTACCACCTCGTTTGGAAATGAAGCGCCTGACGTAGGTCACCCCCTGTGACTTAAGGTTCCGTACAAGTTCATCTTCAGACAGTTCGGCCAATGCTTGATCTTTAATCACTCCTCTAGAGGAATTCATTGTTTTGTGGGGAGTGACCTCCACTGGAGTGTCTCCGATGGAGGAGAGCCTCATTAGCCCATTGGAGTGTGCCCGGGTACGGCACTCTACCAACAAGTCACCAGACCTGAGGCGCTGGGCCTCAGGCCTGCCAACACGGCTCCTGAGGGTCTCCCCTACCAGGAAAGGGTGCAGCTTTGAAACAGGCTTCTCTTTAACTTTGCTGTGGATAATGAGAAAGCGAGGCCAGGTGGCCGACGCCTGAGGTGTCGCTTCCTCACAGTCAGAGTCACTATCGTTCTCAATGACAATGTCGGCGGCTATGTGCCGCTTTGGTGCTAGTTTTGGTTTTTTGATATTTTCCATATTATAGTATGATAGATATTCATCCCCCGGGGGTCCCCGCCCGCCACCGAGCCCAACAAGGGAAAGTGCAATTGTCGGCGGGTCTCCAGCCAACGCACAATGGAGACTGCCCGAAAGATATACTCAAGGGGGTAAGCCCGATTGAACCGTTTGAGCCACCGCCTTCTATCACACTGTTGAATACAGGGGAATACTGGCGTAAAGCACCTAATCAGCATCAGAGGCTATAGCATGGTGCTCCGTATAACAACCCGCATGTCAACAGGGGGATAGGGCTCGACGTGACAAGAGCCGATTGACTAGGCCGGTACGACTAGCCTCCCGTTTAGGCAGAAGTCAAGGCCAAAGTGGAGTGTTTCAGCCACCAGGATCCTCTTCTCCCCCGACACGGGTCTCCAAGCACGGCAAACACTTGGGATCCAAAGGACCAAAAGCTCACACGTATTTTTAAGGACCAATCCAACATGGTAAGACCTGGGTAAGCACAGCTCCTTAAAAACCGGACCAGTGAAAAAGACTGAACAACATATCTGCTGACATCAAGTCCTAATCCTGGACAAAGATGGCACCCGTCTGCTAGCCCACTCAGTCAGGGACCGAGTGGACTACCCACCCACGCCACGTGGAGGCCGGTGCCGGGTAGGCGGGTGGGTTTAGTGATGTGTTGTGTAAGATTGTGGTTTGAAAGTGACGTGCAAAGGCGTTTTATGTCAGGGTGGTCGGGTTTGTCGAAGTGGAAGTTAAAGTCGCCAAGAAGGATGTGTTTTCCGGGTCATGTGCTGTAGTGGTCGAGGAGGAGGTCGAACTCGGTGAGGAACATGGAGTTTGTTTTGAGAGCTTGGAGGGGGGCGATAGATACATAGAAGATGAGGGACTGGCCAGGGAGTTTTGCTACGGCCTCGACAGATTCAAAGGAGGGATGAGCAAAAGGGAGAGACTGAGAGAAGGAGAGGTGAGCAGAAAGACAGTCCCTGTAGATGATGGCAATGCCACCCCCTCTGGAAATTATCGGGGACGGAGCCATTTTCTAGAGATGTGTTGATGATATCAGTAATAAAGGGCAAAAGTTTAGGAAGGCCATCACGGTAGAGAGAAGCCGGAAGAGGGTCTAGTTCACAGGTTTTGAAGGGCATAGACTTTATGGTTTTGAGAACTTCATCCTGAGAGATAGGTCGGAAAACGAGAAGGGAGTGCCAGTGAAGAGGGGTTCGGGAGGGCTAGGCTGAGAACTGAGGTAGAGTATTGAGTGTGTTACGCAGAGTTTGGATTTTGTCAGAGAAATAGGTGGAAAAGGCGGACAGGAGTTCTTCTTTGCTGTGTGTGTTGGGGAGAGGAGAGTCTTTAGATGTGCCTAAGAGTGTATTCATGGTAACGTAGAGAGTTTTGGAAGAAGTGGATTCCAGGATTTTGTTTTGAAGGTGTTTGCGTTTGTCATCGGACTGATCATTTTACAAACTTTGGATCTGGCGGTTTGGAAGATCTGTCTGTGAACAGTGAGATCGGATGATCGCCAGCGGCGTTCTGCTTGTCGGCGCTCGCGCTTGGCCTTAGCTATCTCGTGGGTGAGCCAAGGGGAGGGGAGTTGGTCAGGCATGGAGCAGGGAGAGAGGAGGGACGGGAGGACTGCATGTTTTGAACATAGAGCCCTCTTTCTGAAAATGATCGGTCGATGGTAAGCATAGCGAGTTAGTGTAGATGAAGATGAGATTCTTCCTATTCCATTCTTTATTCAACCAAAGACAAAGACTGACCATGTGATGTGCGGCGGGAGTGAGCAAGATGGGGGAACTGCCATCACTATCTCGACTGATAGTGTTTCTGTATTCTGCCGATTTTGTACGTGTATTCATTCAATCACGGTCAGTTATTTTTAGCGCTTGATTTTTGCATTAAAATACATATAGATATGATTTGTAAGCAGTAGACGCAAAGTGCTACAGAGGGTGAAACAGCAGTTCCAAGGATTGTGACCTTATGAACGTGAAGCATTCATAGTATTGCCCGTACACATTGGTCTCTCTTGGCTTGACTTCGCGAACGAAGATTCTATAGGGCTTGCCCACGTCGTCTGCAGGCATTTTCGTGGCTGCGGAGGCCAATCCGGGACAGGCAGGTTCGACCGCAGAGGCTGCAGGGGAAGGTCTGGTCAGGGTTCTGAGTTACGACAACTCTGTTTTTTCTTCTAAGCCGCTTGTCCTTAAGGTTAGCTCTGCGAGAGTCCTCAAAGGAGATGGCTGCCTTGTGAATGGTGGAGCGCCAGGTGTCACGGTCCGCAGCAAGCGAAGACCACTGGCGGTGGTCGATTTGGCAGGCACTAAGTGACTTCTTGAGACCGTCTTTGTATCTCTTCTTTGGTGCCCCTCTGTCTCGGTGTCCAGTGGCGAGCTCGCCGAACAGAGTGATCTTGGGCAGGCGATGATCCTCCATCCTGGAGACGTGCCCCGCCCAGCGAAGCTGTGTCCGCAGCAGCAAAGCCTCGATGCTCACAGTTTCCACCTGTTCAAGGACCTCGACGTTGGTGACATAGTCACTCCAGTGAATGCTGAGGATGGTACGCAGGCAGCGTTGGTGAAAGCGTTCGAGGAGTCGTAGTTGGCTGCGGTAGAGGGCCCAGGACTCGGAACCGTACAGCAGGGTGGTGAGGACGACAGCTCTGTACACCCTGATCTTGATGCCTTTTTTCAGCTGTTGATTGTGCCACACCCGCTTGAATAGTCGCCCGAAAGCACTGTTCGCTTTTGCCAGCCTGTTGTCCAGCTCCTTGTCCAGCTTGGCGTCTGACGTGATGATGCAGCCAAGGTAGGTAAACTGGTGTACAGACTTCAGTTCGGACTCGCCGATGGTGATGTGGGGAGGGCGATGCTCTTCCTTGGGTGCCGGCTGATGGAGAACCTCTGTCTTTTTCAGACTGACCTCGAGTCCAAAGAGCTGGGCAGCATCTGCGAAGCAGGACGTAATGCGCTGCAAGGCTCTCTCTGTGTGTGCAACGAGGGCAGCGTCATCAGCGAAGAGCAGCTCACGAATCAGTTGGTCTAGGGTTTTCGTGTGGGCCTGCAGTCGTCTGAGGTTGAACAGGCTGCCATCGAGACGATACCTGATGTACACTGCGTCGTCATCGTCGAGGTCCGCTGTGGCCTGCTTCAACATCATGCTGAAGAAGATGGTGAAGAGGGTCGGTGCCAGCACGCAGCCTTGTTTCACGCCGTTGCGAATGGGGAATGGTTCTGAGAGGTCACTGTTTAGTCTGACCTGGCCTTGCTGGTCCTCGTGGAGATGGACGATCATGTTGAGGAACTTTGGGGGACAACCTAGTCGCTCCAGGATCTGCCACATACCTTGCCTGCTCACAGTGTCAAACGCTTTTGTTAGGTCCACAAACGTTACGTACAGCCCTTTGTTATGCTCGCGGCACTTCTCCTGAAGCTGTCTCAGCACAAAGACCATGTCGGTGGTACTCCTGTTGGCTCTGAAGCCACACTGGCCCTCTGGGAGGTGGTCTTCAGCGATGGCAGGTACCAGCCGATTCAGGAGCAACCTTGCGAGAATTTTCCCGGCAATGGACAGCAGGGTAATTCCACGATAATTAGAGCAGGCAGACTTCTCTCCTTTGTTCTTGTACAGGGTGATGATGACTGCATCACGGAGATCCTTTGGTAGTGTTCCTTTTTCCCAGCAGCAGAGAAAGAGGTCGTGGAGCTTGTTGTGCAGTGCTGGGCCTCCATGTTTCCAGATCTCTGGCGGGATTCCGTCAATGCCTGCTGCTTTGCCACTCTTGAGCTGGTGGATGGCTGTGAGGGTCTCTTCGGCGGTGGGCGGTTCGTCCAATTCAACCTTTAGTGGAAGGTGTGGGATTTGGAGGATGACTGTTTCTTGAACAGTGCGTTCAGCGCCGAAGAGGTCCTGAAAGTATTCCGACCAGCGGTTCAAGATGGAGGTATTATCTGTGAGGAGTGCCTGTCCATCAGCGCTTCGCAGGGGACTTTGTACCAGGTGCCTAGGGCCATACACTGCTTTCAGTGCTTCGTAGAAGCCCCTGTAGTCACCGTTGTCAGCGCAGAGCTGGGTCCTCTGTGCGAGTCTCGACCACCACTCGTTCTGGAGCTCTCTAAGCTTGAGCTGGAGACTGCTGCAGATGAGGCTGAAG
Organism: Semisulcospira habei; assembly: GCA_036245525.1. Classification (NCBI taxonomy): domain Eukaryota; kingdom Metazoa; phylum Mollusca; class Gastropoda; family Semisulcospiridae; genus Semisulcospira; species Semisulcospira habei. The sequence continues at coordinate 110,283,434 of BTPG01000005.1, forward strand.
GCAGACTTCTTCACAGGGCAGGAAGGCTGGGCTAGGTGGGCCTGGTGGGCGGCTCTTTTTTTTGCTAGAAGTTCCTGGATCTCTACGTCGTTTTCGTCAAACCAGTCTTTGTTCCTCTTTCTAGCAAAGCCCAAGACTTCCACAGAGGATTTTACAATAGCAGTTTTCAGTTGTTCCCAGAGTGTTTCAGGGGAGGAGTCTGCTGGATCAACTGTGTCTTTGAGCATGCGCTGTAAATCGGCCTGAAGGGCAGCTTTCTTGTCGTCACGCTGAAGGCTGGCAACATCAAGCTTTTTCTTGGGGGGGCCCCCTTTCTTGGGTTTCAGCTTGAGGCGGAGCCTGAGTTTGCAGCGAACAAGGCGGTGGTCAGTGTGGCACTCTGCGCTGGGCATCACTCTGGTGAGGAGGACGTCACTGCGGTCCCTCTGACGCACTAGGATATAGTCGATAAGGTGCCAGTGCTTGGAGCGAGGATGCATCCAGGTGGTCTTTCGACTGTCCTTTTGCTGGAAAGTAGTGTTGGTGATGACAAGTTGCTGCTCTGCACAGAGCTCCAACAGTAGGCGACCATTGTCATTGCAGTTCCCAACGCCATGCTTGCCGAGGACTCCTTTCCAGGCTTCAGAGTCTTGGCCCACTCTGGCGTTGAAGTCGCCAAGGATGATGACTTTGTCGTCTGCAGGGGTGCTCTGCAGGAGGCTGCGCAGGTCAGAGTAGAACTTATCTTTTTCTGCAGGCTCTGCCAGGAGGGTTGGGGAGTACACACTGAGAAGGGTGACGTATTGCTGGTGTCTCAGTGGGAGGCGCATGGACATGATGCGGTCGGAGTGACCCGTTGGTAGGTTTTCCAACTTAGTCGCAATGGGGGTCTTCACCATGAAGCCCACGCCTGAGAGCCGTCTTTCTGATGCAGGCCTGCCTGACCAGTAGAGGGTGTAGCCAGCGCCAAGTTCTTGGAGGCTGCCTTCCTCCGGAAGGCGTACTTCGCTGAGAGCGGCGATGTCGATGTTTAACCTCCGCAATTCATGGGCAATGAGGGCGGAGCGACGTTCAGGGCGTCCGCTGTCTGCTGTGTCGAGCATGGTTCGGATGTTCCAGCATGCTACGTTGAGTCCGGTCGTGGTCGTCATGAGAGTGGATCCATTGTTTTTTCTTGTTTTCTGACCGCATGAGAAGATGCCCGTTGACCGCGGCTAGCCAACTGGGGTTACGAGGGGATGAGCTTTGGTTAGGCCACCTTTTCTAGGCCCCTCTCCGTGTGGAGCAAGCAGTGCTGTCCCTAGAGAAGGCTGCTTGGTCGTTCAGGGTGTGCCGAGTGACGTTGTCATCCCCAGGTCAACATCAGGCGACCAATATCCTGAACCGCCTGCATGCAGGTTTGAGACTGCGGCTTCCAGTGACATCTTTCACCTGCCGTTTTGCCCCTTGCCCATCGCTACAGGACTTGGAAAGTTCAGTGTCATAGTCCGTGGGCGTTTCCTAAAGCCTGCGCGGTGGAGCTTTTTGGTGGAGTGCAGTGTGCGCAGTACTGGCCCCACCATTTAAACCCTTGGTTCGTTTGCCATGGCCTAGCAAGCTGGGACGGTGGCATCGAGGTCCTCGGGTCGTAGGTTTTATATCAGACTGTCCTTGTCTTAGTCTCTGGCTCAAAAGCCTTCTCCGGAGACACGGGGGCTTTGATGTCAGGGGTTTCCTCCCTTAGCCTTTCCGCAGCCAAGCGGCCAGGCCTGCAAGGCAGCAGGGGACTCGTGGGGGCCGGGGTCGTCTATGTCCCGTGCAGATGTGAACATCTGCCCACTGCCCAGACGGTGACACCAGAGGAGAAAAATCCAACGCCGGAACCCGGTATCGAACCACGCACCTTTGGCATTGGAGGCAGACGCCTTAACCACTGCGCCACTTCCCCGTCGACACGGCTAAAAATAGCACACTAGATGAGAGTAAGTAGGTAAAGTATGATACTATGCACGTTTAACCTGCAGGGCAGGGAACACTCAGATACACATCTTTCACACACACTCTCTTCTTTCAGACTGTGAAGAAGTTTTAGTCTAAATCGGTTAACACGAAATACGTTTTAAAGAAACTAATTTTCCCCGTCCCCAGAAATTCATGTTAAGCGGACTCCACTGTATGATTCTAGAAACTGTCCGTAAACATCATTCCATTTCCAGTTAGTTCTGGACATTAAAGAGCACTAGTTGCCATGGAAACTATATTTAAAAGGGCCAAACTGTGTTTTTGTTTCACGATCCATTGTAACACATAAATAGCTAAGTTATTTTTAATAAATTTGACCATTCAGACCATCCCTTGTGAACAGTAAGCAACAATATATGGGATTAAAGGCCCTAGGTGCTCCTGGAGCCTTCTCAACATTGCATAAAACTGTTTGACGAATATCAACACCTGATATATGTACAAATAATGTATTATAATGCCACGTGTGGCTACAGTTGTTATTTTGTTCATAACTGCGTGATTACATCACTTTTTGTCAATTTTAACGCTGAAGCGTAAGTGCTACTCAACTCCACCATGTGTCAGAGCTGAGCTAAAAGCTATTTATAGCTCCAAACTCCAGGTCTTCGAGAAAAACAGAAAAGTTGCTGGCAATCTGATATAACGGCCTTTGTGGGGCTATATCACAGTCAGGTGTCTTAATTAATCAGTTATGCCCGGAAATCAATGTAACAGGTTTGTATGGTCACCGTGGATGCCAAGTTTTTTTTTTTTAAACAAGATGTAGGTAGGCCCACTCAATTTATTTTTCTCTAGAAACTGCCACCAAAAGAAATTTAGAAGATCCCTTCAAGATGTTCGAGTGAGGAGGGGAGCAGATGTCGCCTCAGACCACCATCTGCTTACCTTAAGAATGAAGCTCAAGCTAAAGAAAAGCCGCACAGAGACAACAAGAAGACAGCGCTATAATGTAGGCCTCCTGAGAGAAACTGGAGTTAGAGAAGAGTTCAAACTGGTGCTGTCCAACCGGTTTCAAGCGCTACAGGAGCTAGTAAATGAAGAGGAGGCGGTCACCACAGAGCAGCAGTGGAAGGCAGTTAGAGAGGCGCTGAACTCAACCTGCAAAGACACTGTAGGGTTCAGGAAACACCACCACAAGGACTGGCTGTCGGCACAGACCTTGAAGAAGATAGAAGCGAGGAAGCAGAAGAAAGCAGCGGTCAACAACAGTCGCACGAGAGCAGCCAAAGTAAGGGCACAGGGGGAATACTCGGAAGCCAACCGCGAGGTGAAGAGGAGTATCAGGGCAGACAAGAGGGCCTACACAGACAGCCTGGCAGCAGAGGCAGAAAAGGCAGCAGGCAGCGGCAACATGAAACAGCTCTACGACATTACCAGAAGATTGTCGGGTAAGTATGGCCATACAGAAAGACCAGTAAAAGACAAAGGCAAGCCTATTGCAGACAGAGCAGACCAACTCGACAGATGGGCCGAGTATTTTGAAGAGTTACTGAACAGACCTAGCCCACCCGACCCCCCGACATCCAGCCGGCAGAGACCGACCTACCCATCAGCTGTGACAGACCCAGCCGGGAAGAGATCAGAAAAGCAGTGGGATTTTTGAAGAATGGCAAAGCAGCAGGGCCAGATGGCATCCCAGCGGAGTCTCTGAAAGCAGACCTAGAGACAACAGTTGAGATGCTGTACCCACTGTTTGGAAAGATCTGGGAAGAGGAGGTGATGCCAGCTGACTGGAAGGAGGGGTACCTAATCAAGCTTCCCAAGAAAGGCGACCTCAGCAAGTGTTCCAACTACAGAGGAATCAACTTGCTGTCAGTACCAGGAAAGGTCTTCAACAGGATCATCCTAGAGAGAATGAAGAGCTCCGTTGACCCCCAGCTGAGAGACCAGCAAGCAGGATTCAGGAAAAACCGATCATGTACAGACCAGATCGCCACTCTCCGCATCATCGTGGAACAGTCTCTGGAGTGGAGCTCCCCGCTGTACGTCAACTTTGTGGATTATGAGAAAGCATTTGACAGCGTGGACCGAGAGACTCTGTGGAGACTCCTACGACACTACGGTGTACCCACAAAGCTCGTCCGCCTGATCAAGAGCAGCTATGATGGCATGACATGTCGCGTGATCCACGAAGGGCAGTTCACCAGAGAGCTCCAGGTCAGAACTGTTGTCAGGCAGGGGTGTCTGCTGTCTCCGTTCCTCTTCCTACTGGCCATAGACTGGGTCATGAAGATGACCACAGAGCACAGACGAAGTGGAATACAGTGGACACTGTGGACACAGCTTGACGACCTCGATTTTGCAGACGACTTGGCATTACTGTCCCACACTCATCAACAAATGCAGGACAAGACCACGAGGCTTGCTGACATCTCGTCCCAAGTGGGCCTCACCATTCACAAACAGAAAACAAAGACAATGAGGCTGAACGCAACCAGGGAAGAACCAGTCTTGCTTGCTGGCACCCCGTTGGAGGAGGTGGAGTCCTTCACCTATCTCGGGAGCATCATAGACAAAAAAGGCGGCACTGATGCAGATGTCAGATCACGAATCGGTAAAGCCAGAGCAGCCTTTCTCCAGTTGAAAAAAGTGTGGAGTTCCAGAGAGCTGTCACAACACACCAAAGTCCGGATTTTCAACTCCAATGTAAAAGCAGTTCTCTTATATGGAGCAGAGACATGGAGATTGACAAAAACCACAGTCAACAGAGTACAGACCTTCATGAACAGTTGCCTTAGAAGAATTTTGAAAATCCACTGGCCAGAGAAGATCAGCAACGTCAGACTCTGGGAGAGAACAGAGCAGATAACAGCAGAGAATGAAATTGGGCGAAGAAGATGGGGATGGATCGGTCACAGTCTGAGAAAGCCAGCTTCCAGTATCACTAGGCAGGCATTGTCATGGAACCCCCAGGGAAAGAGGAAAAGAGGTAGGCCGAGAAACTCCTGGCGTCGAGACCTCCAAGCAGACATCAAGAGACTGGGAACCACCTGGAGTAGAATCGAAGGAGAAGCACAGGACAGGAGTTGCTGGAGGTCTCTCGTCGACGGCCTATACCCGGGTAGGGGTGACAGGCGTAAGTAAGTAAGTAAACTGCCACCAAACAAATCCACACTTGAAAGTACATGTTCAAATAAGTGCACATGCAAAACCTGTGCATGTGCACTTCTTGTTGGACATGTCCAGTGTGTTCAACACTATTGACCATGAAATTTTGCTGTGCCGTCTTCAATCTGTATTTGGCATTGAAGGCACAGTCTTGGCACGGTTTAGTTCATACCTGACTGAACGATCCCAGATTGTTTCTGTCGACGACTGTCGTTCTGAGCCATCACCTCTTCGGTTTGGTGTATCCCAGGGCTCGGTCCTAGGACCTGTATTGTTCTTACTGTATGTTCAGCCCCTGTCCGACCTGATTAGTAGTCGCTCCATTTCCCATCATGCATTTGCAGATGATACGCAGATGTACAAAAGTGATACTGTCAAGTGAGCTGTGAATGCCATCCAAAGCATAGGCCGGTGCACTGACCATGTCAAATCATGGATGACCACCAACAAACTAAGGTTAAACGATGGCAAAACTGATGTTTAATGATGGCAAAACTGAAGCAATGTTGGTAGATAATCCAAGATTATCTTCGTCCCTGCCTTTACCGTCATCATTGACTGTGGATGGAACAACTCTGCGAGTGTAAGAAACCTGGGTGTTACACATGACAGCGGGTTATCTATGTCACAGCATGTCAGTGCAGTGTGTAGATCAGCTTATCTGGAACTTTGTCGCATTAGTTCAGTTCGTCACCTGCTCGCCATGGAAGCCACTAGAACACTAGTTTGTGCATTCGTGCTGTCCAAGCTAGATTATTGTAACTCTTTGCTTTGTATAAAAAAAATTAAAAACAACAACAACAACTCTTTGCTTTGTGGCTGCCCTCAGTATCTCATTGATCGCCTCCAAAAGATTCAGAACAATGCAGCCCGGCTTGTTGTGAGAGTCCTTATGACTGAGCATGTCACACCCATCTTGAAGTCCCTTCACTGGCTACCTGTGTCCTCACGTATTCAATATAAAGTTATGTCAATCTGTTTTAACTGCCTTTCAGGCACCAGCCCAGAATACTTGTCCTCTTTGCTGCACGTGTATACACCCTCTCGTGAACTCCGCTCCTCTTCTGATAAACGGAAGTTGTGTGTACCTTCTGTCCAAACTAAAACATTTGGTCAGCGCACTTTTGTTTATCAAGCCGCAGTGTTATAGAATACACTTCCTCTTGAGGTCAGAAACAGTGAGTCTGTCTCCGACTTCAGGAGGTCGTTGAAAACTCACCTCTTCAAGCTTTACTTTGAATAACTGCCAGTGTGTGATGCCTAGTTGTAGTTCTATAATCCTCCTTGTTTAGACTGAATGTTAATTAGAACATATTATGTATGCATTGTTGCTTAGTTTATTGTAAAAGTGTTGTGTTCAGGCATTGTGGTGTTTTTTTTTGTTATGTGCATAAGTCATTGTATTTTTATTTTTGTCTACAGATTGTAAAGCGCTTAGAGCTTTTGATTAAGATTAAGCACTATATAAATACTCATTATTATTATTATTATTATTATTATTTAAAATCTGAACTTTATGTTGATTAGCTTCCGAGATATGTGCATTTGAATATGACCTAAAATGACCTCTTTTTGCATGTTAAAGAAAGTGCTATGTTTAGACACCTATAAAATCATAACGTGAAGGTAGAATTGTGTGGTTTTTACTGTCATGTGATTGTTACTGTTCACATCTGCACGGGACATAGACGACCCCGCCCTCCACGAGTCCCCTGCTGCCTTGCAGGTTAGGTTTTGGATAACTAAAGGCTAGGGTGCTGACACGGTACCTGATTGGGTGTATGAACTTCCTTGATGAAGTCACCATCCAGGGCGAAAGAGTCCCATGATGGTCTCATCAGCCACGTGTCCAGGACCAAAGCGAGCCACAAGTTATGTGGAGTTTCGGTTGTGGTTAACAGCCTGGAGAGGGATGGGCTCCGCCAGGTTTTTTTTGGCCAAGACACACCATATGCAATGACAACCTTACCTCAATCCATACCGGATCGGTCGTCGCCCGGAACAAGGACCGTGCATTCTGTCTTGCACCAGGGCAAAGGTGTTAAGTGTGTTACTGGTGCACCACCAAAACTCCGTGCCAGAAACAACATCAGCATTGGCACCTGGAACGTCAGAACATTAAGAACGCCTGGAAAGGTAGAGGAACTGACACACGAAATGAACAGATACCACTGGACTATCCTAGGACTGTGTGAAGTACGATGGAAGAACCTTGGGGAAACATCAACCCAGCAAAACCACAAACTGTATTACAGTGGCAGAGAAGACAAACACAAACAGGGTGTCGGATTTCTCGTCCACAAAGACATCGTGAACACTGTCATGAGTTGTCGGCCAGTCACCAGTAGGCTTATCACCATATGCTTGAGGGCAACCCCATTCAATATCACCATTGTACAAGTTTACGCCCCAACAACAGACTATGGCGATGAGGAAATAGAAGACTTCTATGACCAGCTGCAAGAAGTCTTGGACCAGACCCCCAAGAAAGTCATTGTTGTGGTGCACGGAGACTGGAATGCCAAAATAGGAGAGAATGCTGCTAGGAACTCCTCGCGCTGGGACCATATGGCGTTGAGGCGCGTCCCCTGGGTGGTGGATAGGGGGTCCCTCGTGAGAGGGGTGCACCGAATGAAATAAGGTGCCGTGAACCAACATGGTCTAAGGGAAGGTGACCCCGACAGAAAACCCCTGGTCCTCCTAGTAAGGGGGTTGGGCGTGGGGGTAGCTTCCCCACCCTGCAAAAAAGGAAATAGCTACAAAAACGCCGACGAAAAGACTAACAGTAATTCCTTTCCTGGAGGAGGAAGGTTCTTCTACCAGAAGACTTATGACGTCCTGTGGTGAAAGCCGGAAGTCTTCGGAAGCCACAGGACCGAGCCGCCTCTCTCTATCCAGGGATACAACCATGGGCACATGGAACGTCAAGACCATGTACCAGAGCGGCAAGGCCGCCCAGATAGCAGCGGAAATGCAAAAGTACAACCTTTCCCTGCTAGGTATCAGTGAAGCCAGATGGACGCAGTCTGGCCAGAAAAGGTTGTTAAGTGGGGAGATGATTCTGTATTCAGGTCATGAAGAGGAGAATGCCCCACATACAGAAGGTGTAGCATTCATGCTGTCACCAGTGGCACAGAGAGCGCTGATGGGCTGGGAACCTCTTGGGCCAAGAATTATCACAGCAGCCTTTAGAACCAAGAAAAAGCTCAAGCTGAACGTCATCCAGTGTTATGCGCCCACTAATGACAGTGACGAGGAAGAGAAACAAGAGTTCTACGACCGACTCCAGAGTGCCTTGGACAAATGTGCGGAGCGAGACATCACCATTGTCATGGGCGATTTTAATGCCAAAATAGGGGAGGACAACACCGGATACGAAGAGGTGATGGGGAGACAGGGACTAGGCTCGGAGATGAGTGAGAACGGGAAGAGGTTTGTAGACTTTTGTGCTCTAAACCGACTTGTCATTGGAGGCAGCATCTTCCCACACAGAAGAATACACAAAGCAACTTGGGTCTCACCTGACCATACAACAGAGAACCAAATAGACCATATCTGCATTAGCAAGAAATTTAGAAGATCCCTTCAAGATGTTCGAGTGAGGAGGGGAGCAGATGTCGCCTCCGACCACCATCTGCTTACCGTAAGAATGAAGCTCAAGCTAAAAAAAAGCCGCACAGAGACAACAAGAAGACAGCGCTATAATGTAGGCCTCCTGAGAGAAACTGGAGTTAGAGAAGAGTTCAAACTGGTGCTGTCCAACCGGTTTCAAGCGCTACAGGAGCTAGTAAATGAAGAGGAGGCGGTCACCACAGAGCAGCAGTGGAAGGCAGTTAGAGAGGCGCTGAACTCAACCTGCAAAGACACTGTAGGGTTCAGGAAACACCATCACAAGGACTGGCTGTCGGCACAGACCTTGAAGAAGATAGAAGTGAGGCAGCAGAAGAAAGCAGTTGTCAACAACAGTCGCACGAGAGCAGCCAAAGTAAGGGCACAGGGGGAATACTGGGAAGCCAACCGCGAGGTGAAGAGGAGTATCAGGGCAGACAAGAAGGCCTACACAGACAGCCTGGCAGCAGAGGCAGAAAAGGCAGCAGGCAGCGGCAACATGAAACAGCTCTACGACATTACCAGAAGATTGTCAGGCAAGTATGGCCATTCAGAAAGACCAGTAAAAGACAAAGAAGGCAAGCCAATTGCAGACAGAGCAGACCAACTCGACAGATGGGCCGAGTATTTTGAAGAGTTACTGAACAGACCTAGCCCACCCGACCCCCCAGACATCCAGCCGGCAGAGACCGACCTACCCATCAGCTGTGACAGACCCAGCCGGGAAGAGATCAGAAGAGCAGTGGCATTTTTGATGAACGGCAAAGCAGCAGGCCCAGATGGCATCCCAGCGGAGTCTCTGAAAGCAGACCTAGAGACAACAGTGGAGATGCTGTACCCACTGTTTGGAAAGATCTGGGAAGAGGAGGTGATGCCGGCTGACTGGAAGGAGGGGTACCTAATCAAGCTTCCCAAGAAAGGCGACCTCAGCAAGTGTTCCAACTACAGAGGAATCACCTTGCTGTCAGTACCAGGAAAGGTCTTCAACAGGATCATCCTGGAGAGAATGAAGAGCTCCGCTGACCCCCAGCTGAGAGACCAGCAAGCAGGATTCAGGAAGAACCGATCATGTACAGACCAGATCGCCACTCTCCGCATCATCGTGGAACAGTCTCTGGAGTGGAGCTCCCCGCTGTACGTCAACTTTGTGGATTATGAGAAAGCATTTGACAGTGTGGACCGAGAGACTCTGTGGAAACTCCTACGACACTACGGTGTACCCACAAAGCTCGTCCGCCTGATCAAGAGCAGCTACGATGGCATGACATGTCGCGTGATCCACAAAGGGCAGTTCACCAGGGAGCTCCAGGTCAGAACTGGTGTCAGGCAGGGGTGTCTGCTGTCTCCGTTCCTCTTCCCACTGGCCATAGACTGGGTCATGAAGATGACCACAGAGCACAGACGAAGTGGAATACAGTGGACACTGTGGACACAGCTTGACGACCTCGATTTTGCAGACGACTTGGCATTACTGTCCCACACTCATCAACAAATGCAGGACAAGACCACGAGGCTTGCTGACATCTCGTCCCAAGTGGGCCTCACCATTCACAAACAGAAAACAAAGACAATGAGGCTGAACGCAACCAGGGAAGAACCAGTCTTGCTTGCTGGCACCCCGTTGGAGGAGGTGGAGTCCTTCACCTATCTCGGGAGCATCATAGACAAAAAAGGCGGCACTGATGCAGATGTCAGAGCACAAATCGGTAAAGCCAGAGCAGCCTTTCTCCAGTTGAAAAAAGTGTGGAGTTCCAGAGAGCTGTCACAACACACCAAAATCCGGATTTTCAACTCCAATGTAAAAGCAGTTCTCCTATATGGAGCAGAGACTTGGAGATTGACAAAAACCACAGTCAACAGAGTACAGACCTTCATGAACAGTTGCCTTAGAAGAATTTTGAAAATCCACTGGCCAGAGAAGATCAGCAACGTCAGACTCTGGGAGAGAACAGAGCAGATAACAGCAGAGAATGAAATTGGGCGAAGAAGATGGGGATGGATCGGTCACAGTCTGAGAAAGCCAGCTTCCAGTATCACTAGGCAGGCATTGTCATGGAACCCCCAGGGAAAGAGGAAAAGAGGTAGGCCAAGAAACTCCTGGCGTCGAGACCTCCAAGCAGACATCAAGAGACTGGGAACCACCTGGAGTAGAATCGAAGGAGAAGCACAGGACAGGAGTTGCTGGAGGTCTCTCGTCGACGGCCTATACCCGGGTAGGGGTGACAGGCGTAAGTAAGTAAGCTGCTAGGAACTGGAAAGGCACATGCGGACGCTACTGCAATGCAGAGACCAATGACAGAGGCTTAAGGCTCCTGGAATTTGCCAGCTCAAATGATCTAAAGCTGATGAACACATTTGGCCCACACAACACATCCAGAAGGTGGACATGGCACAGCCCGAACGGAGAGCACCATAACCAAATTGACTACATCACGGTGAAGAGACACTTCAAAACCAGTGTGAACATTGCCAAGACAAGAAGTTTTCCAGGAGCAGACATTGGAAGCGACCATGACTTGGTGATGAGGACCTTCCGACTCCGCCTAAAGAAGGTCAACAAGCAGGGTCCCACCAGAATCAAGTTTGACCTCAAGAAACTGAAAGACCCAGAGGAAGCGGAAGCCTTCCAGGCAAAGATAGGAGGAAAATTCGCGCCACTGCTACTTCTAGTTAGTTATTTGGGTTTAACGCCGAGCAGGCAACTAAGGCCATCTCACGGCGGGAAGGGGAAAAAAATCTGCTCAGCCAGACTAAAAGAAAGGTCTTAAGACATGATGTAAATATACCTTAAAAATATGTCAGGCTAAAATGTCGCACAGGTCTTTAAAGAAAATGTCGACAGACTCTCAGAAAGGTCAATATAATAGAAACATCATAGTCTATAAACGCTCAAATCTTATTAAAAATATGGCACTCTCTCAGAAAACTGAAGATCTTGTCCGGGGGCACATCCCGGAACAAAACCTCCAAGGAGTCTGCTGTGAAATGTTTATACCTTGTGTCGATTAGATCAGCACAAGACAGCAAAAAGTGATGAACAGAGTACTGCTCGTCGCAGGCATAACACCATGGACGCTCCTCCTGTTTTAGTAAATAAGAGTGCGTAACATACGTGTGCCCCATGTGGAGCCGAGCAAGGACAGTCTCCTCACGGCGGCTGCCACAGCGATAAGGTAGACCGTCGGACAACTTAGGAAGGGCTTCATGCAGCTTGCTAGCTTCCTCTTTGTCCCACTCGGACTGCCACTCACGGGCTATGTACGCACTAACCACATGTCTAAAATCACTAAAAACAGTCTGTGTGTCAGGGACAGGGTTGTTGCGGGCATCGTTGGCAGCAGAATCTGCGATCCTATTGCCTTCGATGCCCACATGCCCTGGGACCCAAATAAAAATGATGTCATAATATTCCTTCATCATGTCTGCGTAGAGCTCTCTGATCTGCACCAGCAGTGAGTGGTCATTTCCCATGCTGTGAAGGGCCTGCAGGGCAGAAAGAGAGTCAGACAGAATCAGGAAGTTCATTTCTCTAGATAGATAAGCATGCCTGAGTGCCAGCAGAACTGCCTGCAGTTCTGCACTAAATGCAGATGAGTGGTCTGGGAGTCGGTGCTTAAATGGGCGTCTAGGATGGCAAGAGGACACTGCAGACGCAGCCACTCTCCCATCCTCAGACTTTGACCCATCCGTATAGATACGACAATAGCCAGGAAATATTGAAAGGAGTTCATTGAGGCTCTGTTGGTATATGGCTGGTCTTTCTTGTGGGCAGTCAAGTTCAGCAAGATGTCAGGAACTGCTAAGAGCCAGGGTGGAGTGATGTGTTGCAGGGATTCCGAAACTCTGTCCAGGTCCAATCCGGCTGCCTGCTGATGAGGTCAGACACGGAAAGAAAATGGACGGACAGCTCCCGGATGGGTATCGTAAATCTCTGCAAACGATGGTTTTAAAACACAATCATAGGCAGGATTGTCTGGATGAGCCTTCAGTTTCAGAACGTAGCTGAGCGTGAGGCGGATGCGGCGGAGCGTGAGAGAAGGCTCCCCTGCCTCGGCATACAGACTAGGAACTGGAGACGTCCTGAAGATCCCAAGACATATCTGCAGACCCTGATGGTGAATTGTGTTCAGACGCTGTAGCACAGACTTGGAAGCTGAGCCATACACCACAGAGCTGTAATCCAGTTTGGACCGAACAAGGGCCCGGTACAGTAGAAGTAAGACATTACGGTCCGCACCCCAGTCAGTACGACCAACAACACGAAGAACGTCGAGAGCCTTCTGACAAGAGGTTCTGAGGTAATTAATATGGTTGCGGAAGGTAAGTCTTTTGTCAAAGATGACCCCCAGAAACTTTGCCTCCTCGGCCACCTTAATTGGCACTCCATCAATGCTCGGGCTAGGTTCTGGAAAAAATTTCGTCTGGTTAGTAAAATGCACACAGACTGTCTTGGAGGGCGAGAACTTGAATCCACTGAGAGACACCCACCGCTGGATGCGATCAACGCACAGCTGCAAGCGCCTCTCAAGGGACGCCAGTTCTCGACCACGTGCACACAAAGCAAAGTCGTCAACAAACGAAGAGTATTCAGAATCATCCTTGACGACCTTTACAATGTTATTAATTTTAATACTAAATAAAACAGGAGATAGAATGCTACCCTACGGGACACCCATCTCCTGTTCAAAGGAGTCGGAGAGGGTGGAGTCCACACGGACATGGAACGACCGATTAGTCAAAAAATTGTGAATAAAAACGGGCAGGTGCCCTTTAAAAGCCATGTCCAACAAGTCAGACATTATGCCATACTTCCAGGTAGTGTCATATGCTTTCTCAAGATCGAAGAAAATTGCATAGACATGCTGCTTGTTGACAAAAGCATCTTGAATAAATGATTCAAAGTGGACTAAATGGTCAGTTGTACAATGGACGCGGCACTGGGGGTCTGTGAGGAGACCCTGTGACTCAAGATGCCACACCAGGCGGGCGTTGACCAGGCGCTCCATAGTTTTACATAAACATGATGTCAAAGCGATAGACCGGTAGTTGCCCGTGTCGGAAGGATCCTTACCCGGCTTGGGGATCGGTACAACCACAGCCTGGTGCCAAGATGGTGGAAAATGGCCAGTTCTCCAGATATGGTTAAAGGCCATGAGAAGTACAAGAAGTGACCTCTCAGGCAGATGCATTAGAAATTGATAGTGGATGGTATCTAGGCCAGCAGCAAAATCATTACATTTCTGCAAGGCTTGCTGCAATTCTGATAATGTAAAAGAGGTATTATAGTCTTCTGAGTTATCGGACTTAAAATCACAAATACGAGACTCTCGTTTCTCCTTCTCTCTCTGGAAGAAGGGTGAATAATGCTCTGTTGAAGAATTATGGGCAATGGTGGAGGCAAACAAATTGGCCACCTCTTTTTTATCTGTGACCAAGCTGGCACCATCTCTAAGATGGCCGACAGAAGCCGAGCCACCCCTGCCCCTAATTCTTTGAACAGCCTTAAAGACTTTCTGGGACGGAGTCCGAGAAGTTAAAGATGAGACGAAGCGTCTCCAGGAAGCATGGCGTTCACGTTAAAAATGTAACGGGCTTTCGCCCTCTGTCTTTTAAAGGGTAAAATATTCACTTGTGACGGATTATGGAAAGCATGTCGCTGAGCAGATTTGCGCGCTTTTTGGGCCTTGCGGCACTCTTCATTGAACCATGGTACTCTCGGCGGAAGTTTTAGGGATGGTTTCACCCGCTACATCCAACAAAATAGTAGTAAAGGAAGAAACAGGTTCTTCAGCTGACATGACCACCTCCTCTGTAATACGAGACTGACAGAGGGAGGCGAACTGAGGCCAGTTAGCTTTCTTGAGATTCCAGCGCCCCACCGGTGAATCCTCCCCACAGCTGACCCATTACAGGACTACTGGGAAGTGGTCACTGCCACACAGGTCGTCATGAACCTTCCAGTCAAAGTCCAGCATGAGAGAAGGATCACACACAGTGAGGTATAGAACAGAACTAGATCCTGAACCTGGGATAGAGTAGGTAGGTGAGCCATCATTAAAAACACATAGGTTAAGTTGAGAAAAAACACCTTCTAATATTCTGACCTCTGCCATCATAGTGGACACTACCCCACAGGTAAGCGTGACAGTTAAAATCTCCCATGAAAATAAAGGGAGGGGGCAGCTGACCTACTAAGTTAAAAATATCATTACTACAGACCCGCAGGGATGGTGGCAGGTAAATACTGCATATGGTTATGGTCTTCTTTAAGGTAACCCAAGCTGCCACAGCCTGAAGACAGGTGTCAACACTAACGGGGCTACATAAAAACTGGTTGCTAATGAGAAAAGCCACTCCACCCGAGCGTCTCTCCGAATCAGAGCCTTTATGGATAGCATTAAAACCATTAAAGGAGACAGGGTCAGAAGTCTTCAGGTAAGTCTCCTGAAGAGATATTACCGAGGGGTTATAGGACTTGACTAGAAGGCGTAATTCTTCAAAGTTGGTGTGAAAACCACGACAATTCCACTGAAGCAGAGAGTACACGATTAGGTTTTATGTGAAGGAGAAGAGTTCCTTCCCCCCCTTTTCCTGCGCTTTGGAAGGAGTCGAAGAAACAGAGGGGGGTCGACTCCCGGGCCTCCTCTGGTTCCTCGGAGACGAGGGTGGAGAAGCTGCCGCAGCACCAGCTACGACAACCTCCACACTTCCATCTGCTCCTCCAATGCAGCATATTTATTTTTAAAGGGGACATCAGTGTCCCCCTTCTGAGCCCGTACGCACAGAGGTCCCGTAACTTTCTTAGACTTCTGGACCGGGGCAGCGTTCCTGCCGCCAGAGTTGGCGGCCTTAGAAGACTGACCAGAGCCAGACGCCTTTGTAGTAAGATTGACAGGCTTGGGTGGGGGCTGAAGCTTAGGGGCAGCAGAAGGCGGTGCCACCGGACCGGCATCGTCCGCCTTCTGCGTTCCCTGGTTTCCCTACCACCTCGTTTGGAAACGAAGCGCCTGACGTAGGTCACCCCCTATGACTTAAGGTTCCGTACAAGTTCATTTTCAGACAGTTCTGCCAATCTTTAATCACTCCTCTAGAAGAATTCATCATTTTGTGGGGCGTGACCTAAATGGAGTGTCTCCGATAGAGAAGAGCCTCAGTAGCCCATTGGAGTGTGCCCGGGTACGGCACTCTACCAGCAAGTCACCAGACCTGAGGCTCCTGAGGGTCTCCCCTACCAGGACAGGGTGCAGCTTGGAAACAGGCTTCTCAACTTTGCTGTGGATAATGAGAAAGCGAGGCCAGACGGCCGACGCCTGAGGCATCGCTTCCTCACAATCAGAGTCACTATCATTGTCAAGGTCAATGTCAGTGGCTATGTGCCGCTTTGGTGCCAGTTTTTATTTTTTTTAATTTTTTTTTTATTTTCCATATTATAGTAATTTATGATAGATATTCATCCCCCGGGGGTCCCCGCCCGCCACCGAACCCAACAAGGGAAAGTGCATTCGTCGGTGGGTCTCCAGCCGACGCACGATGGAGACTGCCCGAAAGATATACTCAGGGGGTTATGCCCGATTGAACCGTCTGAGCCACCACCTTCTATCACACAGTTGAATGCAGGGGAATACTGGTGTAGAGCACCTAATCAGCAGCAGAGGCTACAGCATGGTGCTCCGTATATCAGCCTGCATGTCAACAATGAGATAGGGCTCAACGTGACAAGAGCCGATTGACTAGGCCGGTACGACTAGCCTCCCGTTTAGGCAGAAGTCAAGGCCAAAGTGGAGTGTTTTAGCCACCAGGATCCTCTTCTCCCCCGACACAGGTCTCCAAGCACGGCAAACACTTGGGATCCAAAGGACCAAAAGCTCACAAGTATTTTTAAGGACCAATCCAACATGGTAGGACCTGGGTTAGCACAGCTCCTTAAAAACCGGACCAGTGAAAAAGACTGACCAACATGTCTGCTGACATCAAGTCCTAATCCAAAAAGCATGAAAAAGGCAAAGAATAAGTGGATTGAAGATCAGTGTAAACACGCTGAAGAAAATCTGAACAAAAATAATTGCAAAAAAGCATACCAGCTGGTGAAAGACCTGACCAGTGTAAAACAATGGATTGTATTGTACATTGCTTAACGTCCCGACAGCAACAAGGCTTTCTCAGGACATGCCTGCACTGCTTGTGAAAAAAAACAACAACAAAAAAAACAATATTGAATGTATGTCGCCAGCCGGTCCAATACGTTAAATAAACCTACGACATGGGGCCTAAATAAAGCTAAGACCATTTAGCAACACACATCCAATATCAATAGCTACAGGCAGCGCAGACAGTAGGGAGAGTTTAAAAAAGGAAAATACAGGTGAATGGACCAAGGGTAGACAGAAACACATGCCCCAGAATACAGAAGAAAACCCACCCTGTGGGGCTGACCAGGGTGACCCTGGGAACTAAAAAGTAGTTACCCCACCCAAGTCCCCCAGGGCAGACCCGGGTGGGAGTCAGTGTAAAACAAAGACGCTCCTCGATCATTCAAGATAGTGAAGGGAACTGTCTTACGGAAGACCAAGACATACTGAAAAGATGGAAAGAGTACTGCTCAGATTTGTACAACCACCGAGCTACAGGGGACCCAGGCATACTTGTCAACCCACCCGTGACCAACATTGGCAACTATCCCATCCTCCGATAAGAAGTAGAGGCTGCAGTGAAGTCGCTGAGAAAAGGGAAGGCAGCAGGAGCAGACAACATCCCTGCAGAACTAGTCCAAGAAGGGGGAGAAGACATGATAAGCGCCTTACTAACAATCTGCAGTAAGATCTGGCAGTCAGGGGATTGTCCCACACCATGGACCCAATCACTTATAATAACTCCCCAAAAAAGGCAACTTACATCAATGCCAGAATTATGGCACGATCAGTCTTATATGCCACCCAAGCAAAGTCATGTTAAAGATCCTACTGAACAGGCTGAAGCCACAGGCAGAGGAAATCATAGCTGAGGAACAGGCAGGCTTCAGACCAGGGTGCAGCACAACTGAGCAGATCATCAACCTGTAAGTTCTATGTGAGAGGTACCTCAAGCACCAGCTAGATCTCTATCATGTCTTTGTGGATTTTAAGAAAGCGTTTGACAGGGTGTGGCATGCATCCCTTTGGTCCACCATGAAGCAACATAAATGCCATCCTGATCAAAGTCTGCTATGATTGCAAAAGTAGAAAAATATGCAGTCGTTGTTTGACTGAGATGCTGGTCTGTTGAGAAGATAGAAAAAGAGTGGACTGGAAAGGATAAGTGGTCTGGGATGGTAGCACTCATTTCTTGGTCGAGATACTCATGTCTTTTGTAAAGTCTATATTTTCTCATTTGACGGATACACGTCTGTGTCACAGAAAGTACTGGATAGACAGGCAAAATCGTCAGAGTAGCAAATCTCATTAAAGTCTGAGTGGAATATCCGGTGTTGTTTGCCGTCGTCATATATTCGGCTGTAATTAAAGTTTGTTGATTGAGATGGGGGAGGTTTTGTTTGATCCTCCTCGTTTCCTCTGCTGAATTGTGTCTGACAGCATCTTGAAGTAAATAAAAGCAACCTAAACTATTTGTTGTTCAATGTGATTTTTTGGTATCTATAGTAAAAAAACTGACAAAAAGAGTAAAACTTCAACAACAACAAAATAATACATGTAATAATAATAATAATAATAATAATAATGTGTGTTCACATCATTTGCTTTATTTACAAGTACGTTACGACTAGAAAAAAACATACAACACAAAAAAATAATTATTTTTTCATGGTTTAGGCAGTCAAAACCAAACGAGTTGGCATTCTGAAAAAAACTGTCTGCTAACTGGCAAAGAGTTGTCGTTCTTGTTGTAGACTAAAATGGTTATTTCAAAGAAACCGTCGAACATATTTGTCTAAGAAAAATTCAAGTGCGACTCTTTAATATGGCAGTAAATATGGCGTGCATTTCACTTGTCAAAGCTGCAATGTAGGTCAAGAGAAATTATACCCCACGAGGAGGGCATGAACTTCAGGCTGGAAATCGACTACACACAGTCAAAATTAAACCGAGAGCCCAAATAATCAATTCTATCAATCAGTGTTTATAATGCTGAAAATTTCTTTGCCTATCATAAATCATAAACATTTGTGTACTTGCCCAATGTTTTCTGCAAGTCACAAGCAAAATTTGCGTCATCGTTGACGAAAGAAGCCACTGTGAAGTCGTGTTCGCGCATTGGGGTTTCAATTTCAAAGCCACTGCGCAAATCTAAGATTTGATCGTCTGTGTCAGATGATATATATCGATCGAAAGGTTTATGAATGAGCTTTCCATCGGTAGCTGGCGCATGTGCTCGTGATCATTCCCAGATAACATATCTCATGAGTTAAAAAAAATGAAAATTTCACGTCAAAATCTAATGCAGTTTTCTCTTGAATTCAAACATGCGCCAGGCACCATGGTAAAGGGCAGGAAAAGCTCTTTCCAACGATACCAAATATAGCGTTGTGCATTCTATCTTGGATTTGCGCAAGCGGTTTTTCTAACACCACTGTAGCGTGGCTCTGTGCGGGGTGCTCTCAGACAGCTGACCAAGTTTGTTTTTGACGCTTACCTCTGCTCCACATTTGGTGGTGCTACAAATACATCTTTCTTTCCAGAACAAAACAAACATGACAGAACAGTAGTCCGGATGATGCTTTATTCGCCCATGTTTTTATTTTTGTTATGCATGGTACATGTTGAGAGCAGCTCTTGTTGCAAAATAGCTAAATATCGCTCGCTGGCATTGATGTCACCCACTGTTTGTATAGGGATGGACCTACCTACAAGATGAGGATTTCGTCCGAAAGTCTACCATATTGTTTGGAGCTCACATGGGTTTTTCTTTTAGGAACATTTAGAGTTGTTCATATATTAAAGCTTATCCTTCTGATCCATTTCCCTCCTCTCTAACCCAACCTCTGATCAACACACACAAATGCAGACAGACACACGGCGCTTCCCGACATTAGTACACTGGGCTGGTGTAGCCAAAGGAATTCTAACCAAGAAGAATAGAGTGAGCAGCAAAACAACGTCATTATAAGCTTCACATCATGGCACGACGCCATGTACATAGTGACAAATTTGATGTTTCACATCACTCATCCAAAAGCATGTAAGCCTCTTCCAGGGCTGTCTTTCATCTTCCACACAGCCCTTTCCAGGGCTGACTGTTTGATGAATTTATCATTATTCAAAAACGTTGATGAGGTACAAAGCTGGATTATGAACTCATTCAATATCTCCCTTTAATATGGCTGTATGCAAAGTATCTAATAAGAATAAGACAAATTATAGACTCAAATGCGGATCAACCGGTGTTTGTGATACAGACATTTTCTTGACAGAACAATATGCGCGAGCATAGAGTTTCATCACAGTGTGTGTGTGTGTGTGTGTGTGTGTGTGTGTGTGTGTGTGTGTGTGTGTGTGTGTGTGTGTGTGTGTTTGACAGTGACTAGAACGCACATTTGTGGACAGACAAGCTTGAAACGTTAGGATATTTTCCTATGTGAATTCTCCCAAGGCAGTTTTTTTTAAATTTTTTAATTAGGTTAAAAAATTTTTAAAAAACTGCCTTGGGAGAATTCACATAGGAAAAATATCCTAAAGTTTCAAGCTTGTCTGTCCACAAATGTGCGTTCTAGTCACTGTCAAACACACACACACTGTGATGAAACTCTATGCTCGCGCATAGTGTTCACACATTAGGTTTAATACGGTAGGTTTTTGTTAACGGTTTGTTTTGTGCCGATAGTCCGCGAGGTCCGTTGCCCACGTGAACTCTTTAGGACATGGTTAGCACGGGGAGTTTAGTGAGTTGTAGGCAGAAGTTTAGTCTGTCAGAGCAGTAATATGTTAGTACGGGCTTTCTTGTCAGAGGAAACAGATGTGTTTGAGATACCTAGCCCGTATTCCAAGACTCTGAAACCTAGGATTCAGGTATGTTTCTATATATGTATTATTGATAGTTGCTTAGTTAAAGACGGTATGCGTTGGTAAGAGTAATTCGGTTGTATAGCGTTGTTGATTGGTTTGGTTCAGTTATGTTGGTTTGGAATTCAGTGAGGTAACGGTGTTTTTGGTATACAGTTATTTACCGAGATGAATAACTAAAGAAATGTGAGGTGTGTATGTCTAAGTCGCTATGAAGATAGTACGTGGTTGGTTAGCATAGTCTTTTCCAGGGTAGAGAATAGTGTATAGCGAGAGTGTTAGCTTATAGTCTGTTTCAAGGTAGTGGCAGAGTATGGGGGTGTTACGGAAGTAGTTAGGGTTATGAAGCACGTGTGTGTGAATGAACGTGTGAGTTATTTTTATCGGCCAGGTTACGTAGTGTTTCTCATATGATCCAATATGTTGTGTGTTTAGCAAGTGTTACGATTTGAGTCCTTATTGTTGTTTAGAGTGCTTGTCGTGGAGAGAGAGAGACGGACGCCGAGACGACAGTCACCAGGACCTAACGCGAGGTCATATCTCCAATTCTTCACTCAGGGAGTGAGCGATCGGGACCAAGACACCCGAGTCACAGCGAGAACTGCGCTACAGTACGAGAAACGATGACGTCCACGATACGACTCGCGGAGCGCACGTGTAAGGACTTGCACGCCTAGATGTGAGAAGGACTTGACAGTAACCAGGCGAGAACACCAAACAGGTTGGAGTCTGTGAGAACTAATACCTAGCCTGGCCGAGATATTGTGTATATGTGGTAGTGGTGTATATAGGTGTGATAGTTGTGAGCGTTCTTCTTATGTTTACTAGTGTATAAAAGTTACTTTGTTGTTGTTTTGAGTTTTACCGCATGAATGCGTCTGTCTGAGTCAGTGGCGGTGTATGCGTCTGTTGCGTGAGAGTCTGTACGTGCGACTGTGGGCAAGTCTGCGTGCGTTACACACACACATACACACACACACAGAGCATTTCTCACCAAATGTACGTTCTCTAGCAAGGTTTGTGTAGCTAGACATGATGTCATTTTTATCCTGTTACTACTTTGCCAGAATTTAGGGTCTGCCAACCCAGCACATCATGTGCATTCTATGGAACGCGCTCCGACCAGCCCCATTTCAATGTCTACTGTATTTTCAATATAGTAGACAAAAATTACGGACTCTAATAGGGGTCAACCAACTTTCTATAAATGCTCTTTTAAGTCTTAAATGAGACATCCAAATTCAATATGCTCAGAGGCTCTCTTAGCCACCCTTTAAACAAAGATTTTCTCCGAGTTTCAAGCCTGTACGTACAGAAATATTGGAGATTGTCATGTTTACAGATATACGCGCGCAAGCACGCACACATACATACACACGCATATACTACACTTTGCGCCAAATGTACATTCAGCAGCGAGGTTAGCATAACTAGACACGACGTAATTTTTATCTTGTTACTTCAGTTGTCAGAAGTTTAGGCCTGCCCGCCTTTGACATCATGGGCATTCTATAATAATACGCCGAACTTGTCCAAATTATGGACAAGTCAAATAAGAACAATTCCCCCTAAGGTTCAACTTAAATGACTTCAAATGTATTTTAGGAAGGCAGTCTCCCTTTTTCTTTTCATTTATTTCAACTGTTTTAACAATATTCACCATTTTTTTCCCCCAAAAATGTGAAAACAAAGTATCCACACCACAGATTATTATGACCTTGTGCTCAAACATTTCTGCATACCTTTCTACTATGCATTTAGAATCCTGTCCATATGAAAAACCCTATCAACAGGCTTAACCTCCTTGTGCATGCATCCACCAATACTGTTTACAGAACCAGTGGCTGTGCAAAACAAATGGATGTGATACAACCCACCAGGTCCCATGATGAAGGCCCCTCCCTGCTGTTTGACATCCCCCTGGTATTCCTGATACTGCATGGCTCGCCACATGCTGGATACAAAACCCATGACCACACCTGACTTGACATGCTTGCTTCCTGAAACAATCACAGACACACATTAAAATGTATGATCAAACTGACAGTCAACACAACATGACTGCACAGTTCATCACAGGCTCATTACAAAATTAAGTCTGTGACTTGACATGCTTTAAGGTAAGCAAAACGCTGATGGTTGTGATGTTCAGCCCGAGGACCTTTTGCTCACTGGATTGCTCCCTGAAACGGTGAACACTGCATTACTGCACAGCCCATCACTGGCCCCGACTAGTGACTGCATGTTTGCTCCCTGAAGCACTGAACACAACTTTACTGCATGGCTCGTTACCAGTCCATGACTAACCCTGGTTTCATTGTTTGCTCCTTGAAACTCTGAACACAAAATTACTGCTTAGTTCATTGCCAGACCATGACTAGCCCTGACCTTTTATGTTTGCCCCCTGTAGGTACACCCGCTCCAACATAAACAGTTGGAAACAACTGTGCCAGACAGCAACATTTAGCATTGTTCTTAAGCTATAGCATGTATTTGAAAAAGAAACATGACTGTTTCTCAAAATGTCTGACTACAGCAACTCAAACAACATTATTTAAAATTTTTTGGAAACATTTTTATATGAATTCACAAACATAGCAGCATGAATTACTAAAATATCCAACCTTCATGACTTGTAGTTTGGGAGAAAAAACAACAACAACAACAATGTTGTTTGTGAAATATGTCAGTCGTGTTATGTATTTCAAACATGATTTCCACACAGAAACAGGAAACATATCTTGTTTGAAATACTTGCAGTGCAACTAGATGGTATGACATTTCCGAATGCCAGAACAAAAATAAACATCTGAAGTAAAACAAATTTGATATTTAGGCAAGTAATGTGTTTAGCGTAAAATAATATTTGGAGCAAACCAAAACTGGTAAAAACATGAAGATGTGACCAACTCTTCTGCAACATTATTTTCAATCATGAACTGATAAAATTACAATTACAATACAGTTTTCTTGTCCATGAGATGGACATTTTTCTTCGGCTTCAACATTAAAACGCACATACTTACTTACACCTGTCACCCCTAACCGGGTATAGGCCGTCGACGAGAGACCTCCAGTAACTCCTGTCCTGTGCTTCTCCTTCGATTTTACTCCAGGTGGTTCCCAGTCTCTTGATGTCTGCTTGGAGGTCTCGATGCCAGGAGTTTCTCGGCCTACCTCTTTTCCTCTTTCCTGGGGGTTCCATGACAATGCCTGCCTAGTGATACTGGAAGCTGGCTTTCTCAGACTGTGACCAATCCATCCCCATCTTCTTCACCCAATTTCATTCTCTGCTGTTATCTGCTCCGTTCTCTCCCGGAGTCTGACGTTGCTGATCTTCTCTGGCCAGTGGATTTTCAAAATTCTTCTAAGGCAACTGTTTATGAAGATCTGTACTCTGTTGGCTGTGTTTTTTGTCAATCTCCAAGTCTCTGCTCCATATAGGAGAACTGCTTTTACGTTGTAGTTGAAAATCCGGACTTTGGTGTGTTGCGACAGCTCTCTGGAACTCCACACTTTTTTCAATTGGAGAAAGGCTGCTCTGGCTTACTGATTCGTGCTCTGACATCTGCATCAGTGCCGCCTTTTTTGTCTAGATAGGTGAAGGACTCCACCTCCTCCAACGGGGTGCCAGGAAGCAAGACTGGTTCTTCCCTGGTTGCGTTCAGCTTCATTGTCTTTGTTTTCTGTTTGTGGATGGTGAGGCCCACATGGGACGAGATGTCAGCAAGCCTCGTGGTCTTGTCCTGCATTTGTTGATGAGTGTGGGACAGTAATGCCAAGTCGTCTGCAAAATCGAGGTCGTCAAGCCATATCCACAGTGTCCACTGTATTCCACTTCGTCTGTGCTCTGTGGTCCTCTTCATGACCCAGTCTATGGCCAGTAGGAAGAGGAACGGAGATAGCAGACACCCCTGCCTGACACCGGTTCTGACCTGGAGCTCCCTGGTGAACTGCCCTTCGTGGATCACGCGACATGTCATGCCATCGTAGCTGCTCTTGATCAGGCGGACGAGCTTTGTGGGTACACCGTAGTGTCGTAGGAGTTTACACAGAGTCTCTCGGTCCATGCTGTCAAATGCTTTCTCGTAATCCACAAAGTTGATGTACAGTGGGGAGCTCCACTCCTGAGACTGTTCCACGATGATGCGGAGAGTGGCGATCTGGTCTGTACATGATCGGTTTTTCCTGAATCCTGCTTGCTGGTCTCTCAGCTGGGGGTCAGCGGAGCTCTTCATTCTCTCCAGGATGATCCTGTTGAAGACCTTTCCTGGTACCGACAGCAAGGTGATTCCTCTGTAGTTGGAACACTTGCTGAGGTCGCCTTTCTTGGGAAGCTTCCAGTCAACCGGCATCACCTCCTCTTCCCAGATCTTTCCGAACAGTGGGTACAGCATCTCTACTGTTGTCTCTAGGTCTGCTTTCAGAGACTCCGCTGGGATGCCATCTGGCCCTGCTGCTTTGCCGTTCTTCAAAAATGCCACTGCTCTTCTGATCTCTTCCCGGCTGGGTCTGTCACAGCTGATGGGTAGGTCGGTCTCTGTTGGCTGGATGTCTGGGGGGGTCGGGTGGGCTGGGTCTGTTCAGTAACTCTTCAAAATACTCGGCCCATCTGTCGAGTTTGTCTGCTCTGTCTGCAATACCCTTGCCTTCTTTGTCTTTTACTGGTCTTTCTGTATGGCCATACTTGCCCGACAATCTTCTGGTAATGTCGTAGAGCTGTTTCATGTTGCCACTGCCTGCTGCCTTTTCTGCCTCTGCTGCCAGGCTGTCTGTGTAGGCCCTCTTGTCTGCCCTGATACTCCTCTTCACCTCGCGGTTGGCTTCCGAGTATTTCTCCTGTGCCCTTGCTTTGGCTGCTCTCGTGCGACTGTTGTTGACAACTGCTTTCTTCTGCTTCCTCACTTCTATCTTCTTCAAGGTCTGTGCCGACAGCCAGTCCTTGTGATGGTGTTTCCTGAACCCTACAGTGTCTTTGCAGGTTGAGTTCAGCGCCTCTCTAACTGCCTTCCACTGCTGCTCTGTGGTGACTGCCTCCTCTTCATTTATTAGCTCCTGTAGCGCTTGAAACTGGTTGGACAGCACCAGTTTGAACTCTTCTCTCACTCCAGTCTCTCTCAGGAGACCTACATTATAGCGCTGTCTTCTTGTTGTCTCTGTGCGGCTTTTCTTTAACTTGAGCTTTATTCTTAAGGTAAGCAGATGGTGGTCTGAGGCGACATCTGCTCCCCTCCTCACTCGAACATCTTGAAGGGATCTTCTAAATTTCTTGCTAATGCAGATATGGTCTATTTGGTTCTCTATAGTATGGTCAGGTGAGACCCAAGTTGCTTTGTGTATTCTTCTGTGTTGGAAGATGCTGCCTCCAATGACAAGTCTGTTTAGAGCACAAAAGTCTACAAACCTCTCCCCGTTCTCACTCATCTCCCCTAGTCCCTGTCTCCCCATCACCTCTTCGTATCCGGTGTTGTCCTCCCCTATTTTGGCATTAAAATCGCCCATGACGATGGTGATGTCTCGCTCCGCACATTTGTCCACGGCACTCTGGAGTCGGTCGTAGAACTCTTGTTTCTCTTCCTCGTCATTGTCATTAGTGGGCGCATAACACTGGATGACGTTCAGCTTGAGCTTGTTCTTGGTTCTAAAGGCTGCTGTGATAATTCTTGGCCCATCAGCGCTCTCTGTGCCACTGGAGACAGCATGAATGCTACTCCTTCTGTACGGGGGGGGGGGGGGGGGGGGGGGGGGGGTGGGGGGGGGGGGGCATTCTCCTCTTCATGACCTGAATACAGAATCATCTCCCCACTTAACAGCCTTTAATGGCCAGACTGCGTCCATCTGGCTTCACTGATACCTAGCAGGGAAAGGTTGTACTTTTGCATTTCCGCTGCTATCTGGGCGGCCTTGCTGCTCTGGTACATGGTCTTGACGTTCCATGTGCCCATGGTTGTGTCCCTGGATAGAGAGAGGCGGCTCGGTCCTGTGGCTTCCGAAGACTTCCGGCTTTCACCACAGGACGTCATAAATCTTCTGGTAGAAGAACCTTCCTCCTCCAGGAAAGGAATTACTGTTTGTCTTTTCGTCTGCGTTTTTGTAGCTATTTCCTTTTTTGCAGGGTGGGGAAGCTACCCCCACGCCCAACCCCCTTACTAGGAGGACCAGGGGTTTTCTGTCGGGGTCACCTTACCTTAGACCATGTTGGTTCACGGCACCTTATTTCATTCGGTGCACCCCTCTCGCGAGGGACCTCCTATCCACCACCCAGGGGACGCGCCTCAACGCCATATGGTCCCAGCGCGAGGAAAACGCACATAAGAACATATGAAAATCATAAACATATGTGCAAATATGATAACCTTGTTCATGCTCACACGTGTACATGCTTAAACGTACATACAGACACATGCACCCAAGTAAGAAGATTCAAAGCCTCAAACTATGATGGGAATATCTTACATTTACGTCTGAATAAAAAGGTAACGTGAGATGTGTCCATAATACTGCCGTTTTGTAACATGACTGATGGTCATCTTGTCAGTCATGTTGCAATTTACGATGGTTCAATACCTCACAATAAAGATACAGAAAATCTTTTTTGTTTCACAGCTTGAAAGCTGTTCAGCTTAATATACACTGTCTTTAGGTGAAGCCTGCAATATGAACATTAGAAAACACAGACCCGCCCACTCTATATTTATCTTTGGTAACATGACGGTGACATCAGCTGTTAGTCATCTTACCAAGATTCAAAGAATGTATTAATCCCATTAAATGAGAATTACACCTCTTGTCTCAGTAGGAAAATAATAAAGCAAACACACAAAACAGCATATATCCAAACATAAAAACAATGTATCACACATACTATCACAACCTATACATATCACATATTATTGCTGCCTATAGATACATATCACAAATATTTTCACTGCCTAACAAGAAAGACTTAGCAATAGATATTAATACCCAAACACTCATATTAAAACATATAGTTCACACAAATCTCACGTATTATTTTGAAGTTTTCTCCCTTTCCCTAGTGCTAGTCTCATTGGCAGCTGTTATTGCACGCGGGATAAAAGAATTCTTGTATCTCTTTGTGTGCATATAATTATGGAAGTATCAATCTACCACTTCTATCACTCCGTCTAGAGTCAACTTCATCTCTCAAAGGATGAGTCTCGTCATTCATTATGCTTGTTGTTTTGTACGTCGGTCATCTGTGGTAAATGTTTCTGATTTTTGCCTATCACTCTCTCAGCTTTCTTGATCTACTCGTCCACCTTCCCCTTTTTCTGTGCAGCAATATTCCCTCCCCAACACACAGCTCCGAAAGTCAAAAAAACATAGTTACTTATGACTAGAAAACAGCAAGTTTTGTAAATCCAACCGTACTTCTTCTTTTCATGGGGATATTCTGCCCAGATTGAAGTGGTCCACACGTACACTTTCTGGCTCACATGCGATAGCAAAAGTAAGTATGTAATAGGCCGGGGGTCATCTCTAGTCATCTGTCATAAACTTCAACAATTGCATTTTCTCGGAGTCCATTCAAGCCACAGACTTCAAACTTGGCACAAGCCAGATCTTTCTAAATGCATCAATTTTTGTGACCTCTCTCAAAGGTCAGGGTCACAAGGGATCAGTAAATACATCAAAGATAGCAATATTTTGACAAAAGCTGTTTTTCTCAAATACTATTCACAACTTCAAGCCCAAACAAGGAACAAAGATACCTGATGGTATGCATACTAATTCGGATGACCCATCAGAAAGGTCAAGGGTAAAAGAGATCAAGAAATAGCTCAGTTTAGACATAAATACTATTTACAACCTCCATCCCAAACCTGGTACAGGCATACCTGATGGTAAGACGCACATGCATGCTAATTTGTATGACCCCTCAAAAAGGTCAAGGGTCACAAGAGATTTGCATGATGTGAATATATATATATAATAGAATTTTGGTTTTATCAGCATTTTTGCAAACCATTTCAACCATATTTGGCAGACAGGTAGCTGATGATAAGAACTTTCTATGCATACTAACATTTGGTTCAATATTCATAAAGGTCAAGGGACATTGGAGGTTGACAAGAGTGAACGTATACTTTTCCAGAAAACATTGATTTCACAGGTACTACAGTCAACCCTTTACTTAAAACTTGCTTTATTCAGTGAACTGTTGGAAAGATCAAGGCCACAAAGGTCAAAATAATTATGTGGATGGGCCATGCACATGAGCCTTAAGGACTTTTTTTGTTTAATTCTTTATGACCCCCATAACTGAATCGCAAAGTGCAGGATCCAGAGTACATTAGTTTGAGGAGCCAGGCTTTATCACCAGAAATAAGATCAGTGTAAGAGTTTTCTCGTGTTCATACCAGCATATGTCTCTAACTTTTTGGGAGAAAAGAAAGGTTCCCACTGCGTGTGCAAGTAGGTTTTTCCTCAATCATTTTGGGTGCCCAGTGCGGTATTTCAGGCACGTTTTGGGAATCCAGTTTTTAAGTCTCTTTTATTTATAGAAGAGACTTCTTAGGATGGGTCACAGTGGAGCAAATTCAAAAGGCAAAGGCGGGCAGGTCTTAAAATCTGACAAGTAAAGTAACCAGATAAAAATGACGTCATGTCTAGTTATGCTAACTTCGCTGCAGAACGTACTTTTGGCACGAAACGCCGTGTGTGTGCGAGTGTGTGTGTGTGTGTGTAAACACAAGAATCTCTGATGTTTGTGTATGTACAAACTTGAAACTTAGGAATATACTTTGTTCAAGAGGTGCCTAGGAAAGCCCCCGAGCATATTAAAATCGGGTGTCTCGACACTGAAGGGTTAAAAGACCATTCATAGAAAGTTTGTTGTACCACATAAGAGTCTGTAATTTTATTCATATTCACTTGAAATTTTGAATATACACTGTAGCTAGATTGGAGATTGGACACTGGATGGGTTAATTAGCCAGCTTTGTATCTTTTGAAATTTTATAGTAAAAATTAATTCTATGCAGAAAAAAATTAACAAGAAAGGCAAAGCCCTTATGATCCACCTGTGACCTTTGTGACAGTAAGTAAAGGGCTGGCATATGCACCAGCGAAATCCATGTTTTCTAAAAATGTAAGCATTTTTCACACATCTGTCAACAGCCTTTGATCTTTGCGATGGGTTGACTAAATAAGTATGCGTAGAAATGTCTTGCCATCAGCAACCATTATGCCAAATTTGATTGAAAAGTTTGCAAAAATTTGATATAAACTACAATTCTAACAAAATCGCCATTTTTTTCACACATTTACCATCTTGTGACCCTTAACCTTTCCAAGGGGTCATCCAGATTAGTATGCATGGATAGGTCTTACCATCAGCATACCTGTCAAGTTTTGAAAATGGGAAATCAGGAGATATTTTGCGGCCTTTTTCCCCCCAACATCATGGCGTTTTCTTACAGCTATCAGCATAAAAAGTGTACAAACATTTTTTCGATAAATTCACACAGCACCATTAAATATTTAATTTTATGTGAAAATTCCTAAAAATAATGTGATTTTAATTGAATTAATAGACATTTCTGAATCTGATGCTGCTATATGATGTGCACACAGTAAAACTAGAACATGCAGAGAAAGAGAACATCTCCGGTAACACTGATACTCTTCCAGAAAATTTCAATATTGAGACTAAAAATGATTTTCCTTACGTCCGTTGTATGCTCTTTCCTGTCGTCCTGTGTCTTTAACACGGACGTCCTTGTACTCGTACTGTAGCGCAGTTCTCGCTGTGATCCGGGTATCTTGGTCCCGATCAGACTCACACTGAGTGAAGAGCTGGAGGGATGACCTCACGTTAGGTCCCACCTGTGACTGACGTCTCGGCGTCCGTCGTTCCACTCTTTACAAGCACTCTAAACACAACAACAAGGATCTAAACGTAACGCTTGCTAAACACACAACATATTGGATGACATGAGAAACATCACGTAACCTGGCTGATACAAATAACTCACGTTCATTCACACACACGTGCTTCATAACCCGACTACTTCCGTAACACCCACATATCTCTGTCACTATCTTGAAACAGACTATAACCTAACACTATTGCTATAGACTACTCTATACACTGGAAAAGACTATGCTTAACCAACCGCGTACTACCTTCATAGCGACTTAGGCATACACACCTCACATTCCTTTAGTTATCTATCTCGGTAAATAACTGTATACCAAAACACTGGTTACTTCACTGAATTCTAAACCAACATAACTGAACCAAACCGGCCAACACTATACAACCAAATTACTCTTACCAACGCATACTATCTTCAGTTTGGCATCCTGTCTCGGAAGACAATGGAGTATATGCGCTTGCTGGGTCAGTCACTGGAGTGACCTCTCCAGGGCGCAAGCCTGGGCGAAGTGTATGGAGATCCTGGGGTGCCCAGTCGTCAAGATCCCCCTCTCGGCCTCGCTGATGTATCCAAAGGAATGCAAAGCAGTACGTTTGGCACCAGTTTGGCTGCAGGAGCTGCCAGAACAGTGCGTGAATACAGGCAGCTGTCTGCCTTCGGGGCTCCACTCCTGATTTGAAGGGTTTACTCCCCCACATTTGGCCGTTGGATCCAACCTGATCTCCTCCGTCCTCTAGCCGTTGGCTGTCAGAAACAGCTCATCCGCCTAGTGGTGCAATGTGAACACCACCCCCTCACGTGGTTTAGCCCACCAGCTGAGGTGGTTTGCCAGGGTGTGGCGCTTGGAGCCAGCACGTGAGAGATTAAGGAGATGGATGAGGACCAGTGATGCCCATCCGTCCTATGTAGGACGCAGCTGCCGAACAGCAAAGGTGCTACCTCTATCCAGAGCCCCCTACACCCCACTATCTTCAACTAAGCATCAATAACTACATATCAAAAACATACCTGAATTCTAGGCTTCAGAGTCTTGGAATACGGGCTAGGTATCTCAAACACATCTGATTCCTCTGACAAGAAAGCCCGTATTAATTTCTGCTCTGCAAGACAGCTTCCGCCTAGAACTCACTATAACAGTACTCACTAAAACTCCCGTGCTAACCATGTCTTAAAGATTTCACGTGGACAACGGGCCACACGGACTATCGGCACAAACAAACCGTTAACAAAAACCGTACCGTACTAACCCTAATGTGTGAGCACTATGCACGAGCATAGAGCTTCATCACAATTCCCCCTTCCTCGGGAAAAAAAGAAACTCCCTAGTTTCTTTTTAAGACTACTCGACGTAAAACACTATTTACTACTAAGAAGGCACTAACTTTTACTATCCAGAATACAAGAAAAGAAAATACAGCCTCAAGCCTCAACGCACACACTCGGATCGCACAGCGAAAGCTAAAACAGAACTTTCGTGCTAAAAACCTCCAGAAATGAAAACGATCCAACGACTGCCCACCCTAATCCACACAATTGCGAGACTCCAATCTCCGATCTACCTACATATTGGGTGCTGAGCCACATTTCTGTCCGCAACAGAAGTATGCCGTCTCCAGCCAACCCGACTGGTGGGCCAAGCCCGCTGACCGATTCCCTGATTCTGGACGGAAATAACACGATCTCTCTGCTCACGAGCACGCTTGCTCTGAGCTCTCGTCGCGACTGATAGGACTGCACCGCGAGGAACGTGAGCTCGCTTAATCGCTCCGACTCTAGCGATGACTGGCTTCATACCCTTCATATTACCCAGAACTAAGTCTACTACTGGCTCGTCGATGACACAAGAGATCAGATCCCCTGAGAAAAACTCCGTGTCAATCTCTATCTTAGCCAACGGAAAAACTTGTACCTTCCCTCCGTACGAAATCACTTTCTGCGTTTCCCCTGTGTACTGATCATCCCTAACAAGGCTACGTCTGACCCCTGCAGTCGTGGCACCCGAGTCGCGCAGAATGGAAGCGAGCCATCCGTTTACAACACCGTTCCCCACAGGCAGGCAACGACCTCCGTCAACTGAACGCACTCCGCCCACCTGTGGTTCCTCCCCAACTGGGGCTGCAAAGCTGGCTATGTGAGTGGGCTGCTCCGCCCCCTCCACCATACCAGTATCGCTAGGACATTGATGAGCCAGATGGCCGTTCCCCTGACACGCGAAATGCTGAGCGTCCGAACGACCGCTAGGACAGCTACGAGCGAAATGACCGTACTCGTGACACGCAAAACACCGAGTGTCCGAATTAGCCATACGAACACGATCGTACCCACGCCCAGATTTCTCTGCTCGTGCGTAGGGATCGTGAACGCCACTGTTAGCACCTCTATCACCGCGTCGAAAACGCAAAGTACCTTTACCGTTAACCAGCTGGGTTCCACTTAAAGTATTGATGCCCCGGTAACCCCCAGTCGTGTTAGCAGCGACCAACCTGACTGGCGGAGTCTCGGTCCGACGCGCTAGGTTTTTCGTTGGATGCGCCAGCCGAAAAGCCTCCGCGTTCTGCACTAACTCATCTGTACGCTTGAGGCTACGTTCCCTCAAGAATACCGCCAGATCCTTGGAAACGCTGCCAAAGAACTGTTCCGCCAACACGAGATCGAACAATGCCTCGTACGTCTGGTCGATCTTTGACAGTTCGACCCAACGTACGAGCAAATGGGACAACCGTTTGCCAAACGACACAAACGATTCCCCTGTCTCTGGCCGACAAGCTCCCAAGCGTTCTCTGAAACCCTCCGCGCTACACTGAAACTGCTGTAAAAGACACTCCTTCAACGTCTCGTAATCTACGTTCCCCGAAACGTTCAAGCTATGGAAAAGACTCAAGGCCTGACCCTCTAGCACCGATGAAAGCAAAACGGGCCAGCTGGCAAGTGGCCAACTTAACATTCGCGCGTGAGCCTCGAACCGACACAAAAGCGTCAATAGAGTCCACAGACTCCTTAAACATTGGCAGTGTAGGAAAATTACATATGCCCCGGCCTACCAAATCACTATCTGGAGCTGCTCTAGACCCCGCATCTCGAGCTAACTGTAGTTGCACCTCCCTATCTCTCTCTTCTCTCTCTCTCTATCCTTCCCTTCTTTCTCTCTCTGGTACTCTAGCTCTTTCTCTCTTAACGCATGTTCCCTCTCGTCCTTCTGTTTCTGAACCACTAGTTCTTCCTTCCTAAGGACTCTTTCCTTTTCTTCTCTCTCCCTCTGAACTTCCAACTCCTTCTCCTCTCTAAGTTTACGAATCTCGAACTCTTTCTCGTCTTTCTCTCTCTGAAACGCTCTCTCTTCTCTTTCTCTCTGAGCTTCTAACTCTTTCTCCTTTAAGACTCTTTCTTTCTCTTCTCGCTCTCTCGCTTCTCTCTCTCTCTCGCCCTATCCTCCCTGTCCTTACATTTCTCTATGTACTCAAAAAGTTTCTCATCCTTAAGCCCTAACCTTTCACCTTGTTTAATATACGCCTCTACAGGGTCCGACTCCATATTTACCAGAACAACTTCCAAAAATCTCCAAAAACATAAAGAATACAAATCAACGGCAAAACGTAAAAGAATATTCACTACAATATCAACTACCCACGCTCATATCAACCCTTACCCTACAATCGCTACCCACTAGCGCCCGCACTACTCTAAAATACCGCTAAAACAGGGTCACCACTGTAACGCACGCAGACTTGTCCACAGTCGTACGCACAGACTCTCACGCAACAGACGCATACACCGCCACTGACTCAGACGGGCGCATTCATGCGGTAAAACTCAACACACGGGCTCCCTTTCTAAAGTAACTTTTATACACTATTAAACAATAAAAGTAGAATGCTCACAAAACTATCAAACTATATACATCACTCCTTCCCCACTATCACGTCTTAATATCACATACACACACACACACACACACACACACACACACACACACACACACACACACACAATATCTCGCCAGGCTAGGTGTTAGTTCTCAGAGTCTCCAACCTGTTTGATGTTATTGCCTGGTTACGTTGGTCCTTCTCACGTCTAGGCGTGCAAGTCCGTTGTATGCTCTTTCCTGTCGTCCTGTGTCTTTAACACGGACGTCCTTGTACTCGTACTGTAGCGCAGTTCTCGCTGTGATCCGGGTATCTTGGTCCTGATCAGACTCACGCTGAGAGAAGAGCTGGAGGGATGACCTCACGTTAGGTCCCACCTGTGACTGACGGTCTCGGCGTCCGTCGTTCCACTCTTTACAAGCACTCTAAACACAACAACAAGGATCCAAAACGTAACGCTTGCTAAACACACAACATATTGGATGACATGAGAAACATCACGTAACCTGGCTGATACAAATAACTCACGTTCATTCACACACATGTGCTTCATAACCCGACTACTTCCGTAACACCCACATATCTCTGTCACTATCTTGAAACAGACTATAGCCTAACACTCTTGCTATACACTACTCTATACACTGGAAAAGACTATGCTTAACCAACCGCGTACTACCTTCAGAGCGACTTAGGCATACACACCTCACATTCCTTTAGTTATCTATCTCGGTAAATAACTGTATACCAAAACACCGGTTACTTCACTGAATTCTAAACCAACATAACTGAACCAAACCGGCCAACACTATACAACCAAATTACTCTTACCAACGCATACTATCTTCAGCTAAGCATCAATAACTACATATCAAAAACATACCTGAATTCTAGGCTTCAGAGTCTTGGAATACGGGCTAGGTATTTCAAACACATCTGATTCCTCTGACAAGAAAGCCCGTATTAACGTATTTCTGCTCTGCAAGACAGCTTCTGCCTAGAACTCACTATAACAGTACTCACTAAAACTCCCGTGCTAACCATGTCTTAAAGATTTCACGTGGACAACGGGCCACACGGACTATCGGCACAAACAAACCGTTAACAAAAACCGTACCGTACTAACCCTAATGTGTGAGCACTATGCACGAGCATAGAGCTTCAACACATTAGGAATGGAAATTATAAATAGCATTTGAGAAAAAACAATTTATGTCAAAAAAGGCTATTTGTGACCTATTTCCTGATCTCTTGTGACCCCTGACCTTTCCTAGGCATCATCCAAATAAGTATGCATAGGAAGGTCTTACCATCAGGTATTCTGTACCAAGCTTGGGTTTAAAGTTGTGAAAAGTATTTGAGAAAAAACGTTTTGTCAAAATATATGGCTATCTTTTTACCTATTTCCCGATCTCTTGTGACCTTGACCTTTCCAAGGGGTCAACCAAATTAGTATGCATAGAAAGGTCTTACCACCAGGTATCTTTGTACTAAGTTTGGGTTTGAAGTTGTGAATAGTATTTGAGAAACAAAACTTTTGTCAAAATAGGCGTATTTTTTTTAACCTAGTTCCTGATCCCCTGTGACCCTACTTTTGAGAGAGGTCACTCAAATTGGTATGTTTAGAAAGGTCTTGCCACAAAGTATTCTTGGGCCAAGTTTGAAGACTGGCTTGAATAGTCTCCAAGAAAATGCCAACATTAAAGTTTACCACAGCCGACAGCCAAGTGACAGCCACTGGCCCAAAACATACTCACTTTTGCTTCGCATGTGAGCCAATAAGATAAGTGGTTGCCGAAATGACAATGTAAGAACACTGTTAATCAACAATATTGTGATAAAGGTCATGATCTGTAAGAAAAACTCTCCCACTCTCTCTCTCCGTCAGAAACACTCTCCTCCTTCCAGTCCGCCCTCAAAACTCACCTCTTTCAACAGTTCTAGCACTATATCACCACACTCCCCACCCCAAGCTGACTGTCGTAATGTATTTCACTATTTGTGGTACGTGCGTCATTGTCTAAAGCGTGTGCATGCGTGCGCGAGTTGTGAGTGCGCGCTTATAATTATTATAAGATAAGCGCATTATAAATACCGTAATTATTATTATTATTATTAAAAACATTTTTTCTTCTAAAATTTGCTGTACGAGTAGCTTGAATCTCATGTTCTAGATCGCCTCTTTCTACGCCGTAAGAAAAAAATGCATAACAAAATAAGCAAGATGGGATGAATCATAACCCACAAAGTTTACGTCCCTTCTACACGAGTGCTGTCCTCGCTGTCAAGGGTCTCTATCTTTTGTCTTTGACCTGATTCTGATGTTGAACTATCTTCTGTCTTCTATTGAACAAGATGAGGATTTCATCCGAAAGTCTACCGTATTGTTTGGAACTCACATGCATTTTTCTTTTAGGAACATTTACACTCACAGTTGTTCATATTTGTAAGCTTAGCCTTCTGATCAATTTCCCTCCTCTCTAAGCCAACCTCTGATCAACACACACGCTGATGCACACATATAAAGACGGACACAAGCGCTTCCCGCCATTAGTACGCTCTGGGGGCTGGAGTAGCAACAGGAATTCTGAAGAAGAATAGCACAAGCAGCAAAATGACGTCATTATAAGCCTGACGTCATGGCACCGCTAGTCTCACGATGCCTTGTACACGTTGACGAAATTGATGTTTCACGTCACTCATTCGAAAGGCACGCAGCCTTTTCCAGGGCTGACTGTTTTGTTCCACACAGCCTATTCTAGGGCTAACTGTTTGATGGGAGTATATAGTGGCTCCAAAACTTACAAAAATTAATTAATTATTATTTAAAAAGTTAAAGAAAGCTGGCTAACGAACTCATCCAATGTCTTTCTCCAGCCTAGCTACGTCCTAAATTTCAAGTAAATAAGACAAAAATTACGGACTCTAATCTGGGTCAACCGACTTTCTATAAATGGTCTTTTATGTCTTCAATAAGACAATCAGTTACAACATGCTCGGAAGCTCTCTTAGCCACCCCTTAAATAAAGTATTTCGCCAAGTTTCAAGCTTGTATGTACAGCAATATCTGAGATTCTCGTGTTACACACACACACACACACACACACACACACACACACACACACACACACACACACACACACACACACACACACACACACACACATGAATACGAAAGGAAAACAGAAAATAGAGGCTGAAAACCCTTTAAATTAGATACATGGAACAGACCTTTCAGATCAAATATCTTTCTTCTGGGTGATACGGAAACAAGGTAGAACAGAAAAGAACACACGATAGAAAGCTTTAATAGCATGTCCATGATGTCAAAGGTGGGTAGGCCTAAACCTCTGACAACTGAAGTAACAAGATAAAAAATTACGTCATGTCTAGCTTTCTATCATGTGTTCTTTTCTGTTCCACGTTGTTTCCATATCACCCTGAAGAAGGATCTTTGATCTGAAACGTCGTGTTCCATGTATCTAATTTAAAGGGTTTTCAACCTTTATTTTCTGTTTTCCTTTCACATGAAACCCTTGCGGCAACAGTTTTACTAAATACGCACATATTTCGTGCCAAATGTACGTTAAGCAGCGAGGATAGCGAAACTAGACATGACGTAATTTTTATCTTGTTAATTCAGTTGTCAGAGGTTTAGGCCTGCCCACCTTTGACATCATGGACATGCTATTAAATTTGCCCCACCGCGATTCACCCTAAAAAGTCCCTTCTATAAATAGACGGGAAAAAGAAAGACTGGTCACAATCCAGCTGAAAAAGCCAAAGAACATCATGAGCGCCATGATGCATTCCTAAGATGCTCTTTGTCGCGTCATATGGGCATGTTAGCCCTGGTTCCAAATGCAAGTGTAAACACACCAACCTGGGTTCAACCCGGGTTGAACTCTACTTGGGTTCAACCTGGGTTGCAAGTGCAAACGGCCTCTGCTTTACTCACTGTTGTCTCTCGCTAGATCCATCCACATTTTGCCTCTGTCTTTTGAGGAATTGCAGACAATTTCTTTGGGCGATTAAAACAGAAAGTGACAGGAAATAACCGGAACACGTGTGTTATCTCCCTTCGTTTCAAAATGACTGAAAGAAAACAAAACTGCCGACGAGATACGCGTTAAAAGTTTTCAAATTTTCTCAAGTTGGGAGAATTGGGAAAAATTTTTATGAAAGCGGGAGAAATCGGGAGGTCAGGACAAAGTGGTATCTCTTGACCAAGTTTGGGTTTGAAATTGAAAATAGGATTTCAGAATAAAATATGGTTACATGTACTTTTAACCTATGTGTGGATCATCATCCCATGACCATTGACCTTTGTAATGGGTCAACTAAATTAGTATGCATAGGAAGGTCATAACATCAGCAACCTTTCTGTCAACTTTGAAAAGTTTGAAAAAATGTTGATAAAAACTATAATTCTATCAAAAATTTGCATGTTCCACACATTTGATCATGATGACCTTTCATGACCCTTGGTCATCCAAATTAATATGCATACATAGGTCTTATCATCATCATCTTTGTACCAAGTTTTGGTTTGAAGTTGTGAATAGCTATTTTTGGCCCATTTCCTGAGCTCTTGTGACCCTTGATCTTTCTGAGGGGTCAACCAAATCAGTATGCATAGAAAGGTCTTACCTTCTGGTATCTTTGTACCAAGCTTGGGTTTAAAGTTGTAAATAGTATTCGAGAATTTTTTTTTCTTTCAAAATATGCTATTATTTTACTTATTTCCTGATTCCCTATGACCTTGACCTTGAGAGAGGTCACTCAAATTGGTATGTTTAGAAAGGTGTTGCCACAAAGTATCCTTGGGCCAAGTTTGATGACTGTGCCTTGAATAGTCTCCGAGAAAATGCCAACATTAAAGTTTACCACGAACAACAGACTATGGACAGACAACCACTGGCCCAGAACAGAGACTCACTTTTGCTTTGTGCGTGAACCAAATAGTAAAAACCTCGACTTCTGGAGAAAATCAGACAGTGCCGGTGACATAAAAGCATAAATCTTGTCACTACGCAGACATCAACACAATACTCTAGATATGACGTATTTTTCTCTTTCTCACGCACACACATCGACTCGCTGTAAGAAGAGCATGCACGTGTACAGTAGAAAATCACGAAGGTAAAGTCAAACTCACTTCACTCAAATTATAGCAAGACTGAAACTGTACCTTGAAACTTTAGTTTTGTCACCATATTTCTCAAGTCTAGAAGGCAAAGTTGAACACATAGCACATAAAATATAAAGTTACGTAAAAACTAAAATTACGTCATGACAAATGACATTTTTTCAAACCAATGACGCGTATGCACTATGCCCCTTACAAAGCTCACCGACGCATTGGCAAACCCTTTTTTTCATTAGGAGATATTTCAGCATCATAATCTGGTCAAAGACAACGGGTAGAGACCCTTGACAGTGAGGACAGCTTGCATATAAAAAGGACTTTGAGGGTTATGGCTCTCATATAGAAGAGACTTTGTCGGTTGTGGTTCATCCCATCTTGTTATCTGTCATATTGCTTCTTGTCGACGTCCACATAATGACCAGTGGATCTTGACCACAGATAGGATCTGACAAGGCTGTACCACCCAACCTTGGTAGAAGCAGTCTGTGCAGATCCTTGCATACAAATGGATTCCCAAGTTTGGGTAGGCAGAAATTTTAACTTGCAAACACAATTGTGAACTTTCCACATCTAAAATCTTACCACCTGGCACACATCTTTGTCAGCAACCACAATGCAAAGCATGTCCGTGCATCAACACATCTCCTGTCACCACTGGACCTCTGTCATCATTCACTGTCCACCGATCATTCACATGCCAGTCATCGGATATTGTCTATGTCATCTCATGTTCTCAAAGCCCAAAGATGATGTATGTGGGGGTGGGGGGGGGGGGGGGAGGCGGAGGAGGGGGTGGGGTGGGGGGACATACTAGACTAACCCCGTTTAGGGACATATCCTCTGGCTGTTGGTGGCTGGTGCCAGATTTGACCTCACTGCTGATATTTGATGTTACCATTGCATTGTTTAGTACTGCCGTGTGTGTATGTGAGCGACAGCAGGCACGGGTAAATGTGAATTGACGTAAATGTCTGTATACGTATGTATTGTGCTATGTGTTTTGTGTGTGTGTGTGTGTGTTTACATAATTATGTATCTTCAGTTCTATCATTTCTCATGATCATGTCTTCTTCTTTTTAAGTCTCTTCCCTAGTAGCATTCTATGGTCGCGGTTACCATCTCAATTTGGAAACAGCGTCGCATTATGGTCACGGTCTTTTTGAGGAGTTATATTTACGTAACTGCGAAGAAACATCGAGACCGTCGCATTTCGGGCTCAACACGTCGCGGCGACTGCCCATAAATAGCGCACATGAGCTCTTCTCCGAAGACCTATGAGATGGTACTGCGACATCTATGCGAACTTTGAATGAGCCCAAAATGTGACCGTCACAAAGCAGAGGTCGCTGTGCCGTCGCAGCACTGGCTCACATGAGCTCTTTCCCAAAAGACCGATGAGACAGTACTGCGACAAAATGGGACTGAATGGGAGGGCGCAAAATGGTCACACTTACGTATCATCTGTTATGATCTGTGGATGTTAATTGCCCTTGCCTCAGACTGTCATCCATCCATCCATCCATTATAATTATCTCTCTCCATCCAGTCAGCCAGTAGGTTAGACTACCATCCACCCACCCATCCATCCATCCATTCATCCAGCCAGCCATTCAAATAGACATATCCATTCGCCCATCCTTTAACCATTCCGTCCCACCAACCATCCATCCATTTACATGCATCTCTCTCTCTCTCCCTCTCTATAATTCAAATGATTTGCATAGTATATAGGTTATCATTAGCGCGTGTCTGTGTGTGCGTGCGCGCGTGTATGTTTGCCCGCGTTGCATGTATTTGAAAAAAAAATATTATTTTAATTTTTATTTTTTATAATTTTTAAAAAAATATTTTTATGTATGACCGAATCAATGAATGAATTTGTATTTAATGTTTCATCATGTTTAATGTCTCCTAATCTTTCCTTTGTGTAATTTGGTACCATTACAATTATTACCCTGTGTTTGTAGAGTAGCAACGGCAAGTATGAAAAATGGCACATGTGCTAATTACTTCATCCGTTGAGAAATAAAGTTTCATTTTATTTCTCTCATACACACACTGTAGACTGCCAGCCAATTAGACTGTCATCAGTCCATCCATCCGTCCATCCATCCATCCATTTACATGCACTCTCTCTCTCTCTCCAGCCAGCTAGCCAGTTAGACTGTCATTCATTCATCCATCCATTTACATGTACCCTCTCTCTTTCTCCAACCTGTCATCCATCCATCCATCAATCCATCCATTTACATGCTCTCTCTCTCTCTCTCTCTCTCTCACACTTTTCCTCTCTCTCCCTGTCGTCCCTCCGTCCATCTATCCATCATACCCGCCCTATTTTGTCTTTGTTCCTGAACTTCACAAATACATGCATGCATCCACACACACACACGTACACATACACATAGCCCTGTCATAGCAGAAAACTACTTCTTACATCATTTGCCAGATGACGACGTAAATAATGCAACATCAAGTTCAGAACTCTAACATTATGGCTTCCAGAGAGGGATCAAGTGTTGCTGATTATATTATCTCTATTTTCATCGGAAAAGTTGCTTTCACGCAAAGCCCCAAGTTTCACGCAGAACGTCACGGGGGGGGGGGGGGGGGGGGGGAGGGGGTAAGTTGTCATCGTTCATGATTTTTTACTTTTATTTGATAGCTGGGTGCGATGAACTTTGTAAATTCTTCTTTTTTTCGTTCTCGTTGACTCTGTCTGAAGGCGAATTTGGACACTTCATTTTACTGTTGTTTTCCGTGGTATATAGTGTGCCTACTGTTGGCTTAGTGATGGTAAACGTAGAGTCGAAGCATCAAACTAAAAACCAAACAAACTACCAAATGGCAGTAAGGTTGTTTCAAGGCAACAAAAAAGTGCAGTGCGAGGAACAGTCATGAAATATTTGCGTGGAAATATTGATAGTCCTACACATCAGTGGTCTCAGGTATGAGTTGTCGTTTGTGGCAAAGCTTCGGTGATTCTATGATTTATTTGCAGTGTGATTTATCATAGAGGACAGTTCTACTCGATTTTTGCCACACAGTTAAACAAGGCCGAGGAGGAAAATGGCTGGAAAAGGGAAAGTGAGAGAGACAGACAGACTGACAGACAGACAGACTATTTGACAATAAAATAAAAGTAAGCATGAATGGGATCGAAAAGCTAAGAAGTGAACTGAAATTACGTTTTCAAGTTAAACCCGGTGTGTAATACATATGCGTTTTTAAAGTATTTTTTTGTTGTTTGTGACAGGCATCACTGGTGGGAAAGTGCAGTCTGTGATGGCTACATTTCATACAGTCCAAGAATACAAAGGGTTGTTTCTGTAAAAACTG
This sequence comes from Semisulcospira habei, assembly GCA_036245525.1. Taxonomy (NCBI): domain Eukaryota; kingdom Metazoa; phylum Mollusca; class Gastropoda; family Semisulcospiridae; genus Semisulcospira; species Semisulcospira habei. The sequence goes on from BTPG01000005.1 coordinate 110,326,383, forward strand.
GCATAGTTGTGTCTTGAAACGTTTATAATGTTCACAGTCTGAAAGGGAAGAAGCTCCAGTATTACAACAGGAACACGTGAACCTCCCCTCCTCCTCCCCTCCCCCCCCCTCTCTCTCTCTCTCTACCGGTCCGGGGTGGCTGCAGCGAAGTTCACATGAAAAAGTTAATTCCTTGTATCATCGGGGCATTAAATACTTCCCGGTCCTACTTCGACTGACGAAAAATTAAAATATCTCAAGTTACTAACATTGAATAAACAGTTTGAATTTAATCGCTGTGTTCTACTGCACAAGATCATGCACAGGAAAGCCCCACTCTATCTAAGAATTCGATTTTTTCCCCCGACAATACTGAATAGAAAAAACACGAGAAATAGTTCGACCCACCTTGCAAAAATTAGACTAGACATCTGTAAAACCAGCCTGTCCTTTTCAGGTTCTAAAGCGTGGAATATTTTACCTCCACACCTGAAATCAATTTGTAAGATTAGCGCCTTCAAAGATCGCCTCCATAAATATTTACTTCAGAAGTAATAGTATGTTCGGCTCCCATATACTACTATTCGTATAGTTAGTGACAAGTTTCCTATTATCTAATAATCTTCTACTGCAGTCGCCCACACTCACACAACAGTTTACAAACAACAAATGGACAATGACTCGGGACAGGTGAAGCCCGTCGCCAAGGCATCTCATGGCCGGCGCCAACGGCCCCAACCCGACCTGAACCTCCCTAACAGAAAGCAAACTAAAGAATAGTATCTCATAGTATCTCTTAAACACGTAATATAATGTTTTTAAACTTTCTGCGTGGCTGAGATTAGTTACACAAATGAGAAATATGCATAAACCACACACAAAAAAGACGAATTATCTAACAGTTGCTACCTGGGGGCCCGTTGCTCCAAGAACAGTGCCGGCTATTAGACAGTCACTCCGGCATAAACAGTCACCACCTTAATTATAACTTAACTAGTATATAACTTCATAGTCTTTTTTAAAGCAATAGTAGTAGAACTACAGCATTAACGTGAAAGCAGTCCAAAATGGTTTTTAAAGTGTACACACATGCACACGATGTTGTAAAAAACGAAGTCATGTTAAACCTCCATTCAGTTTGTTGTAACTATGATGTTCGACATAATGTTTTCCTGAATTTGCATGGATCTTCCGGTACTTGAAATAAAATGATCATAGGAAATGTTGCTGTTGTCTCACTTAATTCTTTTTACATGCCTGAGACTTTGGTTTGAATGAGAATGTGGCTGCATTTTACATTTACAACAAACAGAAAGAAAAACCTGTGTCGGATGTCGGGTATTACAACAATTCATCTCTTTCAGTGACACTCAGAAAACCTGAATGACTTAGTTTTGCAACAGAAATTCACATTTACTAATCTTTTAAGTGTTCAAGTAAACATTTTCCAACTCGGATCAATAAAAAACCCAAACTTACACCGTTGTGTTGTAATAACTGACCTCCGACATACTCTCATATAAAAACTTCTAAATGAGATTTCTCTAAAACTAAGGAACAGACTATCTTCCAATTTCACATACTATTTGCAAATGCTACAAACTGTCAAACACAGAATTTCATGTAATTCTATCATTTTTCATTTTCAAGCACCCTTGTTGCCTATTCAGTAACACCTTTTGGCAATAGCTCATAATTATATATATATATATATATATATATATATATATATATATATATATATATATATATATATATATATATATATATATATATATATATATATATATATATATGGCAGGACAGTTTGGAAGATAGGCATTGTTATGCCTAAAACTTTTATCCTGAATAAAAACGTTTCATCATCATCATCATCTCTCTCTCTCTCTCTCTCTCTCTCTCTCCCCCCCCCCTCCCCCTCTGTCATATTGAGAAACAGACTTATTGCAAAATGATCTTTTGTACAAGAAGTTCATACCTTGTTTTATTCAGGTTCATATGTGTGGAATTTACCTTCCTTTTGATCTAAGAGCACGATTATGTTTCCACCAATGTTGTTGATGGATTTTTTTTGGGGAAATATATTAATAATAATAATTACGGTATTTATAATGCGCTTATCTTATAATAATTATAACTCTAAGTGCGCACTCACCACTCGCGCACGCATGCGCACGCTTTAGACAATGACTCACCTACCACAAATACATTACGACAGTCAGCTTGAGGGGTGGGGGGGGGGGTGGGTGATATTATAGTGCTAGAACTGTTGGAAGAGGTGAGTTTTGAGGGCGGACAGGAAGGAGAAGAGAGAGTGTTTCTAACGGAGAGAGAGTGGGAGAGTGTTCCAGGTGGATGGACCGTTTACGGAGAAGGAGCAGGGGCCGAAAGTGCCGAGTTTGGTGCGGGGGATGTGGAGGCGGAGCGGAGGAAGCGGGAAGGAGTGTAGGGGTGGAGTAAGTTGGAGAGATAGGCAGGAGCATAGTTGTTCAGGGATTTGTAGCAGAGAGACAGAATCTTGTATTCGATGCGTTGGGGGATGGGGAGCCAGTGAAGGAGTTTGAGCAGGGGAGTGATGTGGTCGGATTTCTTCTTTCTGAGGACGAGGCGGGCAGCATTGTTCTGGACGCGCTGAAGAGTGAAAGTGGTGGAGTGAGGGAGGCCGGAAAGGAGAGAGTTGCAATAGTCGATGCGAGATAAGATGAGAGAGACAGCAAGTTTAGTAGCAGCTTCGGTGGTGAGGTATTTTCTGATCTGACTGATGCGACGGAAGTGGAAATAGCATGCCTGGGCCGTGGCGGAGTCAAAGCTGGTCATGGAAAGAGAGGAATTGAGGATAACGCCGAGGTTCTTTGCCGATTCAGAGAGGGAGATGGGGGTGCTGTCGAGTTGAAGGTGGAGAGAGGGAGGGAGCTGGGAGAGTTTCTGGCGAGTGCCTACCAGCATGGCTTCCGTTTTGTCGTCGTTCAGTTTAAGCTTGTTTGCTGTCATCCAGTTTTTTACGTCTTCGTAGCAGTCAGCTGCGCGAGTCAGTAGTGACTGAGTGTTGTCGAGTTTGTCTTTGTCTAATAGTTGTGAGTCGTCAGCGTAGAGGTGGTGGTGTATGTGATGAGACTGGATGATGTTGGATTGATTGATTGATTCTACATTGCTTAACGTCCCGACGGCAACAAGGCTTTCACAGGATGTGCCTGCACTGCTAGTGAAAAAAAACTAAACACAACATTGAATGTATGTCGCCAGCCAGTCAAATACGTTAAATAAACCTAACACATGGGGCCTAAATAAAGCTAAGACCATTTAGCAACACACATCCAATAATCAAGAGCTACAGGCAGTGCAGACAGTAGGGAGAGTTTTAAAAAGGCAAATACAGGTGAATGGACCTCGGGTAGACAGAAACACATGCCCCAGAATAGAGAGGAAAACCCACCCTGTGGGGCTGACCAGGGTGACCCTGGGAACTAAAAAGTAGTTAACCCCACCCAAGGAATGATGTTAAACAGGGGAGAGGTATAGAGTGTGAAAAGGACCGGGCCCAGGACGGACCCCTGTGGAACTCCGCAGGAGAGCCTGACTGGGTTGGAGGAGACGCCGTCAATGGTGACGGACTGCTGTCTGTCAGAGAGGTAGAAGAGAAACCAGAAGTGAGCTGAGTCAGTGATGCCAAAGGAGTGATGAAGGTGGTGGAGGAGGATAGAGTGATCTATAGTGTCGAAGGCGGCAGAGAGATCAAGTAGCGTAAGAAGGGAGATGTTGCCCGAGTCGGTGGAGAGGAGCAGGTCGTTTAGGATATGTAGAAGAGCTGTTTCAGTGCTGTGATGTTTGTGATAGGCAGATTGGAAGGGACTGAGGAGGTTGTTATCGGCGAGGTGGAGGTTGAGCTGGTTGAGAACAACCTTCTCAAGAAGCTTGGACAGGAAAGAGAGATTGGAGACTGGGCGATAGTTCTTGAGTTCGTTTGGGTCGAGGTTGTGTTTTTTGAGGAGAGGACGGGCGATGGCGGACTTGAAGATATCGGGGACGGAGCCATTCTCTAGAGATGTGTTGATGATGTCGGTAATGAAGGGCAAAAGTTTTGGAAGGCTGTCCCGATAGACGCTTGGAGAGGGTCAAGTTCGCAGGTTTTGAAAGGCATGGACTTTATGGTCTTGAGGACTTCATCCTGAGAGACGGGGCGGAAAAACGAGAGGGGAGTGCCGGAAAAGGGGGGGGGGGGGGGGGGGTCGGGAGGGCAAGGCAGAGAAGGCAGAGTATTGAGTGTGTTGCGCAGAGTTTTGGATTTTGTCAGAAAAATAGGTGGAAAAAGCGGACGGGAGTTCTTCTTTGCTGTGTGTGTGTTGGGGAGAGGAGAGTCTTTAGAAGTGCCTAGGAGTGTGTTCATGGTAGCGTAGAGGGTTTTGGAAGAAGTGGATTCCAGGATTTTGTTTTGAAGGTGTTTACGTTTGGAGTCGGAGATCATTCTGCAGACTTTGGATCTGGTGGTTTGGAAGATCTGTCTGTGAACGGTGAGGTCAGATGAGCACCACCGGCGTTCCGCTTGTCGGCGCTCACGCTTGGCCTCAGCTATGTCATCAGTGAGCCAGGGAGAGGGGAGTCGGTTGGGTATGGAGTAGGTGGTGACAGGGGCATGGGTGTCTAGCAGTTTTCGAAGGGAGGAATCGAAGTGGGATGCAAGATCGGGAGAGGGGGCGGGGTCCAAGAGAAGGTCGACAGCTTCGTCGAAGAAGCTCTCTCGATTGACAGATTTTAGCTTGCGACGAGAGACAAGGAGCTTGGGTTTTTTTCGGGGGAGGTAGGTTGAGGGAGACGAGAATAGCGAGATGGTCAGAGGGGAGCACAGAGTCGAGAAAGAGTTGATCGGAGGTGCCGGTGATGATCCAGTCGAGGGTGTGGCCGAGTCAGTGGGTGAGTTTGGTGATGTGTTGTGTAAGATTGTGGTTTGATAGTGACGTGCAGAGGCGTTTTGTGTCAGGGTGGTCGGGTTTGTGGAAGTTGAAGTCGCCAAGAAGGATTGATTGATTGTACATTGCTTAACGTCCCGACAGCAACAAGGCTTTCTCAGGACGTGCCTGCACTGCTTGTGAAAAAAAGCCAAAAAAAAAAAAAAAAAAAAAAAAACCCAGAATATTGAATGTATGTCGCCAGCCGGTCCAATACGTTAAATAAACCTATGACATGGGGCCTAAATAAAGCTAAGACCATTTAGCAACACACATCCAATATCAAGAGCTACAGGCAGCGCAGACAGTAGGGAGAGTTTAAAAAAGGCAAAGACAGGTGAATGGACCAAGGGTAGACAGAAACACATGCCCCAGAATCGGAAAGGAAACCCACCCTGTGGGGTTGACCAGGGTGACCCTGAAAACTAAAAAGTAGTTAACCCCACCCAAGTCCCCCAGGGCAGACCCGGGTGGGGAGCCAAGAAGGATGTGTTTTCCGGGTCATGTGCTGTAATGGTAGAGGAGGAGGTCAAACTCGGTAAGGAATATGGAGTTTGTGAGTTTGTTTTGAGAGCTTGGAGGGGGGCGATAGATACATGAGAAGATGAGGGACTGGCCAGGGAGTGTTGCTACGGCCTCGACAGATTCAAAGGAGGGATGAGCAAAAGGGAGAGACTGAGAGAAGGAGAGGTGAGCAGAAAGACAGTCCCTGTAGATTATGGCAATGCCACCCCCCTCTGGAAGCGTGCGGGAAGGAGGCCAGGCGGTAGCCACTCGGAGTGACGCTGGCGATGATGGGTTCATTCCCAGCTGAGCGAAGCCACGTTTCGGTGATCACGACAACGTCTAGGTCATTGTCTAGAATGAAATCGGAAATCACGTCGGCTTTACCATCTCTGCAGACAGACTGTGCATTGAACAGACACAGTTTTAGGTTGGATGAGGAAGAAGAGAAAGAGGGAGAGGAAACGGACGAAGAAGAGGACAAAGGAGGAGGAGGGTGGGGAGGGGGGAAAGAGGATGGAGGGGGAAAGAGAAGGGAGGGGGACAGGGGGAAGGAGAACCGGACAAGAAAGAGGATGCGAGAGGAGGGGGAGGGGATAGAGGGAGGAAAGGGAGTAGGAAAAGATGAGGGAGGGGGAGGGGGAGAGGGAGGAGAAAGGGGAGGGAGGGGACGAGGAGGAAAAAGCAGTCGAAGGCGGAGGGGGTGAGGGGAGGAAGGGGGAGAAGGGCGAGGGAGGGGGCGGCCGAGGAGAGCAGGGAGCAGTAGATGAGGAAGGGAGGTTAGAAATGGGAGAAGAAGGAAGGGAGGGGGAGAATTCGAGGAGGAGGGGGGAGGTGGAAGGGGTGGAAGGGCATAGGAAAAGGGGAAGACGTGTGTGGTTGTGTGTGTGGTGTTGAGTCCTGCCTTCTGCTAATTCCGCCCCTGCGGCCTCTCTTTCGCGATTGGACGTGGCGCAAGGCATCTGCAACACTGTCGGCGGTACCAGCCGCGCAGTAGGTGGCGTGGCGACGTAGAGATAGCAGTTGTTGGCGTCTGTGATCTGATGAGCAAGATTAATTGTGAGAACAAGAAAAAGAAAGACGGGAAGAGGGTGCGGTAGGGTGGGTATGTGTGTGTGAGTAAGTGTGTGTCGGTGTGTGTGCGAGTGTGGTAGACGAGCGACGCTGATAATACGCAAGGGAGAAAATGTGCAGTAGGGTGGGTGTGTGTGTGTGTGTGTGTGTGTGTGTGTGTGTGTGTGTGTGTGTGTGTGTGTGTGTGTGTGCCGATGTGTGTGTGAGTGTGGTAGGGGAGCGACGCTGATAACACGTAATACCAAAACTGAAAGAGCAAAATAGATACGGGGAAAAAATTAACAAGCGGTAGACAATCCCGGTCGGACAGCTGCGAGATCGGACAAAGGCGCCGAAGTGGGGAGGGCGAGATGGCGACGGGAGATAAAAATTTGGGGCAGCACACGTAAAAACCAATAGGATGTCAGGAACACGAAAACAACACAGCAACAGATGCAACCGCGGGTGACACACAAACTCACACAGTAATCACTTCACACAAAAGCGCGCAGCACATAAAACAGGCCTCGCGCTGGGACCATATGGCGTTGAGGCGCGTCCCCTGGGTGGTGGATAGGGGGTCCCTCGTGAGAGGGGTGCACCGAATGAAATAAGGTGCCGTGAACCAACATGGTCTAAGGGAAGGTGACCCCGACAGAAAACCCCTGGTCCTCCTAGTAAGGGGGTTGGGCGTGGGGGTAGCTTCCCCACCCTGCAAAAAGAAAATAGCTACAAAAACGCCGACGAAAAGACTAACAGTAATTCCTTTCCTGGAGGAGGAAGGTTCTTCTACCAGAAGACTTATGACGTCCTGTGGTGAAAGCCGGAAGTCTTCGGAAGCCACAGGACCGAGCCGCCTCTCTCTATCCAGGGATACAACCATGGGCACATGGATTGTCATGGAACCCCCAGGGAAAGAGGAAAAGAGGTAGGCCGAGGAACTCCTGGCGTCGAGACCTCCAAGCAGACATCAAGAGACTGGGAACCACCTGGAGTAGAATTGAAGGAGAAGCACAGGACAGGAGTTGCTGGAGGTCTCTCGTCGACGGCCTATACCCGGGTAGGGGTGACAGGCGTAAGTAAGTAAGTAACATAAAACAGGGCAGCGGAAAGGCCCAGCGGAACCACGCTGCGGAAGAGACAAAATGGCGACATAAACAAAGTTGAAACGACAGACACTATTCAGGCCACGGAACACAGTGCCATTTCCGTACTGTCCAGTCTCTTAGCCATAGTCAGTCCCAGGCATCCCCTAATATTTCAATCCCCTAAAAAAAACACTACCGCCCACCAGCCGCACATTTGCCATGCACAAAATAACAATAAAAACAGCACATTGACAGTCTCATTTCTTGGCTATGAACCTGATTCCTTATCAACCCCACACCCAAGTACAGCTGAAATCAGCGTGCCCCTCAAATCACTACGTCCACGGCAACTCAACATAGGCCCACAATTGTCCACTAGATAAGCTCAGGATGGTATGAATCAAAGCACCAAACATGTCTCCTCTCGTGTCTCCGGGTAAAGCTTTTGAGCCAGAGACTACGACAAGGACAGTCTGACATAAAACCTACGACCCGAGGACCTCGATGCCATCGTCCGAGCTTGCTAGGCCATGGCAGATGAACCAAGGGTTTAAAGGTACTGCGCACACTGCACTCCACCAAAAAGCTCCACCGCGCAGGCTTTAGGAAACGTCCACGGACGATGACACTGACCATTCCAAGTCCTGTAGCGACGGGCGAGGGGCGAAACGGCAGGTGAAAGATGTCACTGGAAGCCGCAGTCTCAAACCTGCATGCAGGCGGTTCAGGATATTGGTCGCCTGATGTTGACCTGGGGATGACAACATCACTCGGCACACCCTGAACGACCAAGCAGCCTTCTCTAGGGACAGCACTGTTTGCTCCACACGGAGAGGGGCCTAGAAAAGGTGGCCTAACCAATCTCGTCCCCTCGCAACCCCAGTTGGCTAGCCGCGGTAAAAAAACAAGAAAGAATAACGGATCCACTCTCATGACGACCACGACCGGACTCAACGTAGCATGCTGGAACATCCGAACCATGCTCGACAAAACAGACAGCGGACGCCCTGAACGTCGCTCCGCCCTCATTGCCCATGAATTGCGGAGGTTAAACATCGACATCGCCGCGCTCAGTGAAGTACGCCTTCCAGACGAAGGCAGCCTCCAAGAACTTGGCGCTGGTACACCCTCTACTGGTCAGGCAGGCCTGAATCAGAAAGACGGCTCTCAGGCGTGGGTTTCAAGGTCAAGACCTCCATTGCGACTAAGCTGGAAAACCTACCAACGGGTCACTCAGACCGCATCATGTCCATGCGCCTCCCACAGAGACACCAGCAACACGTCACCCTTCTCAGTGTGTACTCCCCAACCCTCCTGGCAGAGCCTGCTGAAAAGGACAAGTTTTACACTGACCTGCGCATCCTCATACAGAGCACCCCTGCAGACGACAAAGTCATCATCCTTGGCGACTTCAACGCCAGAGTGTGCCAGGACCCTGAAGCCTGGAAAGGAGTCCTGGGCAAGCATGGCGTCGGGAACTGCAATGACAATGGCCGCCTACTGTTGGAGTTCTGTGCAGAGCAGCAACTGGTCATCACCAACACTACTTTTCAGCAAAAGGACAGTCGAAAGACCACCTGGATGCATCCTCGCTCCAAACACTGGCACCTTATCGACTATGTCCTAGTGCGTCAGAGGGACCTCAGTGATGTCCTCCTCACCAGAGTGATGCCCAGCACAGAGTGCCACACTGACCACCGCCTTGTCCGCTGCAAACTCAGGCTCCATGTCAAGCCAAAACCCAAGAAATGGGGGCCCCCAAGAAAAAGCTTGATGTTGCCAGCCTTCAACGTGACGACGTGAAAGCTGCCTTTCAGACAGATTTACAGCGCAGGCTCAGACACAGCGGACCCAGCAGACTCCTCCCCTGAAACACTCTGGGAACAACTGAAAACTGCTATTGCAAAATCCTCTGCAGAAGTCTTGGGTTTCGCTAGAAAGAAGAACAAAGACTGGTTTGACGAAAACGATATTGAGATCCAGGAACACCTAGCAACAAAAAGAGCCGCCCATCAGGCCCACCTAGCCCAGCCTTCCTGCCCTGTGAAGAAGTCTGCCTTCCGCCTCGTCTGCAGCAGTCTCCAGCGCAAGCTCAGAGATCTCCAGAATGAGTGGTGGACCAGACTTGCACAGAGGACCCAGCTTTGCGCTGACAATGGTGACTACAGGGGCTTCTACGAAGCACTGAAAGCAGTGTAAGGCCCCAGGCACCTGGTACAAAGCCCCCTGCGAAGCGCGAATGGCCTGGCACTCCTCACAGATAATACCTCCATCTTCAACCGCTGGTCGGAGTACTTTCAGAGCCTCTTCAGTGCTGAGCGCACTGTTCAAGAAGCAGTCGTCCTACAAATCCCACAACTCCCAGTAAAGGTTGAATTGGACGAACCGCCCACCGCTGAAGAGACCCTCACAGCCATCCACCAGCTCAAGAGTGGCAAAGCAGCAGGCATTGATGGAATACCGCCAGAGATCTGGAAACATGGAGGCACAGCACTGCACAACAAGCTCCATGACCTCTTTCTCTGCTGCTGGGAGGAAGGAACACTACCAAAGGATCTCCGTGATGCTGTCGTTATCACCCTGTACAAGAACAAAGGCGAGAAGTCTGACTGTTCCAACTATCAGGGAATCACCCTGCTGTCCATTGCTGGGAAAATTCTTGCAAGGCTGCTCCTGAATCGGCTGGTACCTGCCATCGCTGAAGACCACCTCCCAGAGAGCCAGTGTGGCTTCAGAGCAAACAGGAGCACCACCGATATGGTCTTTGTGCTGAGACAGCTTCAGGAGAAGTGCCGCGAGCAGAACAAAGGGCTGTACGTAACGTTTGTCGACCTAACAAAAGCGTTCGACACTGTGAGCAGGCAAGGCATGTGGCAGATCCTGGAGCGACTTGGATGTCCCCCAAAGTTCCTCAGCATGATTGTCCAGCTACACGAGGACCAGCAAGGCCAGGTCAGACTCAACAATGACCTCTCAGAACCATTCCCTATTCTCAACGGCGTAAAGCAGGGCTGCGTGCTGGCACCGACCCTCTTCACCATCTTTTTTAGCATGATGTTGAAGCAGGCCACAGTGGACCTCGATGATGACGATGCCTGTGTACATCAGGTATGGTCTCGATGGCAGCCTGTTCAACCTCAGACGACTGCAGGCCCACACGAAAACCCTAGACCAACTGATTCGTGAGCTGCTTTTTGCTGATGACGCTGCCCTCATTGCACACACAGAGAGAGCCCTGCAGCACATCACATCATGCTTCGCAGACGCTGCCCAGCTCTTTGGACTCGAGGTCAGTCTGAAAAAGACAGAGGTCCTCCATCAGCCGGCACCCAAGACAGTGTATCGCCCTCCTCACATCACCATTGGCGAGTCGGAACTAAAGTCAGTGCACCAGTTTACTTACCTTGGCTGCATTATCAGGTCGGACGCCAAGCTGGACAAGGAGCTTGACAGCAGGCTGGCAAAAGCGAACAGCGCTTTCGGGCGACTTTTCAAGCGGGTGTGGCACAATCAACAGCTGAAAACAGGCACCAAGATCAGCGTGTACAGAGCTGTGGTCCTCACCACCCTGCTGTATGGTTCCGAGTCCTGGGCCCTCTACCGCAGCCAACGACGACTCCTCGAACGCTTCCACCAGTGCTGCCTGCGCACCATCCTGGGCATTCACTGGAGTGACTGTCACCAACGTCGAGGTCCTTGAACAGGCTAAAACTGTGAGCATCGAGGCTTTGCTGCTGCGGACACAGCTCCGCTGGGCGGGGCATGTCTCCAGGATGGAGGATCATCGCCTACCAAAGATCACCCTGTTCGGCGAGCTTGCTACTGGACACCGTGACAGAGGGGCACCAAAGAAGAGATACAAAGACTGTCTCAAGAAGTCACTTAGTGCCTGCCAAATCGACCACCACCAGTGGTCTTCGCTTGCTGTGGACCGTGACACCTGGCGCTCCACCATTTACAAGGCAGCTGTCTCCTTTGAGGACTCTCGCAGAGCTAGCCTTAAGGACAAGCGGCTCATGAGAAAAAACAGAGATGCCGCAACTCAGAACCCTGGCCATACCTCCCCCTGCAGCCACTGCGGTCGAACCTGCCTGTCCCGGATTGGCCTCCGCAGCCACGAACAAGCCTGCAGACGTCGTGGGCAACTCCTATAAAATCTTCGTTCGTGAAGTCAAGCCAAGATATGATACCACACTCGAACAGCAACCAGATCGGACAAAAAACAAGCGTACAATCCTCATCAGCGCACTCTTATATGATACTCGGCAGACTTTCAGCACACGTAAACACAGTATATCCAACGAAAAACCACTAAAACACTGGGAGCGAAAAACACGTGGGAGTCGCACATACAAGATGGCGCCTAGAAACAGCCTTCCATCTAGAATCGAGAAGGAAGAACACGGAAAATACGTGTGAACGCACGGACATCTGGAAATTATCGGTGAGAAGTTTGCATAATTTCAATGGACCCAGCACACCGATGGGTATAACCCAAACCCACCATTGTCAGAGAGACATAGATCCTCATACTAGGGGAGCCTACATGGTACTCCTTAACTAATGTACATCTACATCAGACTTGAGAAGCAGGGCTACCTGAACACACAAATACGTGAAAGCGGCACATCCACAGTGCACTACCCAGCGCAGTAACAAATGGCACAGAAGTAAATGCCGAAAAGGAATGAGAGAGACAAGGGAAAAGAATGTAAAAGCCAACAACACGGCAAACAACAAAAATAAAAACAAAACAACAACAACAACAAAACAGAAAAACAGTGGGACACAAACACTAAAAGTGTGCCAACACCTATACCCAGTTATTTAGAACCACAACAGGTAAATATTAACCCACCCCCTCGTGTCTGATTTTTAAAAATCTCTGTAACTTTTTCAAGCCGCACGTTTTTTGTATGCAGAGCAAAGCAACATGGCCAGTCTACTTTAGTTTTAATTCAAAGTCTGGTCAAAACAGGTTCTGAGTGAGTTTACAACCTGTTTGGGGACAGGCAAACTGACTTCTTTTAAGTCAGACCCCTCTCTGCGAGTCAGGCTGATGGGGGGTTTGAATGTTAATTTATGGCACTTCTAAAGAGACTTGTTTAAATGGTGAGCCTGAAATGTGTGGCGTGGCCTGTCGGCTAATTCTGTTGGCAGTCATTATCTAATATAACCCAGCTCACTGCTACGCGCTACCAAACATGACTCTGAACTTTGGAGAAAATGCTATTAAGCAAGATGGTATTCTCCGTAAGAGGTATAGCGCTTGTAAAATGAAAAAACTCAGTCACTACCAACTCGCACGGCTGACTGCTACGAAAACGTGAAAAACTGGATGACAGCAAACAAGCTTAAACTGAATGACGACAAAACGGAAGCCATGCTGGTAGGCACTTGCCAGAAACTTTCCCAGCTCCCTCCCTCCCTCCACCTTCAACTCGACAGCACCCCCATCTCCCTCTCTGACTCGGCCAAAAACCTCGGCGTTATCCTCGATTCCTCTATTTCCATGACCAGCTTCGTCTCCGCCACGGCTCAGGCATGCTACATCCAACTCCGCCGCATCAGTCAGATCAGAAATACCTCACTACCGAAGCTGCCACAAACTTGCTGTCTCTCTCATCCTATCTCGCATCGACTATTGCAACTCTCTCCTTTCCGGCCTCCCTCACTCCACCACTTTCACTCTCCAGCGCGTCCAGAACAATGCTGCCCGCCTCGTCCTCAGAAAGGAAAAAATCCAACCACATCACTCCCCTGCTCAAACTCCTTCACTGGCTTCCCATCCCCCAACGCATCCAATACAAGATTCTGTCTCTCTGCTACAAATCCCTGAAAAACTGCGCTCCCGCCTATCTCAAACTTACTTCACCCCTACACTCCTCCCCGCTCCCTCTGCTCCGCCTCTGACCCTCTCCGCCTCCACATCCCCCGCACCAAACTCAGCACTTTCAGCCCCTGCTCCTTCTCAGTATACGGTCCATCCACCTGGAACACTCTCCCACTCTCTCTCCATCAGAAACACTCTCTCTCCTCCTTCCAGTCCACCCTCAAAACTCACCTCTTTCAACAGTTCTAGCACTATACCACCACACTCCCCACCCTAAGCAGACTGTCGTAATGTATTTCACTATTTGTGGTACGTGAGTCGTTGTCTAAAGCGTGCGCGAGTTGTGAGTGCGCGCTTAGAGTTATAATTATTATAAGATAAGCGCATTATAAATACCGTAATTATTATTATTAGTAAATGAACAATATGTGCAAGAATTGGAACTACAGAAAGATAAAGTACAGAAGTTACAAAGAGATTTTAAAGAACATGGAAATAATGGAGCAAAAGTTGTTGATTTGCTTCTAAAGTATGAAAATTATATGAAGGTGTTTCCAGATGTGGAGAAACATTATGCTGCATTTGTAGGAAAAAAAAAGAGAAAAAATTTATAAGAGATATCACCCGAGAGGAGGACAAGGTGATATTCAAAGAGAAGGATATACAACTGAATAAAAATGAAGAAGAAGGTTTCTTTAAAAAAATTAAACAGAAGATAGCACCTCAATCAAAGAATCTATGACATGAAGAAAAAAAAAGAAATAAAGATGCAACGGCAAATGGAAGCAATGCAAAATAACAGAGTAGTTCCAATGTGTTAAACCACTTACGGAGAACTGAAATGTAAGCGGTTTTTACAAGCTCTCAGGATTATGTGCATATGAGCAAATTTGACACATCATACTTTTTTAAACCTAGCAGGGATGTGTTGGGAAAAGACGTACACACAGTATAAGTTTGAACTTAGCCCAAGAGTGCTATGTTTAGGTGTTTTTCTCTAGGATGCACCAACAGCTAAGCAAACACACACACACACACACACACACACACTGATTACACCTGAGAGCTAACACGTTTGGATATTGACATATGGTTTGGTGCAATGTAGATGACCACGGAAATTTTTCATCTAAAATGGGCTGTCAAGGGTTAAAAGCTACCTTCTGATGAGGTTATGCTAAACCGAAACAGCCTAACAAGGTAAGTGCTCAAAATTTGTTTCACTTTTTAAAAATTATTTAATAAAATGAATCAAGACGAATTACTGCTTCTAAGTGAAATCTGTTCTTAGACTTAGAGCCTAAAAAACAAAGGCTTCTCTCAGTAATTGTTTCTGGAAAATCAAAAGCTTATCTCGGAAAATGTTATACGACAGAGGACATTGAAACCCTTGTCACCGATGAGGTGCTCAAGCTACACGCTAAGTATGAAAATCACATTGGTTCATTAATGACCTGTGATTTGAGTCAGTCTCTCGTTTGTCTATACACAAAGGCTGTTAACCATTTCCTGCCCGTAGACACTGATAATCTGCCACACGACCTCGAAACTAATCCCATTGTTTCAAATTCAATCGGCAAATTAGCATGCCTTATGTTTTACAAAGACACTGTAGGGTTCAGTTAACACCACCACAAGGACTGGCTGTCGGCACAGACCTTGAAGAAGATAGAAGCGAGGAAGCAGAAGAAAGCAGCGGTCAACAACAGTCGCACGAGAGCAGCCAAAGTAAGGGCACAGGGGGAATACTCGGAAGCCAACCGCGAGGTGAAGAGGAGTATCAGGGCAGACAAGAGGGCCTACACAGACAGCCTGGCAGCAGAGGCAGAAAAGGCAGCAGGCAGCGGCAACATGAAACAGCTCTACGACATTACCAGAAGATTGTCGGGTAAGTATGGCCATACAGAAAGACCAGTAAAAGACAAAGAAGGCAAGCCTATTGCAGACAGAGCAGACCAACTCGACAGATGGGCCGAGTATTTTGAAGAGTTACTGAACAGACCTAGCCCACCCGACCCCCCCGACATCCAACCGGCAGAGACCGACCTACCCATCAGCTGTGACAGACCCAGCCGGGAAGAGATCAGAAAAGCAGTGGCATTTTTGAAGAATGGCAAAGCAGCAGGGCCAGATGGCATCCCAGCAGAGTCTCTGAAAGCAGACCTAGAGACAACAGTTGAGATGCTGTACCCACTGTTTGGAAAGATCTGGGAAGAGGAGGTGATGCCAGCTGACTGGAAGGAGGGGTACCTAATCAAGCTTCCCAAGAAAGGCGACCTCAGCAAGTGTTCCAACTACAAAGGAATCACCTTGCTGTCAGTACCAGGAAAGGTCTTCAACAGGATCATCCTAGAGAGAATGAAGAGCTCCGTTGACCCCCAGCTGAGAGACCAGCAAGCAGGATTCAGGAAGAACCGATCATGTACAGACCAGATCGCCACTCTCCGCATCATCGTGGAACAGTCTCTGGAGTGGAGCTCCCCGCTGTACGTCAACTTAGTGGATTATGAGAAAGCATTTGACAGCGTGGACCGAGAGACTCTGTGGAAACTCCTACGACACTACGGTGTACCCACAAAGCTCGTCCGCCTGATCAAGAGCAGCTATGATGGCATGACATGTCGCGTGATCCATGAAGGGCAGTTCACCAGAGAGCTCCAGGTCAGAACTGGTGTCAGGCAGGGGTGTCTGCTGTCTCCGTTCCTCTTCCTACTGGCCATAGACTGGGTCATGAAGATGACCACAGAGCACAGACGAAGTGGAATACAGTGGACACTGTGGACACAGCTTGACGACCTCGATTTTGCAGACGACTTGGCATTACTGTCCCACACTCATCAACAAATGCAGGACAAGACCACGAGGCTTGCTGACATCTCGTCCCAAGTGGGCCTCACCATTCACAAACAGAAAACAAAGACAATGAGGCTGAACGCAACCAGGGAAGAACCAGTCTTGCTTGCTGGCACCCCGTTGGAGGAGGTGGAGTCCTTCACCTATCTCGGGAGCATCATAGACAAAAAAGGCGGCACTGGTGCAGATGTCAGAGCACGAATCGGTAAAGCCAGAGCAGCCTTTCTCCAGTTGAAAAAAGTGTGGAGTTCCAGAGAGCTGTCACAACACACCAAAGTCCGGATTTTCAACTCCAATGTAAAAGCAGTTCTCCTATATGGAGCAGAGACTTGTAGATTGACAAAAACCACAGTCAACAGAGTACAGACCTTCATGAACAGTTGCCTTAGAAGAATTTTGAAAATCCACTGGCCAGAGAAGATCAGCAACGTCAGACTCTGGGAGAGAACAGAGCAGATAACAGCAGAGAATGAAATTGGGCGAAGAAGATGGGGATGGATCGGTCACAGTCTGAGAAAGCCAGCTTCCAGTATCACTAGGCAGGCATTGTCATGGAACCCCCAGGGAAAGAGGAAAAGAGGTAGGCCGAGAAACTCCTGGCGTCGAGACCTCCAAGCAGACATCAAGAGACTGGGAACCATCTGGAGTAGAATCGAAGGAGAAGCACAGGACAGGAGTTGCTGGAGGTCTCTCGTCGATGGCCTATACCCGGGTAGGGGTGACGGGCGTAAGTAAGTAAGTAATGTTTTACAAGTTTGGCAATTATCTGGCACCTTTTCTGGCCTTACTAATTAATGGGAGTTATGTCGATTTTTCAAAAATAAATTTTAAAGCAGAAGAAAATGGACGACACTCAGATAACCCCACAGCCGAGCCCTGCCTTGACTCAGATTCAAACGATAACTAAACCTAAAAAAACCAGCAGGGTTGAGGCAGGAAAAAGATTAGCTGAGTATAATAGACAAAAAAAATTGCAGCTTCAGGCATTAACAAAAAAGGATCATGTAACTGACCCACCCCCATCGTCAGGACGGTCGGTCAGGGCCGTCAATAGCACCGGTGTCATCACCACAACTGCCATATCAAACTGAGAGACTAACAACTGAACCTGCCACCCATCAGTCTAAACCAGAAATAACAAAATATATAGTTGGCAGATTTGTTTAAGATTTGGTTACGGAGGTTACAAATTATACAAAAAATACAGGCCACAAACTTGAACAGTGTCCAAAAATGCAGACACACCAAAAACAAAGCAATTAGTCTCCACATTCTCAGCAGCATCAAAACTTTACGATCCATTTTACATGCAGTGAATAAATTTATTATTTTAATTTTTGTGGCATAAGAAAAGATGAGCAACACAAAAAACATAATGAACCTTGTCTATCACTCTGCCGTTATAAGTGGACTAGCAGTAGCTTACACTATGCTAGGACGAAGTCTTCTCCAAATGCGTTCTGCTGACCTGGGCAAACTAGATTTCGAAGACAGTGCCAAGCTAGTTGCAGTTGTAACAGCGTCAATTGCCACAAAAGACTTTTTTGTCAAGCAAGGAATTATTCCAGAAAATGTATCTATGCAAATAAAAATATGGCAACAATAGATCTCATGATTGGTGGTGCTGTTGTTAATGCAACTGCATTTAGCAGGTCAAATTATCTCTTTTCAAAAGTGAGTAAGGAGGAGTCTGCGGAAGAAATGAGACAACACAACGAGGCATCAGAGAAATTAGAACAAGCTGGGCAAAATTACAAGAAACAGAGAATTGAGAAACTTGATTTTATCAATGATGATTGTACATTGCTTAACGTCCCGACAGCAACAAGACTTTCTCAGGACGTGCCTGCACTGCTTGTGAAAAAATACTAAACAGAATATTGAATGTATGTCGCCAGCCGGTCCAATACGTTAAATAAACCAACCACATGGGGCCTAAATAAAGCTAAGACCATTTAGCAACACACATCCAATATCAAGAGGTACAGGCAGCGCAGACAGTAGGGAGAGTTTAAAAAAGGCAAATACAGGTGAATGGACCAAGGATAGACAGAAACACGTGCCCCAGAGTAGAAGGGAAACCCACCCTGTGGGGCTGACCAGGGTGACCCTGGGAACTAAAAAGTAGTTAACCCCATCCAAGTCCCCCAGGGCAGACCCAGGTGGGGGTGATTTTATCAATGAAAAACTCAGGCTGGAAGGTCACGTACAGCATACATTTTCAAATGTTGATGACGCAATCAAAGAATACTACCTTGTTACTGGTCCACTCCGCAACCTAAGCTTAGCGATTACTATCAACCCAGCCAGGAACAAAGAAATGGAGAAATAATATTCCTTTTAGTAGGTATGACATTTGTTTATTTTACAGGAGTTTTTATTGCTAGAAAAAATGACAAGCATTGACGCCTGGGCCGGAACTAAACTATCAAAAATATATTACTCCCTGATTGGCTACTGGAAAGGAAAAACTGCAATAGAGAAATTGTTTGCTGCTGTACGTGGTGGCGGCAGTGACGTTACACTCTAGCAAATAAAACACTGCCTGCAAAAACAAGCTATTTGGCAAATACCTGGGCCCAGAAAAATAATAAGACCACACTTTGAGAACACCACCCCTAATGACACACACCAAATGGATTTATTGTTCCTTCCACATGATACAATAAGAAAGAAGCGATACAAGTATGCACTGACTGTTGTCGACATTGCTTTGAGGTTCAAGGATGCCGAACCTATAACTGACAAGAACGCTACTACTGTAGCTTCAGTCATATCATTGATATATAGCCGGGGTCCACTGAAATACCCTAGGCTTGTGCAATTCAAAATTAACAAACAATTATCTGAGAGACTTTTCAGTTATCAGTATTCTAAGAAACTCATGCATGACACATGTAACACTGAATGGGTTAAAAGATTGCCATCTGTAATAAAAGCAATGAATAACGAGGGTAATTTTAAATCTGCTGATGCTATTAAATTAAAAACATTGCCATCAGGGACAGGGCTAAAAACAAAACCGCCTGACACAAGCTTGTTTACGAAGCATTGATTGATTGATTGTACATTGCTTAACGTCCCGACAGCAACAAGGCTTTCTCAGGACGTGCCTGCACTGCTTGTGAAAAAAAAAAAAAAAAAAACAGAACATTGAATGTATGTCGCCAGCCGGTCAAATACATTAAATAAACCTAACACATGGGGCCTAAATAAAGCTAAGACCATTTAGCAACACACATCCAATATCAAGAGCTACAGGCAGTGCAGACAGTAGGGAGAGTTTTAAAAAGGCAAATACAGGTGAATGGACAAAGGGTAGACAGAAACACATGCCCCAGAATAGAGAGAAAAACCCACCCTGTGGGGCTGACCAGGGTGACCCTGGGAACTAAAAAATACCTAACCCCACCCAAGTCCCCCAGGGCAGACCCGGGTGGGGTGTTTACGAAGCAGGTAAGATATCTATATCAACCCGGTGAGACAGAGAATGACTTAAGACATACGGCAACTGATCCAATATGGTCTACATCTGTTCACAATATATAAAAAAAAAAAACTCCCCGGCAACTCATTGATTTATTATGTATATGAGCCTGCCCCTCAGAGGGCATTTGTCAGAGAAGAATTACAGATTATTCCACCAGACACTATTACTCATTTTTAACCATTTCATCTATCAGCTCATCAATCAGTTCATCACAAATGTCTTCAGATAACTTAAGCCTGTAATGACCAGGCACATAAGCCTTTATTTTATTTTATTTTTTTTACTGTGAAACACACTTTTTGTGTCCTCTACAGCAAGTGACTTTTTATGTGTTGGGATCATTTCAAGATTATGTTTGTTTGACCTCAGTGTCTTGTTCGGATAATCAGGCATTAGTTCTCCATCTAAACTTGCTTGTAGTGTTCATGACGGTTATCTTTATTTTTTATCACTTTTTAAAAATACCTTTTGCTTTGGACTGACTGCCCTTCTGGTGCAGTATGGAATACATTTTCGACCTCAGTCCAACATACTCAACTATAGGCACTCCATTCAGTTCGTCTTTAAGTTAGTTATTGTGGTTTAACGCCGAGCAGGCGACTAAGGCCATCTCACGGCGGGATGGGTAAAAATCTGGTCAGCCAGACTAAAAGAAAAGTCTTAAAACAGGATGTAAATATATTTTAAAAATGTCATGCTAAAATGTCGCACAAGTCTTTAACAGAAACGTCTACAGACTCTCAAAAAGGGCAAAATGGTGAAATTCACATAGTCAATAAATGCTCAGATCTTGTTAAAAATATTGCATTCTCTCAAAAAATTGAAGATTTTGTCTGGGGGAACATCCCAGAAAAAAACTTTCAAGGAGTCTGCTGTGAAGTGTTTATATCTTGTGTCAATTAGATCGGCACAAGACAGCAAAAAGTGTCAAACAGACAAACTGCTTGTCACAGGCAAAAACACCATGTTTTTAGTAAGTAAGAGTAGAGAGAGAACAATAGAGACCCGTAAGACAATGAATTCAATAGAGCCGCATCAGTCATTAATTTACATCATTTTTTAATATCAAAATTTTGACCCCAATTTTACCCCCGTTAATTCTGAATCAACCCTTTGATTTTTAAAAAGTGATGAGTATGACTGATGCGGCCTTATTGATCTGATTATCTTACGGGTCTCTATTGTTCTCTCTCTATAACTATTGTCTCTGTCAATACCTAATCATTTACCTGATCAAGTGATGCCAAGTGAAACTTAATACTTATTAACAAGTTGCAACTAACTTTTAGGAACCTGCAGAGGTAACCTTTAAGTGTGTTGCCATAAGAACTTATTATTTACTTACCCTAAGTTCTTACAAGTACTTACCCTAAGTTCTTACAAGTACTTACCCTAAGTTCTTACAACAACTTGACTTAAGTCACAACTTACTCGGTCAGATTTGACAAGACACAAGGACAATAAAAAAACTTTTTTTTTCTCAGTAGTACTCTGGTGGTGGTGCAGATGGGGTTAAATAATCAGGCACAAGTGTTGTAAGTGGCATGGCATTTTTCTGTGAAGTGTATGACATTAATAAACGATTACCAAATCTGATTTTTATTTGTTTAAAAGATTGTGTAGTTTTTCTGTGGTTTCCTGAACACCGATCCTTTTCCCCTCTGCTAAAAAACTAGCTTTTAGTTCTTCAACATTCACGGGAGATTGACTACGCATTTTATTTTGTATTTCAGATTTCTGTTTTTTGTAATTATTTAAATCATCCTGGACTCGCTTAAATTCTTCATCATCAATAAAATTATCATTCAATGCCTTACTGATAATAAGTTTCATACTGCTCATCTTTGCACCAGCAAGCGTACTCAATGCTTCATGTTTCTGTAATTTTGTGTGAAACCTTTTGTTTAAGGCTTCCAAACCAAAACAAGCCAGGCATGTAGCAACGCTAACACCCTCAATTGCTATTCCAGCCAAACTTCCAATTCCTGTGGCGAACAGAACTATACCCCCTACAGAACATGAAGCTGAAACTGCACCAATAGCCATATAAGTGTTTTGAACAGAATTAAATACTGACTTATACCTCCTTTTGCACCGTGAGTACTTAGCCTCTTCACTTTCCAAATATTTCAAAGCTTCTGTAATATTATTTAATCTGAATGCATCTGCCTGTAATGTTTTATCTGAAGCAATTGGCACAGCTGTCACCTGTGTATCAGGCGCAAGTGTTGTTTTAGTCGTCACATTTGTTTCAGTCGGCTCAAGCGTCGGTAGTTGCGGATAGAAGTTTACCATTTTTTTTATTGACAAATATTTTTTTTTTATTTAATCAGCAATTACATTTTGCAACTCTTCAAAAGTATACAATTTGTTAGCATAATAAAATGCAACAAGATCAATGTGTTCAAGGTTTATGTAAGTTAGACGAACAAAAGTTGCTTTGTCGACCACCACCTTGACAGCTGGAACACTGCTCGAAACATTAATAACATCATTATTTTTTGTAATAGCAATAAAGACCTTTGATGATTCTGATACTGTGTCATTCCATGTAAGTTTAATTCCTTATGCAATTTGAGCCTCTTTAGCAGTAGTTACTGATCTCATGATAATTTCAAATACTATTGTCGCTTCTCTTGCGATGGGAAAGTTTATTGGTGCAAACACGACCTTCGCATCAGACCTACCCTTCCTATGTGTAAGAAGATATCTCCGTCTCTCATAATTTTCAACTTTCAGTTTTTCTCTGCTATTGTCGTCTGAAGCAAAGCTTGGAACAAGGCTTACAATAAGCGGCCCAGAATTAACAACCTTTCTAAACACTAAGGCACCTTCATCATCAGTGTATACATAAGGACTAATAAATTCCAACTTTATGTCCCAGTCAATTGTGGGTGGTGGAACAGGCACAGGTGAAACCACCCACTTACTACCTACATGTATTAAGTTGTAGGGCACATTATTTACAGGTGGAGTAGGTACAGTAACATCACGAAGCTGACCAAGTTTAGGAATCTGTTTTTCACCATCTTTCATGTCGACAATTACTTTCCTCTTGTACATACCAGTTGAATCAAGTTCAAAACCATATATTTCTCCAATTTCCCCTTCCTTCTCAAAATCCTGTACGTCTGCCAAATCTTTCAATTCTGTTACTGGACATGCAACTGGTATGATTCTCGGCTTTGGACCACCACTCATTTTTTATAAACAAAAATAAAATTATTTAACTTCTAACACTACACTAAAATCATGCATAAGAACTGGTTTGTCATCCTGATTAGTTACAGATATACTCAGTGACTCAAAGAAACTAGAACCTAATTTCTTAAACTGCAAATTAGGAAATCTAACAACTACACTTTCACAATAGGGTGCAGTTCCAGTTGGTAAGCATCTCAGCAAAGTTGAAGGCTTTCCATTGTGAACATTCTCAGATGTGTTTCATCATCATCATCATCAGTCCCTTGCCCGAACTGGGCGTTGGGGGGACTGAAAGGCAGCAGCAACAGACAGTGCTCTCCACTGAGTTCTATTTTGGGCGGTGGCAAGCAAGTCTGGCATCTCGAGTTCGGTCCATTCTTTTATGTTTGCGACCCAACTCTTTCTCTGACGACCTCGCCGACGACTTCCTTCGAGAGTGCCTTGGAGGATAGTCTTGGACAAGGTGTTGTGTCGGGTCACGTGGCCAAACCAAGCAAGCTTGCGCCGTTTCACGGTTGCCAGAAGGGGTTCATGTGGGCCCACCAGGGAAGTGACGATGCTCCGTACATATTCGTTGGTCTTGTGCTCGTGGTACGAGATGTGGAGCAACTTCCTCAGGCACTTGTTCTCAAAGGCCTGGATTTTTTTTTCTGAGTCTGCAAGCAGCGTCCAAGTCTAGTTTTCCAGATGTGTTTAGTTCTTTCAAATAAACATTTAGCACTGTGTGTACTGACAAATTGACAGGACGTTTTCCAGTTATTTTAAGTTTTTTTGTCTTCATTGTTATAATACCAAACTTTAATTCAGCTAAATCATCTGATCTCCACCAATCTTCATCAATATAAAATCCAAGTAAATATGCAAATCTATCTGAGATCTTTAACCAATTTTGTGTCTGAAATTCTAATGTAACAAGTAGGTTAGCTGGATTTAAAGTTGCTTTAATTTTAAATTTACTTTGAAACCATTCAGCTATAGTACAAAAGTCATAATACCCAGGTGGTATAGCTTCAGTCTTACCATCAAAAATTACTTTATTATATATATCATCTTCTACATTAAACCACTTTACTGTGTAGAACATTTCATGGATAGCTACAGACTTACTACCATCACGATTATCAATCCCATTAGTTAACCACACTGGTTTGCTTGTGTCAAGATTTGTTAATGTGATAAACATTTTTATTATCTCATATAAAAAAGGATGGAATTTAAATCACCAACCATTACCACTACAAACGCATTTCAATTTAATGTGGATGCCAAATATAATGTCGCACCTACTTATGAACAGAAAATAATTCAACTAAACCAGCTTGATATTGCTGTGTCTGAACAAGATCTATTCCAAGTCAAAGTACCAAATCCATTTGATCATTACCTAAATCCTCCAATAACAGATGACTCTACTGCAAGAAAGTGGTCGTCAAGTCCACTACAGATGTTTCAAAACCAACTCAACTTTGCAATACTATGCTCAACTACTGGCTGTGGGGTTTCTTTTACAGACCACTTGAATCACTCAAACAAACTGATTAAGTCTGTCTATCGTTTTCATGTTTATTACCAGCTTAGACGTATACTGTCAGAACTGCATACACCTCTACCCACGGAATCCAGTTTCAACAGGTATAACAACCCCATGGATATGAAAGCATTTGAACGCATCTGTAATGAATTTAACATAAGCCCCCGGTATGACTTTACACAAAAACTTGATGATCACAATGGTATGGGTACATTGTATTATGCTATGAGTCACAGACAATACCCACAAGATTACTACCCTGGTTACACTTCATTCTCATCAAAATCACAAGTCTGGTTAGGATCAATAGAACAGAAACAGACTAATGCCTGGACTACATTTATTTTAGATAAATCTGACGGGTTTACTCAAGCAGGAGTCGAGCGCGTCAATGAGTCTATCAGAACATATGTCTGGTGTTTACTAGGAGCACAATCACTAACAAAATCAAACATTTTGAATGGAAGTGGCAAATTTGAAGCACAAAAACAATTTCTCGCTAGCCTGGAAGATTCAATTAATTCAACAGTTGATCTCCCGTCAAGCATACAGCGTTACCAAGACGTTTTAAGATATGCCAGATCAAAAGTTGACTTTGTAGTTGGTATCGGATTATACATGTTACCATCTGACCTTCAACTCCAAATGGGGACAATAACAAATTATAATAATGAAATAATTGTTGCAGGTCGTGATCAAAAACTAGGTCTTAATCAATCTGTAAACTTGGGGGCCACAACCACACACGTACAGTCATTAAAATCATTACAGACGGTAACACCCCCGGCCCCGGCCCTGGCCCCAACACCGGCACTCATACAACCAGTACAGTCAACCCCTGACACACATGAGTCAGAGAGAACTGCATTGGTAATAGGTCTAACAGGGTTAGGGGTTTTACTTCTTTATCTGTTTCATTAAATAACCCACCATCAACCCTCCTACTGTAACCAGAAAGATCCACACATGCTCTGCCATAAACCCTACTGCCTTTGCCGCTGTACTAATCAGCCAACTGACAACAGTGCCAATTATACCAGGCAAAGCATCCATTGCTTTCACAGCCAATTTTTTAAGCAAGTCTGATATGTGAGACAGTTGTTTCTTTACCCATGACTGTAAATCTTTTGGGTCAGTTGGGGCTATTCTACAATCCAAAGATTACACATTTGTCTTGCACAATTGAAGGCCGCCCTAATCAAGTGTACGCTTCTGGTTTGTTACCTTATCAACACTACGATGAGATCACAAAGTTTTTTGCGGGAGGAAGGATTAGAGATAAACCCGCAAACATAGTGTGCAAAGATCTACATCTGTATGATGTAAGGATTGGTCAATACCTTACAAACAAATACGCACTGTGGTTAGACCTTCGTAGTACGGACGACGACTACCTTCATGGGTCAGGTCGAACTGTTGAGAACGGTAGTGATGGAATAACAATTCAGATACAAAAGAAGGTTGAAACTGCTGCAGCCATAAACATATATTTGTACCTGATATATGATGCACAACTCAATATTGCAGAAAGCAGACTAAGTGGACACATATATTAAAATTATATTGATGACCCTTGATCCACACTGTGGCTTATTTGTTGGTGCCACAGGGTGTGGGAAAACTGAATTTGTTCTTAACTTATTACAAACAAGATACATACACCACTTTGAAAACATTGTAATATTTTGTCCTACAATCAAACACAACAAAGCTTATCACAATCGTTTATTCATTTGGACTGACAACAACATATACTTAGTTGACCCTGAAAAGAAACTGAATGACTACCTACAATATTTTTACAAGCAATTTGAAGGACAGCCAACATTGTTTATTGTTGATGACTGCTCAGCAGAGAAAGACATTGTCAAGAAGAGAAACACTCTAGCAGAACTTGCTTTCAGTGGCAGACACGCAAACGTCAGTGTATGGATTCTCACTCAAAAATATAATGCTGTACTGAAAGATTTTCGAGAACAGTTAAAGTTTATCTGTTTGTTTTACTGCAAGGATCGTGACAGCTTTGAAGACTGTCTCAGAGAGAATGATGTCATACCAAATAAACATGAACGTGATGATGTAAAAAATAAACTGAAATCATTGATTGATTGATTGTACATTGCTTAATGTCCCGACAGCAACAAGACTTTCTCAGGACGTGCTGCACTGCTTGTGAAAAAAAACTAAACAGAAAATTGAATGCATGTCGCCAGCCGGTCAAATACATTAAATAAACCTACAACATGGGGCATAAATAAAGCTAAGACCATTTAGTAACACGCATCCAATATCAAGAGCTACAGGCAGTGCAGACAGTAGGGAGAGTTTTAAAAAGGCAAATACAGGTGAATGGACAAAGGGTAGACAGAAACACATGCCCCAGAATAGAGAGAAAAACCCACCCTGTGGGGCTGACCAGGGTGACCCTGGGAACTAAAAAATACCTAACCCCACCCAAGTCCCCCAGGGCAGACCCGGGTGGGGGCAACTGAAATCAACTAAGCATCTAAAGCTCATTTTAAAGACAGATCAGCCCACAGGGTATGAGTTAGTAAATTAATTTTTGTTTTTTAAAATAACAATATAAATGAACCCTGATGAAATCCTTCTATTGAATGATATCAATGCTGTAGAGAACAAAGACTTAGACTCTAAGAAACAGCGTCTTTTGTCTGTAATTGTCTCAGGCAAATCAAAGACTTATCTCGGAAAACAATACATGACAGAGGATATTGAATCTCTTACGGCTGACGAGCTAATCAAACTTCATTCAAAATATGAAAACCACATCGCTTCACTAATGACTCGTGATTTGAGTCGATCTTTAGTATGTCTATACACAAAAGCAGTGAGTCACTTTCTACCTGTGGATAGTGACAGTCTTTCACACGACCTTGAAAGCAATCCTATTGTTTCAAGTTCAATTGGCAAATTAGCATATGTCATGTTTTACAAGTTTGGAAATTACCTTGCACCTGTCGTAACATTGCTTGTTACCGGGAGTCATATTGATTTCTCGAAAATAAATTTTACTGCAGAAGAAAATGGACGAAACCCAGACGACTCCACAACCGAACCCCAGTCCAGTTTTGACGCAGGTTCAAACTGTGACTAAGGCTAAAAGTCCAGGCCGCGTTGATGCAGGAAAAGGATTAGCCGAATGGAACAGGCAAAAAAAATTACAGCTTCAAACACAAACAGAAAAGGCTCATGTGACTGACCAGGCGTCAACACCTTCAGGACCATCAGGACCACTGTCAATACCGTCAGGACTGACACACCCTCATCAAAGTGAGAGACAAACAACTAAGTCTGACCCTGACCCCGACCCTCAAACAACAAAATATATAGTTGCCGGATTTGTTGTCGGATTTGGTTACGTAGGTTATCAATTATACAAAAAATACAAACCACAGACTCGTACAGTGACCAAAAAATCAGACACTCCAAAAACAAAACCAGAAGTCGCCACATTACCAGTAACATCCAAAGCCGTTGACCCATTTATCATGCACTAATAAAAATATTATTTTAATTTTTCTTGCCTTAAAAAATGAATGACTCAAAGAACATAATGATTGATTGATTGATTGTACATTGCTTAACGTCCCGACAGCAACAAGGCTTTCTCAGGACGTGCCTGCACTGCTTGTGAAAAAAAAAAAAAAAAAAAAAAAAAACACAAAAAAACCCCAGAACATTGAATGTATGTCGCCAGCCGGTCAAATACGTTAAATAAACCTAACACATAGGGCCTAAATAAAGCTAAGACCATTTAGCAACACACATCCAATATCAAGAGCTACAGGCAGTGCAGACAGTAGGGAGAGTTTTAAAAAGGCAAATACAGGTGAATGGACAAAGGGTAGACAGAAACACATGCCCCAGAATAGAGAGAAAAACCCACCCTGTGGGGCTGACCAGGGTGACCCTGGGAACTAAAAAATACCTAACCCCACCCAAGTCCCCCAGGGCAGACCCGGGTGGGGTAAAGAACATAATGAACCTTGTGTATCACTCTGCCGTAATCAGTGGATTAGCAGTAGCTTATTCTATGCTGGGGAAAAGTCTACTCAAAATGAAATCAGCAGACCTCAGTAGACTCGATTTCGAAGACAGTGCTAAGCTAATTGTAGTTGTAACAGCGTCGATTGCGACAAAAGATTTTCTTGTTAAGCAAGGAATTATTCCCGAAAATGTTTCTATGTAAATAAAATAAATATGGCAACGATAGCTATTATGATAGGAGGTGCGATGGTTAACGCCCTCGCGTTCAGTGGCTCTAATTATCTCTTTTCTAAAATGGGTAGAGAGGAATCTGCAGAAGAAATGAAACGTCACAATGAGGCATCAGAAAAACTTGCTCAAGCCCAGCAGGATTATGAAAAGAATAGAATTGAAAAACTTGATTTCATCAATGAAAAATTGAGGCTTGAAGGTCACGCACAACATACGTTTTCAAATACAGACGAAGCAATCAGGGAATATTTTCTTGTCACGGGTGAAGACATGTCTATCCCAAAACCAAAACTAAGTGACTATTACAAACCAAGCACACAACAAAGAAATGGAGAGATAATTTTTGTTTTAGTGGGAATGACATTTGTTTATTTTACAGGAGTTTTCATTGCTAGAAAAAATGGCAGCCGAAAATAAACTATCAAAAATATATTACTCTCCATCAGGCTATTGGAAAGGAGCAACAGCTATTCAGAAATTACATGCCGCTGTGGGCGGAGATGTATCACTCAATCAAGTCAAGCAATGGTTACAGAGACAGGCAATTTGGCAGATATACCTCCCTGCTCCAAGAAAGATATCTAGACCTCATTTTGAGAACACTACCCCAAATGACACACACCAAATGGACCTCCTGTTCTTACCACATGATACAATAAGAAAGAAACGATACAAGTATGCACTGACTGTTGTAGACATTGCTTCAAGGTATAAAGACGCTGAACCCATATCTGACAAAACAGCCAGTACAGTTGCTACTGCTTTATCAAAGATATATAGTCGAGGCCCTTTAAGATACCCCAGACTAGTGCAGGTTGATGACGGATCAGAATTCAAAGGTGCTGTTAATCAGTTATTTGCGAAGCACGGCGTACTGGTCAGACGAGGCATTCCAGGTGTACACAGATCACAGGCAATTGTAGAGAACTTTAACAAACAGTTATCAGAAAGACTTTTCAGTTACCAGTATTCTAAGGAATTCATGCATGACACCCGTAACACTGAGTGGGTTAAGAGATTACCACATGTGATAAAAGCAATGAACAATGAAGGACACCCAAAACCTGCTGACGCTATTAAATTGAAATCAATACAGAGCCAAAAACAGGACCAACCCCAGCACCAGACACAAGTTTATTTACCAAACAGGTGAGATATTTATATCAACCAGGGGAGGCTGAGAACGACGTAAAGCGCAGGGCAACAGACCCCATCTGGTCAACATCTGTACACAATATAAAAAAAATAGTCCCCGGTCCAGACGCAACAATATATTACCTGTACGACCCTGCGCCACAGAGGGCATTTGTCAGAGAAGAATTACAGATTATTCCCCCAGACACCGTTACTCATTTCAGTAACTAAGTCGTCAATTAATTCATCAACCAGTTCATCACAAATGTCTTCAGATAATTTGAGCCTGTAATGTCCAGGTGCATAAGCTTTTTCCTTACTGTGAAACACACGTTTCGTGTCTCCAACTGCCAGTGACTTTTTGTGTGTTTGGATCATTTCAAGATTATGTTTATTTGATCTCAGTGACTTGTTTGGATAATCAGGCATCAATGCACCATCTAACACTTGCTTGTAATGTTCATGACGTATGTCTTTATTTTTTATCGCTGTTTTCTTTATACCTTTGGCTTTCGACTGACTTCCCTTCTGGTGCAGTATAGAATACATTTTTGATCTCAGTCCAACGTACTCAACTATTGGCACACCATTTAGTTCATCCTTAAACTTACCAGGCACTTTCTTGTTTTGTGTGCTGAACAGCGGGTGGTCTTTAGGGTAATCAGACGTGTCATACATGTGTAACTCTGTTTTCATGTCTTCATAAAAGTCTTCAGTACACACGTCAATGATCATAGAGTCAGTGTCAGTGTATAACAGACGACACTCAGGATACTTTAATTTAAAGTAATCATAATAAAATTCAAGCATCAACAGTTTTGACAACTCAAGAATTGCCATACCAATGAATACTGGCTTGTCCAGTTTGACAATCTTTTTTTTGAGTGACACTGCATACAATGATGAATGAAACTCTTTGTACCCCGTGTACTGTGGCTTACCTGTAAGTTTAATTGCGCCCAATTCAGTTGTGACCAGTCTCACATCTTTTCTGTGATGAGGATTTTCCATTGTCTTGCCAAAACAGGCATTGTTCATAAGCTTAAAGAAGTCTTTGTCAAATGCAGTGTTGCCGTCTCTGGCACGCAATGTTGTGTTCTTCATTATGTAATCTTTCATGAAAGCACTCTGATCAAATTGAATTCCTCTGTGAACTTTCTTTAGTACTAACCCATGTCTGATGTAAAACTGTAACAAGCGGTAGTGGCAAACGTAATTGAATTTATCATTCAGATTAGGCACAAGTTTAGTGTCTTCTTTTTTTCCTGTCATACTCATTTTCTCAACAGCTAAGGGATAATCATTATGGTAATCATGTAGATGGTGTGGGTACTCCAGGTCGACTTCAAAGATCCAACCCTTCGCGTCGTTTCGGTCAAGATTCATAATATTGTTAGTTAACCCTGAGTCTGTTATGTCATACTGTGACAAATCATACAGACAAAAGTTTTTCAAGGGCAATAACTCACACATCGCGAACCCATAAAGGTTATTAGCGTCAAGGTACGTAATGAATGACCTTGACCTTGAGGGGTCAAAACCCTGGTCAAGGTCACCATGGGCGTC
Source organism: Semisulcospira habei (assembly GCA_036245525.1). Taxonomy (NCBI): domain Eukaryota; kingdom Metazoa; phylum Mollusca; class Gastropoda; family Semisulcospiridae; genus Semisulcospira; species Semisulcospira habei. The sequence continues at coordinate 110,357,800 of BTPG01000005.1, forward strand.
CAGATATTTATTGTTGGCTCTGGCATAGTTATTTGCTGCAATACTAATGCCTCCTCTCAATCCGCGTTCTACCATTTCACCCATCGTACGATCAGACAACAGGTCTATAGTTAGTTAGTTAGTTATTTGGGTTTAACGCCGAGCAGGCGACTAAGGCCATCTCACGGCGGGATGGGTAAAAATCTGGTCAGCCAGACTAAAAGCAAGGTCTTAAGACAAGATGTAAATATAGATTAAAAATCTCAGGCTAAAATGTCGCACATGTCTGGAAAAGAAACGTCTACAGACTCTCAAAAAGGGCAAATAAAAAAATTCACATAGTCTATGAATGCTCAGATCTTGTTAAAAATATTGCATTCTCTCAAAAAATTGAAGATTTTGTCCGGGGGAACATCCCGGAATAAAACCTTCAAGGAGTCTGCTGTGAAGTGTTTATATCTGGTGTCAATTAGGTCAGCACAATACAGCAAAACGTGTCGAACAGAAAACTGCTCATCACAGGCAAAACACCATGGACGCTCATCCTGTTTAAGTAAGTAAGAGTGCGTAACATATGTGTGCCCGATGTGGAGCCGAGCAAGGACAGTCTCCTCACGGCGGCTGCCGCAGCGGAAAGGTAGACTGTCAGACAACTTAGGAAGAGCTTCATGAAGCTTGTTCCCTTCCTCTTTGTCCCACTCGGACTGCCACTCGCGGGCTATGTACGCACTAATAACAGGTTTAAAATCACTATAGACAGTCTGTGTGTCAGGGACAGGGTCACTGCGGGCACTGTTGGCAGCAGAATCTGCGATTCTGTTGCCTTCGATGCCCACATGGCCTGGGACCCAAATAAAAATGATGTCATAATATTCCTTCATCAAGTCCGCGTAGAGCTCTCTAATCTGCACCAGCAGTGGATGGTCTGTTCCCGCGCCCTGAAGGGCCTGCAGGGCAGAAAGAGAGTCAGACAGAATCAGGAAGTTCCTTTCCCGAGACTGATAAGCATGCTTGAGTGCTAGCAGAATGGCCTGCAGTTCTGCACTAAATACAGAGGAATGGTCAGGGAGACGGAGCTTAAATGGGCGTCTAGGATGGCGAGAGGACACTGCAGCCGCAGCCACTCTTCCATCCTCAGACTTGGACCCATCCGTATAAAGACGACAATAGCCAGGAAAAATTGAAAGGAGTTCATTGAGGCTCTGTTGGTATATGGCTGGTGGAGTACAATCCTTCTGGTGGGCAGTCAAGTCCAGCAAGATGTCAGGAACTGGTAGTAGCCAGGGTGGAGTGACGTGTTGCAGAGATTCCGAAACTTTGTCCAGGTCCACTCCGGCCGCCTGCAGATGAGGTCGGACACGGAAGGAAAGTGGACGGACAGCTCCCGGATGGGCATCGTAAATCTCTGCAAACGACGGGTTAAAAACACAATCATAGGCAGGATTTTCTGGATGGGCCTTCAGCTTCAGAACGTAGCTGAGCATGAGGCGGATGCGGCGGAGCCTGAGAGAAGGCTCCCCTGCCTCTGCATACAGACTAGGAACTGGAGATGTCCTGAAGGCTCCCAGACATATGCGCAGACCTTGATGGTGAATTGTGTTCAGACGCTGCAGAACAGACTTGGAAGCCGAGCCATATACCACAGAGCCGTAATCCAGTTTGGACCGAACAAGGGCCCGGTACAGTCGAAGTAAGACGATGCGGTCTGCACCCCAGTCAGTACGACCAACGACACGAAGAATGTCGAGGGCCTTCCGACAAGAGGTTCTAAAGTAGTTAACATGGTTGCAGAAGGTCAATCTTTTGTCAAAGATGACCCCCAAAAACTTAGCCTCTTCAGCCACCTTAATTGGCACTCCAGCAATGCTCAGGCTAGGTTCTGGAAAAAATTTCGTCTGGTTAGTAAAATGCACACAGACTGTCTTGGAGGGCGAGAATCTGAATCCATTGAGAGACACCCACCCCAGGATGCGATCAACGCACAGCTGCAAGCGCCTCTCAAGGGACGCAAGTCCTCGACCTCGTGCACACAAAGCAAAGTCGTCCACAAACAAAGAGCATTCAGAATCATCCTTGACGGCCTTTACAATGTTATTTATTTTAATGCTAAATAAAACAGGAGATAGAATACTGCCCTGCGGGACACCCATCTCCTGTTCAAAGGAGTCGGAGAGGGTGGAGCCCACATGGACATGGAACGACCTGTTGGACAAAAAATTGTGAATAAAAACGGGCAGATGCCCTTTAAAACCCATGTCCGACAAATCAGACATTATACCATGCTTCCAGGTAGTGTCATATGCCTTTTCAAGATCAAAGAAAATTGCATAGACATGCTGCTTGTTGACAAAAGCATCTCGGATCAAAGACTCAAAGCGGACTAGATGGTCAGTTGTACTACGGAAGCGCCGGAAACCGCACTGGAGGTCTGTGATGAGACCCTGTGACTCAAGATGCCACACCAGTCGGGCGTTGACCAAGCGTTCCATAGTTTTACATAAACATGATGTCAAAGCTATTGGCCGGTAGTTGCCCGGGTCGGAAGGATCCTTACCCGGCTTGGGAATTGGCACAACCACAGCCTGGCGCCAAGATGGCGGAAAATGACCGGTTATCCAGATATGGTTAAAGGCCTTGAGAAGTACAAGGAGTGAATCCTCAGGCAGATGTGTTATGAGCTGATAATGGATGGTATCTAATCCAGCAGCAGAGTCAGTACATTTCTGCATGGCTTGCTGCAATTCTGAAAACGTAAAAGGGGCATTATAGTCTTCCAAGTTATTCGATATAAAATCACAAGCACAAGATTCTCGCTTCTCCTTCTCTCTCTGGAAGAAAGGTGAATAATGCTCTGTTGAAGAATTATGGGCAATGGTGGAGGCAAGTAAATTGGCCACAGCCTTTTTATCTGTGACCAAACTGGCACCATCTCTAAGATGGCCGACAGAAGCCGAGCCACCCCTGCCCCCAATTCTTCGAACAGCCTTCCAGACTTTTTGGGACGGAGTCCTAGAAGATAAAGATGAGACGAAGCGTCTCCAGGAAGCACGGCGTTCACGTTTAAAAATATAACGGGCTTTCGCCCGCTGTCTTTTAAAGGTTAAAATATTTGCTTGCGACGGATTACGAAATGCACGTCGCTGAGCAGATTTGCGCATTGTTTGGGCCTTGCGGCACTCTTCATTGAACCATGGTACTCTCGGCTTTCGAGGGAGTGATGTGGAAGTTCTAGGGATGGTTTCACCTGCAACCTCCAACAAAATAGAAGTAAAACAAGAAACAGGTTCTTCAGCTGACATGACCACCTCCTCTGTAAGACGAGACTGACAGAGAGAGGCAAACAGAGACCAGTTAGCTTTCTTGAGATTCCAGCGCCCCACCGGCGAATCCTCCTCACAGCTGACCGATGACAGGACTACTGGGAAGTGGTCACTACCACACAGGTCGTCGTGAACCTTCCAGTCAAAGTCCAGCATGAGAGAAGGATCACACACAGTGAGGTCTAGAACAGAACTAGATCCGGAACCTGAGTTAGAGTATGTAGGTGAGTCATCGTTAAAGACACATAGGTTAAGTTGAGAAAAAACATCTTCTAACATCTGACCTCTGCCATCATAGTGGTCACTACCCCAAAGGTGAGCATGACCGTTAAAATCCCCCATGAGAATAAAGGGAGGGGGCAGTTGATCTACTAAGTGAAAAATATCATTGCTACAGACCCGCAGTGATGGTGGCAGGTAAATACTGCATATGGTAATGGTCTTTTTTAAGGTAACCCGAGCAGCGACAGCCTGAAGACAGGTGTCGATGCTAACGGGGCTACATAAAATTTGGCTACTAATGAGAAGAGCCGCTCCACCCGAGCGCCTCTCCGAATCAGAGCCTTTATGTATAACATTAAAACCATTAAAAGACACAGGGTCAGAAGTCTTCAGGTAAGTCTCCTGAAGAGATATGACTGAGGGGTTATAGAACTTGACTAAAAGACGTAATTCCTCAAAGTTAGCTCGAAAACCACGACAATTCCACTGAAGCAAAGAGTCCATGATTAAGTCTGATCTGGGGGTAAGGAGTTTTTCCCCCCTTTTTCCTTTACCTTGGAAGGAGTTGAAGAAACAGAGGGGGGCCGGCTCCCGGGCCTCCTCTGGTTCTTCGGAGAGGAAGGGGGTGGAGCTGCCGCAGCATCAGCAACAACAACTTCCACTCCCTCCATCCTCTCCTCCAGTGCAGCATATTTGTTTTGAAGGGGGACATCTGTGTTCCCCTTCTGGGCCCGTGCGCACAGCGGTCCCATAGATTTCTTAGACTTCTGGTCCTGGGCAGCGTTCCTGCCGCTAGAGTTAGCGGCCTTAGAAGGCTGACCAGAGCCAGAAGCCTTTGGAGTTGACTGACTAACAGGTTTGGGTGGGGGCTGAGGCTTAGGGGCAACAGAAGGCGGCACAACCGGACCAGCAGTGTCCGCCTTCTGCGTTCCCTGGCTCCTTGTCACCACCGGAGGAGGGTTACTCTCCAGGGGCGAGATGAGCCGAGGCTCCGCCCCCAACCAAGAAGTTGGGGTCTGACATGAAAAGTCTTTGATGGGGCGCTTGCCTGCCACCGCTGCACTAAAAGTATACACTGAGGTGTTAGAGGTTGGGGCAGCCGCAGCTGCACCAGGGCCTTCAACCAGTTTTTTGGCATCCAGAAAGGACAGCCCCTTCTCCACACGCACCTGCTGAATCTTGCACTCGGATATCCAACGAGGGCATTTCTTATCCGAAGCCATATGCGCCCCCTGGCAATTCACACACAGGGGGGTGGCTGTGCAGGACTCAGCAGAGTGTCCGGGCCTAGTGCAACGGGCGCATGAAGCCTCTGCCTGACGGCATGTCTTCTGCCCATGGCCATACTTTTGGCACTTAAAGCACCGGAGGGGAAGAGGGACGTACTTTTTCACTCTCAGGGAGTAGTAACCTCCCCAGATGGTAGTAGGAGGGGTGGGGGTGCCAAACGTCAGGATGATGGTAGGGAGACGGATCTCCCCACCACCTCGCTTGGAAGCGAAGCGCCTGACACAAGTCACCCCCTGAGACTTAAGGTTCCTTACAAGTTCATCTTCTGACAGTTCTGCCAAAGCTTGATCTTTGATTACGCCTCTTGACGAATTCATAGTTTTGTGGGGTGTGACTTCCACAGGAGTGTCTCCGATGGAAGAGAGCCCCAGCAGCCCGCTGGAGTGTGCCCGAGTACGGCACTCCACCAGCAAGTCACCAGACCTGAGGCGCTGGGCGTCAGGCCTGCCAACACGGCTCCTGAGGGTCTCCCCCACCAGAAAAGGATGCAGCTTGGTAACTGGTTTCTCCTTCACCTTGCTATGGACAATGAGGAAGCGAGGCCATACGGCCGACGCCTGAGGCGTCGCTTCCTCACAGTCTGAATCACTGTCATGTGCAATGTCGGTGTCTATGCGCCGTTTCTGTGCTAGTTTTGGTTTTTTGGTTTTATCCATATTATATTAGTAGAGATATTCATCCCCCGGGGGTCCCCGCCCGCCACCGAGCCCAACAAGGGAAAGTGCAACTGTCGGCGGGTCTCCAGCCGACGCACAATGGAGACTGCCCGAAAGATATACTCAAGGGGGTAAGCCCGATTGAACCGTTTGAGCCACCGCCTTCTATCACACCGTTGAATGCAGGGGAATACTGGTGTAAAGCACCTAATCAGCAGCAGAAGCTATAGCATGGTGCTCCGTATAGCAACCCGCATGTCAACAGTGGGATAGGGCTCAACGTGACAAGAGCCGATTGACTAGGCCGGTACGACTAGCCTCCCGTTTAGGTAGAAGTCAAGGCCGAAGTGGAGTGTTGGCACCAGTGAGCCGCAGCCCAAAGGGAACCTCAGCCACCAGGATCCTCTTCTCCCCCGACACAGGTCTCCAAGCACGGCAAACACTTGGGATCCAAAGGACCAAAAAGTCACGAGTATTTTTAAGGACCAATCCAACATGGTACGACCTAGGTTAGCACAGCTCCTTAAAAACCGGACCAGTGAAAAGGCTGAACAACATATCTGCTGACATCAAGTCCTAATCCTGGACAAAGATGGCACCCGTCCGCTAGCCCACTCAGTCAGGGACTGAGCGGACTACCCACCTACACCACGTGGAGGCCGGTGCCGGGTAGGCACAACAGGTCTATAGATATCTTACTGGATTTCAAAAATGCATCCCATGTCATGCCAGGACTAGTTATGTAACAGGCAGGGTCAAGCTTGTAGTGTAACAAACCCTTTTCACGGTAACTTTCAAATACGTCTGCTAGCAAGCAAACGTCAGCTTTCAAGTACTGGTCATGGTAGTCACCAATCGTCTGACACCCCAACTTCCCCCACGCATCAAGTGCATGCTGGTATTCAGAGTCAGAAATACCTTTTCCAGTTAGTGTAGAATAAAATTTCTCTTTTGGTGGCAGTCTTGTTTCTTCAAACACAACCCAGTGATCAATGTATTCATACGGATAGACACCTTTCTTAATCAAGTCTGGTTCAAAATATTTACTCGTTATTGGATACTCAGTCAGTCCTTCTGCCAGACTAGCAAGACCTAAAGACAAATGTTGCATAGAGTCATAAAATGCTAATTTGTCTAACCTAAAAGTCAAATATTTCTCAGTTGTCTGGGCAATACAAGTTATGTTTTTGTACGACTCATCTACAGCCTGCATGATAATGTGTGAATCATATCCTTTGAGATTGTGGAAAAATATTGGTAACTTATATGTCTTGGGATCTGTTTTTAATAACAAGTTACAATTGTTATGTGCAGCACCTCTGTAACGTCCAGTTATGTGATCATGGTCACGAACTTTATCACCTCCCAGAGGCTGTTCACAAATCCAACACGTCTCAGCTGTATCAAATTTTAGTTTGTCTTCTTCTGTCATCACCAAAGGCATCTGACATGTTGTGAGATACTGTACTACCTGACTATACAGATGTCTCATTTCTGTTAAAAACAGACATGCTGCATTTTCACCTCTGTAGATAACAGGTTCTGAATGAAGACCGTCTGACCTAACAATAATGTACCCGAAAGAACACACCACTTGGTCACTTAGTTTTATAGTCTTTGGTAATGACTCTGGAACAGGACCTTCATACGGAACAACCAGTGATTCGAAATCTGCGTACACTACAAACGGCAACTTTTGCTGATTCCCATAGTTCTTAAAATACACTTGACTACCAGGATCTGGGTACTTAAGTACAGTTTGTATGTCATCAGGTGACCTACAATGTAGGATGTGTTTGTGCGCTACGTTTATGGAGGAGAATCTCTGTAAACATCTTTTACACACTTCCTGTTTGCCATTGTGTTTTGTTGTATGTCCGTGAATTAGACGTGACATATTTCTGATAATTGTGTAGTGGAAGTTATTGTCATCGCCGATTAGCAACATGTCAACATGTTTATCTTCTGACTGACCGTAGGTTGGGGCAATTGGAGATACTCTAACTGGTTGTAACTTGTTCTCAGACTCATTATCCCACACAAACACATTCACAGATATACCAGGATTTAATTTTTCAAACAAGTCTATGTCCTCCATTTTAACAGGGAACTCAATGCCACTGAAGTTGAGTTCGTTTACAAATTTGATGTAGTTAGATACACGTTCAGGTTTTGATTTTACAAAGTGTAGTTTAGCAAGCACACACCACATGAAACAATAGTTGTCATTGTTCTGTATATTAACAACAGCCTTTTTGTTCGCAACCTCTGTTGGCAGTGGCAACCATGATTTACCTAGTATAGGATGATACCTTGACTGTTTCAATTGTAGTTCATGTACATGTCCTTCGTGCCAGCCAGACCCCTTCATTTTTGCACTGTCTATTGCCTGTAGAAAGTCTGGTAATAGTCTGTCTCTAAACACGTTTTCCAATTCTCTTCTTGTGTTAACAGTGTGTTGTCTTGTTGATATATACGATACAATCACCTCACCGCCCAATCTAGTGAATTCGATTTTTGCAACAATCTGAATCTTAACACTGCCTGTGATAAGATTTTGTTGTATGACAGAAAAAGATCTTTCTATCGATTCATAGACATTATTAGTATTGGATATGGGTAAGTTTGTTGTGTGAAACACGTTTCTTAAACTAGATGAGCCAGGGTTTTGAACATTGTCCGTCATTTTTATTTGTCCGACAAAATAATAAATGAAAAAATATTACTGCTGGCTCACCTTGTGTAATACCACTTTATTAACTGTAACACTGTCAATATAAACATTTAGTTTGCGTAGTTGTTTAAATATGCTATAACAAACTTCTCCTAACCAACCATAGTTGGTATCATCAACTTTAAAAGTAGGTGTCTTTAAATCAACTGTCATGCGCTCCACATCTGGATGCTCATCGACATAATCCAAAGTCACACTATATGTAGCATATATTTCTGATGGTGCTGAAAGGCTTATGTAAGTCTGTTTGGGTGATATTAAGTCAGTAAAGTGCATAACATCTTTGAAAAGGTGTGAGATATCAAGCACTTGTATGATTTGTCCGTCTGTCATTTTTATTGGACAAACAAATGTATAAATTGTTATCAAGCAAAATCATGTTTTCTAGGAAATTACACTGAACAGTAACTTTTTACATTTGCATCACTCCAGCAATATTGCCAAATAGTTTTTGAGTTTACCCCAGACAAGACTTGCCTGTCCCAGTAGGTATAAAGCGTGGTTACAGCATGCGCTAAAATCATGCTTTTTTCCTGCTGCTTTTCTGCTATATTTCTGCTGGTTAAAGCGTGGTTACAGCATGCGCTAAAATCATGCTTTTTTCCTGCTGCTTTTCTGCTATATTTCTGCTGGGCTATTAAATGATTTGGGTGGGTTTATAAATGATATGCATCACAGATTAAGAGACAACCCCTGTCACTCTAACCTGCTGAGAGACTGCCTTAAAACAATGAATGTGTCATGTTGCTTTCATTTGTATTCATTCCCCTGTTATAAACCTAATAGAACACCTTAGGCTCACCATTGTGAATACTAACAATACAGTTTTAGTCAAGACATAACGCCGGTTGGCACTCACTTGGCAGTGGGCCTGAAATGTCTTACAAATCAATTGTGATGTCATGTGTAGTGACCCTGTCCCACCTGAAGGTCTTCATGTTAAAGCAAACAAGCCCCACACAGTCTATGTAATTATCTTATTATCAAATCTACCTTTCATAGAAAGACCTGTTTACCCACCTGTTCGCACGCTAGCAGAAAGCCCTTTGTAAGGCGATCACAGCTCTTGACACTTGCTATTCAATTTCAATCCTGCTATGGGGAAATTCCCTTCAGTCAATACAGGCCCCAAAATAGTCTAGTCAGGCTGTTCCTCATTTAGATATGCATAACATTTTGGAAAGACCAAGATCGATTTAAAGGATCAGGTATGGCCGGATCGGACTTATTCTTGCCGGATCGGACTTATTCTTGCCGGTTAGTGTTAAAAATGACCGGTTGTTATTCATTGGACCATTTACCGGTTGAGATGTATGACGTCAGCACTGTCATACCGGTAAGTTGTTTATGCGTGTCTGTGTTGTTAGAGTGTCAGTGTGTGCGACAGTGTGTGTGTGTGTGTGTGTGTGTGTGTGTGTGTGTGTGTGTGTGTGTGTGTGTGTGTGTTTTGAAAGTTCCACTTGGTCCCGACCTGACCAGGGTGCTGGTTGCGCAGATAAAGCCAGTTGCAACAGACGGTGTGTGCGTACATAGAAACGCAAAGGCTTTTGTCCACGTATGGTTGATTCAAAGCGTCGTGTACATGAATGCACTTCTGATTTTTGTAGTCAAGTCAATTGAAATCTGACTGCATAGAATTCTAAAGATATGTTATGAACAGAAATTATACATATATGAGTACTGTGTGTACACAGTGAGAGTTATGCGTCTGTTAGTTCCCCAGAAATCAAAAATGTTGTGAAACGGAGCTCATGTGAATCTGTGAATCTAGACCTCAATGTACAGTGGTAGACAAGATTTAAAAGGCCTGTGATAAAAAGTGTTATCTGTGTCGTTTTAAATCAGTGACACAGTCAATAACAAGGTATTATGCTCGAGCTGTGTCAACACAGGGCTGTCCCCTACCCGCATTGAACCTGACAAATTCTAAAGACCCTCTCTTGTCAAGCATAGCATGAAAGAAATGGGGACAGTGTACTGAATTGTATGCATAAATGTCTACTGTAAAAGGGTAGGCTAGCTAACAGAAAAATCTGTTCCTCATAAATCGTCTCTGTCAGTATATACCAAATGAAATGTTATTTTATGTAGAAGGTGTGTGTGTGTCTGTCTGAGCGTGTGTGTATATGTGTGTGTACGTGTATGTTTATTCATGTGTTTGTGTGTGTACGTGTATGTTTATTCATGTGTTTGTGTGTGTGTACGTGTATGTGTGTGTCAGTGCGTGTGTGTGTGTGTAAGATATCACTTGTTAGTTTTCCAACTGGCTGTTTTTAGTGCAGAGTATGACCTCCGTTTTGATTTCTCGGGAACCAGTCATAAGTATATATGAAGTCGACTTCACAAAGCCTTAGAGCCGGCTTATTCATAGAGTGTCAGGTCTCGCGGCGCGCTACTGTGCCAGCTGGCTTGCAACGCGTCGTGTCCTGCCTAGAGTGCTGGCGACGGGCTGTGTTTACGTACATAGTAGCATTGCGACATTAGTCATATGAGCTAATTAAGAGAGAGAGGAATACTGAGTGAACTGAAGTATTATTAACACAATGACTGAGTTAACCCCTTAAGTATTATTTTTGATTTTCATAAAAATGTGGCTGTTTAAATAATAATGATTTAGGGGTAACTTCCAATGGTATTTACTCTGTGCGGGAGACATGGAAAATGAAGGGTCAAAAACTTATAATCAAAGGGGTTAACTCAGTCATTGTGTTAATGCTGGTTCAGTCCACTCAGTATTCCTCTCTCTAGAGTGCGTAACATATGTGGAGCCGAGTAAGAACAGTCTCCTCACGGCAGCTGCCTTAGCGGTAATGTAGACTGTCGGACACCGTAGGAAGAGCTTCATGCAGCTTGTTCGCATCCTCTTTGTCCCACTCGGACTGCCACTGGCGGGCTATGTACGCACTAATCACAGGTTTAAAATCACTATGAACAGTCTGTGTGTCGGGGACAGGCTCATTGCGGGCATCGTTGGCAGCAGAATCTGCGATCCTGTTGCCTTCGATGCCCACATGCCCTAAGACCCAAATAAAAATGATGTCATAATATTCCTTTATCAAGTCCGCATAAAGCTCTCGAATCTGCACCAGCAGGGAGTGGTCTGTTCCTGCGCCCTGAAGGGCCTGCAGGGCAGAAAGAGAGTCAGACAGAATCAGGAAGTTCCTTTCCCTAGACTGATAGGCATGCCCGAGTGCCAGCAGAATTGCTTGCAGTTCTGCACTAAATACAGAGGAATGGTCAGGGAGGCGGAGCTTAAATGAGCGTCTAGGATGGCGAGAAGACACTGCTGCCGCAGCCACTCTCCCATCCTCAGACTTGGACCCATCCATATAAATACGACAAAAGCCAGGAAAACTGGAAAAGAGTTCATAGAGGCTCTGTTGGTATATGGCTGGTGGAGTACAGTCCTTCTTGTGGGCGGTCAAGTCCAGCAAGATGTCAGGAACTGGTAATAGCCAGGGTGGAGTGATGTGTTACAGAGATTCCAAAACTTTGTCCAGGTCCACTCCGGCCGCCTGCAGATGAGATCGGACACGGAAGGAAAGTGAACGGACAGCTCCTGGATGGGCATCGTAAATCTCCGCAAACGAAGGGTTAAAAACACAATCATTGGCAGGATTGTCTGGATGGGCCTTCAGCTTCAGAACATAGCTGAGCATAAGGCGGATGTGGCGGAGCTTGAGAGAAGACTCCCCTGCCTCGGCATACAGACTAAAAACTAGACATGTCCTGAAGGCCCCCAGACATATTCGCAGACCCTGATGGTGAATTTTGTTCAGACGCTGTAGAACAGACTTGGAAGCCGAGCCATATACCACAGAGCCGTAATCCAATTTGGACCGAACAAGGGCCCGGTACAGTCGAAGTAAGACAATGCGGTCTGCACCCCAGTCAGTATGACCAACGACACGAAGAACATCGAGGGCCTTCTGACAAGAGGTTCTAAGGTAATTTATATGGTTGCAGAAGGTCAGTCTTTTGTCAAAGATGACCCCAGAAACTTTGCCTCCCTGGCCACCTTAATTGGCACTCCAGCAATGCTCAGGCTAGGTTCTGGAAAAAATTTCCTCTGGTTAGTAAAATGCACACAGACTGTCTTGGAAGGCGAGAACTTGAATCCGTTGTGAGATATCCAACCCTGGATGCTATCAACGCACAGTTGCAAGCGATACTCAAGGGACGCAAGTCCTCGACCCGGTGCACACAAAGCAAAGTCGTCCACAAACAAAGAGCATTCAGAATCATCCTTGACGGCCTTTACAATGTTATTAATTTTAATGCTAAATAAAACAGGAGATAGAATGCTGCCCTGTTCAAAGGAGTCAGAGAGGGTGGATCCCACATGGACATGGAACGACCGGTTAGACAAAAAATTGTGAATAAAAAAGGGCAGGCGCCCTTTAAAACCCATGTCCAACAAATCAGACATTATACCATACTTCCAGGTAGTGTCATATGCCTTCTCAAGATTGAAGAAAATTGCATAGACCTGCTGCTTGTTGACAAAAGCATCTCGGATAAACGACTCAAAGCAAACTAGATGGTCAGTTGTACTACGGAAGCGCCGGAAACCGCATTGGAGGTCTGTGATGAGACCCTGTGACTCAAGATGCCACACCAGGCGGGCATTGACCAAACATTCCATAGTTTTGCATAAACATGATGTCAAAGCGATTGGCCAGTAGTTGCCCGGGTCGGAAGGATCCTTACCCGGCTTGGGGATTGGTACAACCACAGCCTGACGCCAAGATGGCGAAAATGACCTGTTATCCAGATATGGTTAAAGGCCTTGAGAAGTACAAGGAGTGAATCCTCAGGCAGATGTGTTAGGAGCTGATAGTGGATGGTATCTAATCCAGCAGCAGAGTCAGTACGTTTCTGCATGGCTTGCTGCAATTCTGAAAACGTAAAAGGGGCATTATAGTCTTCCGAGTTATCTGATATAAAATCACAAGTACAAGACTCTCGCTTCTCCTTCTCTCTCTGGAAGAAAGGTGAATAATGCTCTGTTGAAGAATTATGGGCAATGGTGGAGGCAAGCAAACTGGTCACAGCCTTTTTATCTGTGACCAAACTGGCACCATCTCTAAGATGGCCGACAGAAGTTGAGCCACCCTTGCCCCCAATTCCTCAAACAGCCTTCCAGACTTTTTGGGATGGAGTCCTAGAAGATAAAGATGAGACGAAGCGTCTCCAGGAAGCATGGCGTTCATGTTTAAAAATGTAACGGGCTTTTGCCCGCTGTCTTTTAAATGTTAAAATATTCGTTTGCGACAGATTATGAAAAGCACGTCGCTGAGCAGATTTGCGCATTTTTGGGGCCTTGCGGCACTCTTCATTGAACCATGGTACTCTGGGCTTCCGAGGGAGTGATGTGGAAGTTCTAGGGATGGTTTTAACTGCTACTTCCAACAAAATAGAAGTAAAACAAGAAACAGGTTCTTCAGCTGGCATGACCACCTCCTCTGTAAGACGAGACTGACAGAGGGAGGCAAACAGAGGCCAGTTAGCTTTCTTGAGATTCCAGCGCCCAACTGGCGAATCCTCCTCACAGCTGACCGATGACAGGACTACTGGGAAGTGGTCACTACTACACAGGTCGTCGTGAACCTTCCAGTAAGTCCAGCATGAGAGACGGATCACACACAGTGAGGCCTAGAACAGAACTAGATCCTGAACCTGGGTTAGAGTACGTAGGTGAGCCATCGTTAAAGACACATAGGTTAAGGTGAGAAAAAACATCTTCTAACATCTGACCTCTGCCATCATAGTGGTCACTACCCCAAAGGTGAGCGTGACTGTTAAAATCCCCCAAAAGAATAAAAGGAGGGGGCAGCTGATCTACTAAGTTAAAAATATCATTACTACAGACCCGCAGGGATGGTGGCAGGTAAACACTGCATATGGTTATGGTCTTTTTCAAGGTAACCCGAGCTGCAACAGCCTGAAGACAGGTGTCGATGCTAAGAGGGCTACATAAAATTTGGCTACTAATGAGAAGAGCCACTCCACCCAAGCGCCTCTCCGAATCAAGAGCCTTTATGTATAACATTAAAACCATTAAGGGACACAGGGTCAGAAGTCTTCAGGTAAGTCTCCTGAAGAGATATTACTGAGGGGTTATAGAACTTGACTAAAAGATGTAATTCCTCAAAGTTAGCTTGAAAACCACAATTCCACTGAAGCAGAGAGTACATGATTATTTCTTATCTGAGGTGAAGAGTTTTTTCCCCTTTTCCTTTTGCCTTGGAAGGAGTTGAAGAAATAGAGGGGGACCGGCTCCCGGGCCTCCTCTGGTTCTTCGGAGATGAAGGGGGTGGGGCTGCTGCAGCATCAGCAACGACAACTTCCACTCCCTCCATCCGCTCCTCCAATGCAGCATACTCATTTGTTTTGAAGGGAAACATCAGTGTTCCCCTTCTGGGCCCGTGCGCACTGCGGACCCATAGATTTCTTAGACTTCTGGTCCTGGGCAGTGTTCCTGCCGCTAGAGTTAGCGGACTTAGAAGGCTGACCTGAGCCAGAAGCCTTTGAGTTGACAAACTAACAGGTTTGGGTGGGGGCTGAGGCTTAGGGGCAACAGAAGGCGGCACTACTGGACCGGCAGTGTCCGCCTTCTGCGTTCCCTGGCTCCTCGTCAGCACCGGAGGAGGGTTACTCTCCAGGGGCGAGAGGAGCCGAGGCTCCGCCCCCAACCAAGAAGTTGGGGTTGATATGAGAAGTCTTTGGTGGGGCGCTTGCCTGCCACCGCAGCACTGAAAGTATACACAGAGGTGTTAGAGGTTGGGGCAGCCGCAGCCGCAGCTGCACCAGGGCCTTCAAGCATTTTTTTTGGCGTCCAGAAAGGACAGCCCCTTCTCCACACACACCTGCTGAATCTTGCACTCGGATATCCAATGACGGTATTTCTTGTCCGAAGCCATATGCGCCCCCTGGCAATTCACACACAGGGGGGTGGCTGTGCAGGACTCAGCAGAGTGTCTGGGCCTAGTGCAACAGGCGCAAGAAGCCTCTGCCTGGCGGCATGTCTTCTGCCCATGGCCATACTTTTGGCACTTAAAGCACCGGAGGGGGAGAGGGACGTACTTCTTTACTTTCAAGGAGTAGTAACCTCCCCAGATGGTAACAGGAATTTAGTTAGTTAGTTATTTGGGTTTAACGCCGAGCAGGCGACTAAGGCCATCTCACGGCGGGATGGGTAAAAATCTGGTCAGCCAGACTAAAAGCAAGGTCTTAAGACAAGATGTAAATATAGATTAAAAATCTCAGGCTAAAATGTCGCACATGTCTGGAAAAGAAACGTCTACAGACTCTCAAAAAGGGCAAATAAAAAAATTCACATAGTCTATGAATGCTCAGATCTTGTTAAAAATATTGCATTCTCTCAAAAAATTGAAGATTTTGTCCGGGGGAACATCCCGGAACAAAACCTTCAAGGAGTCTGCTGTGAAGTGTTTATATCTGGTGTCAATTAGGTCAGCACAATACAGCAAAAAGTGTCGAACAGAAAACTGCTCATCACAGGCAAAACACCATGGACGCTCATCCTGTTTAAGTAAGTAAGAGTGCGTAACATATGTGTGCCCGATGTGGAGCCGAGCAAGGACAGTCTCCTCACGGCGGCTGCCGCAGCGGAAAGGTAGACTGTCAGACAACTTAGGAAGAGCTTCATGAAGCTTGTTCCCTTCCTCTTTGTCCCACTCGGACTGCCACTCGCGGGCTATGTACGCACTAATAACAGGTTTAAAATCACTATAGACAGTCTGTGTGTCAGGGACAGGGTCACTGCGGGCACTGTTGGCAGCAGAATCTGCGATTCTGTTGCCTTCGATGCCCACATGGCCTGGGACCCAAATAAAAATGATGTCATAATATTCCTTCATCAAGTCCGCGTAGAGCTCTCTAATCTGCACCAGCAGTGGATGGTCTGTTCCCGCGCCCTGAAGGGCCTGCAGGGCAGAAAGAGAGTCAGACAGAATCAGGAAGTTCCTTTCCCGAGACTGATAGGCATGCTTGAGTGCTAGCAGAATGGCCTGCAGTTCTGCACTAAATACAGAGGAATGGTCAGGGAGACGGAGCTTAAATGGGCGTCTAGGATGGCGAGAGGACACTGCAGCCGCAGCCACTCTTCCATCCTCAGACTTGGACCCATCCGTATAAAGACGACAATAGCCAGGAAAAATTGAAAGGAGTTCATTGAAAGGGTGGTAGTGCCAAACGTCAGGATGATGGTAGGGAGTTGGATCTCCCCACCACCTTGCTTGGAAGCGAAGCGCCTGACGTAAGTCACCCCCTGAGACTTAAGGTTCTGTACAAGTTCATCTTCTGACAGTTCTGCCAAAGCTTGATCTTTGATTACGCCTCATGACGAATTCATAGTTTTGTGGGGTGTGACTTCCACTGGAGTGTCTCTGATGGAAGAGAGCCCCAGTAGCCCGCTGGAGTGTGCCCGGGTACGGCACTCTACCAGCAAGTCACCAGACCAGAGGAGCTGGGCATCAGGCCTGCCAACACGGCTCCTGAGGGTCTTCCCCACCAGAAAAGGATGCAGCTTTGAAACAGGTTTCTCCTTCACCTTGCTATGGACAATGAGGAAGCGAGGCCATACGGCCGACGCCTGAGGTGTCGCTTCCTCACAGTCCGAGTCACTGTCATGTTCAATGTCGGTGGCTATGTGCCGCTTCTGTGCCAGTTTTTTTTCCCCCCATATTATAATAGTAGAGATATTCATCCCCCGGGGGTCCCCGCCCGCCACCGGGCCCAACAAGGGAAAGTGCAACTGTCGGCGGGTCTCCAGCCGACGCACAGTGGAGACTGCCCGAAACTGAGATATATTCAAGGGGGTAAACCCGATTGAACCATCTGAGCCACTGCCTTCTATCACACTGTTCAATGCAGGGGAATACTGGCGTAAAGCACCTAATCAGCAGCAGAGGCTATAGCATGGTGCTCCGTATATCAACCCGCATGTCAACAGTGGGATAGGGCTCAACGTGACAAGAGCCGATTGACTAGGCCAGTACGACTAGCCTCCCGTTTAGGTAGAAGTCAAGGCCAAAGTGGAGTGTTGGCACCAGTGAGCCGCAACCCAAAGGGAACCTCAGCCACCAGCATCCTCTTCTCGCCCGACACGGGTCTCCAAGCACGGCAAACACTTCAGTCAACATCGAGTATTTCTGAACATGTCTTAACCCATTCCAGTCGCCTGGGACCCTGCAGCAGGAGATGGACTGATCATGATATTTGAAGAAGAGTACTGTCAGATTAGCATGGCACCTCCAGGAGCCAAGCTAATGACACTACCCTTGAATTATCATGGTCAATCTATCCAGCTGGTACACAGAGGTTAGGCAACATCTCCAACATTTGAGAAATGGGACCTTGGGGCTAAAGTATGTGTGAGTGTTGGGAAGGGGTGGGGGGGGGGGGTGCATGCACGTGCGTGTGTGTGTGTGTGTGTGGTGTGTGTGTGTGTGTGTGTGTGTGTGTGGGGGGGGGGCGGTGGGTTGCATACAAATATGTGAGGCTAGTATCCGATAAGTTATTGCCCGGGACCCTGCAGCAGGAGATGGATTGATCATGATAATTGAAGGGTACTGTCAGATTAGCTTGGCACCTTCAGGAGCCAAGCTAATCTGTCACTACCCTTGAATTATCATGGTCAATCGATCCAGCTGGTACACAGTGGTTAGGCAACATCTCCAACATTTGAGAAATGGGACCTTGGGGCTAAAGTATGTGTGTGTTGGGAAGGGGTGGTGGGATGTGTGTGCGTGCGCGTGTGTGTGTGGAGGGGGGGGGGGTGGCATACAAATATGTGAGACTAGTATCCGACAAGTTATTGCCCGGGTCACAGGGATTCACTACACTGACCCTTGTAGGCCTGAGGGAGGTCAAAGGAACCATTGTACTCCCTGCAACCAATAACGTATTTGTTTTCTTTCCTCTGTGTATTGTTTAGAAAAAAAATTCAGTTGAGGAAGCCCCCTTTTTCTTGTGGTTAGGTGACACCACTGAATATACATGTTTTGCCGGGGATTCCCATTCCCGTACAAGACAGAGTGACGTAGCATGATTCCGCGCGTGCAGCGCAAACTTCGCAGTCGAAAGTAAAACGTTTATTTTGGCTTGTGTACAGAATGCTTCATGCTGCAAAGTCTATGACACCGAAGAGTGCTTCTCGATTGCTGTGTGACTCAGAAAAATTAAGAACTTTTACATAAAGTGATCGGCATTTGACTATGTGACAACATGCCCGTGTTAGCATGGTGAGGAGGCTTCAAATGTGCAGCACATTGGCAGTCATTGTTTTATTCTAAAATCTCATGTGCGTTTGGATATCTGCAAAGGAATACCCAAGAACGCTCCTTGTTTACAGTTGGACTGGTGCTGAGAGGGATTTTAAGATAAGATTTAATTTTTACAGCGTTTACATGAGGTCAGATAGTGAAAGGACTGTGTTCAGTTGTTGTTTTTTTGTTGGCTCACGTGCAAAGCAAAAGTGAGTCTATGTTTTGAGCCAGTGGTGGTCTGTCCGTCGTCTATCCACCGTCGTCCGTGCTGAAACTTTAACGTTGGCATTTTCTCAGAGACTATTTAAGCCACAGTCTTCCAACTTGGCCTAAGGATACTTTGTGGCAAGACCTTTCCAAACATACCAATTTGAGTGACCTCTCACAAAGGTCAAGATCACAGGGGCTCAGGAAATAGGTCAAAAATAGCTATATTTTGACATAATTTATTTCTTTCTCACATACTATTCATAACTTCAAACCCAAACTTGATACAAAAATACCTGAGGGTAAAACCTTTCCATGCATACTAATTTGGTTGATCCCTCGGTAAGGTCAAGGGACACAAGAGCCGGCTCAGGAAATAGGTTCAAAATAGCCATATTCTGACAAAAGATGTTTCTATTTCTTCTCAAACACAACTTTAAACCCAAACTTGTTACAGAGATACCTGATAGGAAGACCTATCTATGCATACTGTTTTGGATAATGCTTTGGAAAGGTCAAGGATCACAGGCTGGCAAATGTGTGTAAAATGCCAATTTTTTATAACATTTTAGGTATTAGCAACATATTTTGCAAATTTTTCAATCAAATTTGCCACAAAGGTAGCTGATGATAAGACCTTCTTGTGCATATTAATTTACTCAACTCATTGCAAAGGTCAACGTTGGTGGAGGGAGTGGGGGGTGTACATATGTGTGAAAAATACTTACATTTTGAGAAAACATGGACTTTGCTGGTGCGGAGCCCTTTACTTATTGTCACAAAGGTCACACATAAGTATATGGGTTGTCCACGTGAGCCAAAATGGCTCTGCCTTTCTTGTTCAAAGAATTGTAGTTACATGTATTATCAAAAGTTTTGCAAACTTTTCAATCCAATTTGGCACAAAGGTAGTTGATGATGATAAGACCTTCCTATGAATACTAATTTAGTCGACTCTATGATATCATAAAGGTCAAGCGTCACGAGTGTTTGACAGCTGTGTGAAAACTGCTTAAATTTTGAGAAAACATGAATTTTGCTGGTGCAGAAGCCATCTCTTTACTTTATCAAAAGGGTCACACATGTTACATCTAATACATCTAACAAGAAATCCTTTGAAGGTAGATTCTTTGGAAAATGAGCCTAGGATGGGGAACTAATTAAAGGTAGATTGATCGTGCGGGCGGTGGGCATGATTTGCATGTGTGCATGTGACTGTGTGTGTGTGTGTGTGTGTGTGTGCGTGTGCGTGCACAAAACCCCTAAAATGGGTGACTTTCTTTACCATCCTTATGGAAAATGGGTGTGTAAAATTCTGGGTGACCAAGTCAGGCATCCATCTTTTCTGAGGGTTGTTTCTGCATTATCTTTCATTCAAAAGTCAGAAAAAAAATATCAAAATAGGATGTCCCATTTTCGCAGGTTTACCTCATGTTATGTGTTTGAAACGCACTCGGCCTGTGTGTTTACCACGGAAGTGAGCGTCTCTACGGATCAACTTGAAACCTGATTGGTCGGCTGCTCAGTGATATGAACTGAGTTGTTTTCCCTTCTATTGTCTCTCGACCTGCCAACCGTTGTTCCATCTGCAGGTACGATTGATTTTATGCAATATTTCTTAGTCAAGAGCACGCCCAAGTGTATTTCTTCAGTGCAGTTATTTAACCGAGAAGCTCCCAATCTGATACAATTGCACATTAGCCTATATGGACCCGTTTGGCCGAGAAAACTGAGACGTCTGCTACAACCGGTGTCTGCTGCTCAGTCAGTCTTGTAGTAACAGATAATAGAACCCCACGATTTTAACAAAAGCTTTCTTCTTCAATGAAAGGAATTCGTTCAATAACATCATTACAAGGTCAATCTGTCACGCGATTGTGTTGCTTTTATTTCCTGACATGTGTGATTGTGATTGAAAAGTAACTTGACACATGCATGTGCACACTATAAACAAAATGGCGCCAGATTTCAGTTTGTATTTCAATCCTTATACGCAAAACTACCTCGCGATTCGAAGAACAGACTTCCACGAACAGGTTTTTCAGATTGTGCAACTGAAGTGTCACTTTTTACTATATTACCAGTTATTGTTCATAGGGGGCAGGGGGTACTGCAGTAATTATGTATATATCTGATCCAAAATGTCAACGGTTTACAATGGTTGCATTTGACATGTTTGCATTGCAGCACTGTTTTGGCCACACTCAGCACTTTCTGCACACACCCAGCGCCAGATGGCACACACCCAGCGCCAGATGGCAGCAGGATGCCCAAACCCATCGGGATCTATGGAAGTGGACAAGCACGCCCCTTCGTGGCACATGACCAAGGCCCATGGCAAAATTAGTCAGCTGCAGCATGATGGCCCAGCCTCTGCCGCAGAAGGTGCATCTGGTAGGAGGTGCATAGACAGCAGAGGAATGCCCCCAATTACAAACTGGTAAGTGATTCTATGATCATCTTCATTTTATTGGCTCGCGTGCGAAGCAAAAGTGAATTTATGTTCTGGGCCACTGGTCGTCCATCTGTCGTCCATGGTAAACGTTAACAGTGGCATTTTCCCGGAGACTATTCAAGCCACATTATTTAAGCTTTGGCCCAAGGATACTTTGTGGCAAGACCTTTGTAAACATACTAATTTGAGTGACATCTCTCAAAGGGTCAAGCGGGGTTGACAGATGTGTGAAAACTGCTTACATTTTCAGAAAACATGCATTTTGCTGCTGCAGAAGCCAGCTTTCGTCACTGAGGTCACACATATGTAAATCGGTCATACACGGGATTACTCTTTAAATTCTTGTGCAAGGCCCCTTAAACCCAAATTGGCCCGTTTCTGTCATAATGCAGCTTTTTTTTTCTTTCCTTTTCCAGTTGGCAAATGGAGCCTGGGATAGTGCAAGCGCATCGCAATACAAGGACAGTGATGACAAGGAGTTTGTTCCTGGCTCGAGCTCACAGGATTCAGACGGTGTGTCGCCATCAATCTCTGGGATCCCTGACATGGACAGTATTGTATTGAATATGTTAAATATGTTAGATTTTAAAGTGGCTGGTTCAGGGTGAGCAGGTGTCAGTGAAGCAATTACCAGCAAGGTGCAGTGTGCGTTAGGGGGTGAATTAGGGGGTGGCATTGACAATGTGGATAGGTAGAAGGAACACAACGTTGGGGGTGGGGAAAGAGCGCTTACCGAAGAAACGGGTGTGCACGTGTCGCAGAGAGGGAAAGGAAAGTACAAATGGGACAAGAAACATGCATGTAAATTGTGTGGCAAGCTTGTCTTGAAAATGAGCACGCACTTACAAGATGTCCATGCAGATGAGGCAGACGTTGCTAAAATTTTGGTGATGAAAAAAGGGACTAAACAGAGACGTCAAGCATGGATCAGACTACAAGATGAGGGTGATTACATGCATAACGTTGCCGTTCTTGAAAAGAAATCAGGATGTTTGATTCCTAAGTATCGCACAAAAACTAGTAAGGTAGACGACCTTCTCGCCTGTAGCCATTGCAAAGGGCTCTATCAAAAAAAAAAGCTGATCTCTGTACACTGAAAACGTTGCTGTCAGAAACCAGGAGGGTTTCAGTTCGCTAAGAGAGGTGAGGCGGCACAATGTGGGAGGCTAATGCTTCCAATACCCTTAGACATTGACTTTTCCTTCTATCATAAGGTTTTAGCCAGACAGAGAGATGATGAGATAAGCCGTATCATCAGAACTGACCCCTTGCTTCTTGAGTATGGAAAGAGATTATTTGACCGCAGGGACATTGAAGAACACACGGCTGGGTAAATCAGCTCCAGGATGCGGGAGTTAGGGAGACTATTAAAGATTCTTAGAGTGAGGTCAGAAATTAAAATCGCAAGTTTAAATGCTGTGATCAATTCAGCTAGCTTTGATCATGATGTACAGGCTGTAAAAGAGCTAGCAGAATTTGATGAGGACACACATCAGTTCAAAAAAGGCAATCTCGCAATGCGCATAGGCCATGCTTTGAAAACATGTTCACAGATCAAACAGTCGCAGGCATCTAAACAGCTTAGGCATGGTTCAGATGACAGGTGGCGACATGAGCTCTCTGAGGCGCAGCGGTTTGACTCTGTCATCACCGGGGACTGGTATGATTGTGTGTCAGCTACAGAAGCCCAATCGGTCGGGAAAATGACCATGAACAAACCCAAGCTGATCCCATCATGTGAAGATGTGAGGAAGGTCCAACAGCTTCTTGAGACAAGGATGGTTTCGGAAGATTATCCGACAGTGGTTAAAGCAACTCTTTGCGCTGTACCACTTTTCAACCGAAAACGAGGGGGAGAAGTTCAGAGAATGAAGGTGTCAGACTTCCAGAATGCTAAGATTGAATCGATCACCAATCAAGATATCTTGAAAGGTCTCACAGAGGTTGAGAAGAAGATGGTGAATCATTTTCAGCGAGTGGAAATCAGAGGCAAGTTTAATAGGAGTGTTCCCATTTTGCTGACGAAGAAGATGATGACAACTGTGGACAGAATCCTTCAAATGATGCAATCAGTGCCAGCTCTCACTGGTTCCCAGTACATCTTTGCCACACCTTCTGGTCAGAGGCCTTACAGAGGCCATGATGTTCTGACGGAACATGTGCTACAAGCACAAGTGTCAAACCCAGCCATGTTCACATTTACTCAGTTACGGAAGCAGGTTGCAACTTTGGCTCAGTCCATGGCCATCTCGGAGTTAGACCAGGATCAGCTGGCAGACTTCCTTGGTCATGATATTCAGATACATTGCCATATCTACCGCCAACCTCAAGATGTCCTTCAAAAGGCAAAAGTGGCAAAGATTCTTCTGTCAGTTAACAATGGGATGACAAATTTTGAGAGTTGCATTAGAGCTGAACTGGGTGATGATGAAGAGATTGACTTTGACAGTGAAGACACATCAGAAACTCGCAGAGAGGTCTCAGGGGGAAACAGCACCTGTGAATGAAGCAAGTAGCAAGTCAACAACACAGGAATCAATGAGCATGACAGAGCAAAGACGTCCAGAGCCTGATGACAATCTAGATAGTTTTGATGATGACAGTACTGCGTCAGCTCCTGTTCAAAAGAAAGCTAGATTTACAAGGAAACTATGGGGGAAAGCTGAAGAGAAAGCTGTTCAAACTCGTTTCAAGACACACCTCGTCGTGAACAAACTTCCTGGAAAGGCCGAGATACAGCAGGCAATCGCAGAAGAGCCCGCACTTAGACATACGCGCTGGACAATCATTAAGGATTACATCCGCAACAGACTGAAAAAGTTACAAAAGAAATGAATTGAGATTCTCAGACACTCACGGCATTTTTGTTTTCATACAGATTTATTACAATTAATTATTATAGGGTTGGTTTCAGCATGTATAGCTTGTTTTTATCTGATGGACACCTGGATCATTTTGTATACTGTATAATTGCAAAAGGAAACAGCCGGCTGGGGACGAACGACAATAATAAGATAAGAAAACCATTGACATCGTAAAGATTTATTTAGGAGAGTGTTATTATGGGGTTGGTCCACCTGGATCATTTTGTATACTGTATAACATTTAAAACTTTGAAAATGGAACTGCAAATGGAACAACGGTTGGGGACGAGAGACAATAATAAGGGGTAAGAAAACCATTGTCAACATAAAGATTTATTACAAGAGTGCTTACTATGGGGTTGGTCTGCCTGGATCATTTTGTATACTGTATAGAACATTTAAAACTTTGAAAATGGAAATGCAAATGGAACAACGGTTGGGGACGAGAGACAATAATAAGGGGTAAGAAAACTATTATCAACATAAAGATTTATTACAAGATTGCTACTATGGGGTTGGTCCGCCTGGATCATTTTGTATACTGTATAACATTTAAAACTCTGCAAATGAAACAGTGGTTGGGGACGAAAGACAATAATAAGATAAAAAGAAACAAACATTGTCAACATAAAGATTTATTACAAGAACGTTATTATTCAGTTGTTTTCAGCGTGTATAGCTATGTTTTTTATCTGATGTACACCTGGATCATTTTGTATGCTGTGTAACATTAACCTTACTTTGCAACTAAACAGTGGCCCCCACCTGGGTCTGCCCTGGGGGACTTGGGTGGGGTCAACTACTTTTTAGTTCCTAGGGTCACCCTGGTCAGCCCCAAAGGGTGGGTTTCCTCTCAATTCTGGGGCATGTGTTTCTGTCTACCCTTGGTCAATTAACTTGTATTTTTCTTTTTTAAGCTCTCCCTACTGTCTGCGCTGCCTGTATCTCTTGAAAAGAAGTACCCAACAGAGAAAGAAACACTCTTAGAAAAGATGGTTACAACACAATTTATTAATATTTTAGGTAAATCCGCTTTGTCAAAACAGACAAACAAACAAAGAGATCAGTCGCTACTTATCTTCATTCGCAGAAGGAATGGGGCACATTCCTTCTGTGAACAAAGATAAGTTGCAACTGATCTCTCTGTTTGTTTGTCTGTTTTGACAAGGCGGATTTACCCAAAATATTAATAAATTTTGTTGTAACCATCTTTTCTATGCGTGTTTCTTTCTCCATTGAGCACTTCTTTTGCATTTTACACGACTGGCAGTCACCTTTTGGGTCTGAATAATTTTTTTTTTTTTTTTTTTTTTTTTGGGGGGGGGGGGGAGGGGGGGAGAGGGTGGGTGGGTGGCGGTGTATCTCTCTTGATTTTGGATGTGTGTTGCTAAATGGTCTTAGGTTTATTTAGCATATTAGACCGGCTGGCAGCATACATTCAATATTCTGTTCATTATTTTATTTTATTTTTTTCCCCTTCATTATCAGTGCTGGCACGTCCTGAAAAAGTCGGGACATTCAGCAATGTACAACAAATCAGGACGAAAGACAATAATAAGATAAGAAAACCATTGTCAACATGATAAAGATTTATTACAAGAGTGTTATTATTTCAGTGTGTATAGCTTGTTTTTATCTGATGTACACCTGGATCATTTTGGAAATGTCTGTAACTTTTTTTTTGTTACTATAAAGTACACTTTGCATACTGTGCATTGTTTCAAAAGTCACAGGAAGCATAAACCTTAGCTGAGATGGTATACCTCACCCTCTACCTAGGTTAAACGTACCAGCGGCGCCATTGTTGCTATTTTCGCACCAGACCGGTCGCTCGGACCGGTCATGTGCACCAGAACTGCGCGCACAGGTTGGCTTCTGCACTTGTAGTGTGGTCTCGTATGTTCACGCGGAAGATTGTGATCGCAGTCACAAAAAAAAAAAGTTCGTTTGCAGTTTTAACTTGTAGCCACGCCTTTTACCTCCCCGAACACGCCAGTTTTGTGTTGAGATGGCGAAGGCTTGTGTCATGCCACACACCACTGAATCAAGTCTATTGTACATGTAGTGCGCTCATTTCTCGAACTTCAACTTTGACAGTGCTTTCTGCCGCAAACGACGCAGATGTCGCAAAAATCACCTCCATTGAGGATTTTAAAAAGCTATTTTTCAAATCTGCCAAATCGCGTAATGTTTCGTGGTGCTAGCATAAGGATGGATGCATTATTGCCAGATTGCATATATGGGAAAGGGTTTATTCTTTATTCATGTTATTTTGCAGCAATCAAACGAAGCTCATGTGATTCTTTCTCTGAGGTTGCCCATTACAGGTGCAGAAAGTACACGCTCTAAACCGATCGGGTGCACCAGACCGGTCCGAGTGACCGGTCTGGTGCCAAAATAGCAACATTGGCACCACTGGTGCATTTAACCTAGGCACTGGACGAGGTATACTAACTCGGCTAAACTTTATTGTCGCACTTGCTAGAACTCAGTATTATATTTCTCTCTCCATTTAATGTATAGAGGCACATAAGTCTCAAAAATCCTTTACGTGCCGAACTTGGGCAAGAACTAGTTTGCCTCATCACAAAGTTGCCAGAAAAAAGGTTTGACTGCTCTTGATTGTTTGATTTGAAGTGTTTACAAACAATTACTGTGTTTTTATATGCATGCACCTTTGATGTGATTAATAAAGGCTGAAGTTTCAAGTGATTTCCTATGTTGTCAATTAATTAATGTCAGTGTTCTGTTTTGTCATTTTAACTCATTCTACCCCAAGACCGGAATCCCCAAAAGTTGAAGTTGTCTTTTGCAGGGCAGGACACAGATCGACCACGATAGTTCAAGGGTGATGCCAGAATAGCTTGGCGTCCATACGCGCCAAGCTATTCTGGCATCACCCTTGAACTATCATGGTCGATCTTTATTTTGCTGTGGTGTGTCTGGGGTAGAATAAGTTAAGTGTTAGTTTCTTCGTCTGGGTCTTTTTCTATCTTTCATATTTTTCCACACTTTTTAACCCGCATCATACCGAGGCTAAAAGCTTCAAATTTGTACACTGCCATATGCAAGCTACATTACAGAACTTACAGATGAGGACATAGACCAATGGCATTAGTTTAAGTGTGGTGCCACAATAGCTTGGCGCCAAGCTATTCTGGCACTACCCTTGGACTATTTTAGTCACACTTGTTGCACACACTGGTGTATTCCGAATGATGAGGGTTAATATTCAAAATGCTCTGTTACTGTTTGTCTCAAACTCCAGAGTACATTAAAAAAAAGTCCTTTAATTTCCAGAATTCTCACATAAATGCCATGATAAACTGTTTTGCTTCAGAAGGACAAAACATAGCAATATTTAAAAGATTTCCTCTGTAAAAATCATAATCGAAAGGTTATGGGCCAGTGTTCAATCAATTTTGCACTATACAATGTTAAAAATGTTAAAGCATACATACACATTAACTGATTAAGTTGAAAAAACAAAACAAAAAAATGAATGTGAAAAAGAAGTATTCCATGAATTTGACCTTATTACAGATGCTTAATGTTGTGAAGACACCCATTTTAACTGTAATGCCAGTTTGTGTGTGAGAGGCACCCACTTTATTGGTAGAAACCCATTTTTCTGCATCTAGTGGCTCTGTTTCTAGAAAATGTCTATTTTATTTTAAGTTATAGAGCTTAGTTATAAGTTGAGTTCTAAACATTCGCATCAATTCCCAAGCCCTAGAATAAATAGAAATATGGGAACCCATTTTCACATTTAAAATGGTAGGTAACCCACTCTGAGGCTTTTGTCTCCATGTGTGTGTGTGTGTGTGTGTGTGTGTGTGTGTGTGTGTGTGTGTGTGTGTGTGTGTGTGTGATACCTGTGAACTCTCCCAATTTTGGCCAGAGACTCCTGACTTTGCAACCTATCTTCCACTTTGTCCCAACCTCCCAATTTCTCCCGCTTTTATGACTTTTACTCCCGATTCTCCTGACTTGAGAAAATTCAAAAACTCTGAATGCATATCTCATCGGCAGTTTTGTTAGGTCTCTTCTATTTATAGAAGGGACTTTTTAGGATGGGTCGCGGTGGGGCAAATTTAATAGCATGTCCATGATGTCAAAGACGGGCAGGCATAAACCTCAGACAACTGAAGTAACAAGATCAAAATTGCATCATGTCAAGTTAGGCTAACCTTGCTGCTGTATGTACATTTGGAGCGAAGCGCCGTATGTGCGTGTGTGCGTATGTATGTAAACACGAGAATCTCTGATAGTGCTGTAAGCACAAGCTTGAAACTTGGTGAAATACTTTATTCATGGGGTGGCTAAGAGAGCCTGCAGGCATATTGTAGCTGGATGTCTCTTTGAAGACATAAAAGCCTGTTTATAGAAAGTCGGTTGACCCAGATTAGAGTCCGTAATTTGTGTCATATTTACTTGCAATTTTGGATATAGCTAGTTTGGATAAAGACACTGGATGAGTTTATTAGCCAAGCGTTGTACCCTTTCAACTTCTTTAGTAAAAATTTATTATTTTGAAAAAAAAAATAAAACAGTAAAAAAAAACTTGACTTCTGGAGAAAGTCAGACAGTGGAGGTGACGTAAAGAAGCAACTCCATCACCACGCAGACATTGACGTAATTTTCTCGCTCGCACGTGCTCTCTCTCTCTCTCACACACACACACATGCCCAATAGGTATAGATCCTCATGCACCCAGAGGGCACGAGGATCTATGACTCTTGGAGATGTTTGGAGCGCACGCGCACGCACGCACACATACACACACCGACGCGCTTTCAGAAGAGAACGCAGGTGTACTTAGCCACGGTATATCATGTAGGTAGGTAAAGTGAACCTGATCAGTTTCACACAAATTATTGCAAGACTGAAATCATACCATAAAATTCTAGTTTTGTCACCATTTTCTCAAGTCTTGAAGCAAAAGTGAAACTCATATCACGTAAAATATAAAATTACGTAAAAACAAAAAAATATGTTATGACATTTGACAAACCAATGATGCTTATGTACTGTAAGTTAGTCTAGCAGCTGCCGTTCATTCACGATCAGCTGTTTACGAGATAGTGATTTTCTAGAGAGTAACAAAGGTTTGGGTATATCAAAATGAAGTCTAGTATGAATAAAAGCAGTGCGCACTCGTTTTAAACCGCCGGCGGATGGAGACATTTTTCTGTAGCACATTATTTTTGTTTCTAGTATGGCTGCAGACAAAACCAGGACTGTCGCAGCAATGTTCACTGGGGATCAGTAGTTTACACGGGCCTCATTTGGTCCTGTATTTAGTGGTAGTATGCACTATA
This sequence comes from Semisulcospira habei, assembly GCA_036245525.1. Classification (NCBI taxonomy): domain Eukaryota; kingdom Metazoa; phylum Mollusca; class Gastropoda; family Semisulcospiridae; genus Semisulcospira; species Semisulcospira habei. The sequence continues at coordinate 110,387,140 of BTPG01000005.1, forward strand.
TGTGACTTAAAAGTTTTCATTATTTTTAAAGTAAATTTTCACACTTAATTATATTAAGAGAAGAAACAATTACGAAAAAGCTTGCTTTGAGCTCAAATATCATTACTCATCAATAAGGTATCCCAAATCACATGATCAACACAATGATACAAGATACATGCAGACTCCCTGCCGTAAATTTCGCTGTGCTGATGAGTTTTTAAAAATTTGTTCTACATAAGCTTGTTTCTCCAAAAAAGCCAACGTGTAAAGTTGCTGTGTGCATTTTTACATCTTGATAAAGGTTTGTCACGTTTATTTCCATTCATTTTACCATTGCTTTGCCCGTTTCATTTTGACACCACAGCACCAAAACAAAACGCAACCCACAACACAAATGCTATCTTTGAAACCTATATGTCCGAAGTGCAACATGCTGCATGCTGTAAAAGAGAAAGAGTGCCACACCACTTGGTTTTAACTGTCATGGCTGAGCAAAGTTTGGAACTTCTCAAACAGTGAGTCTCCGCTTCTCAAACAGTGCAGAAAATCGAATCGTGCTGCCAAGAAATCAAGTCCTGAATGTCAACCAACATGCTGAAGTTAAATGATGATAAGACTGAGGCAATTCTGTGTGGACCCAAGAACAAACTGGGTTTGGAATCTCTTGATGCCATCCGTGTTGGTGAGTCTCTCATCCCTTTCTCCAATACTGTTCGAGATCTTGGTGTCTTTGTCGATACCAGTCTTACCATGTAAGACCGTATCAGTGCTGTTGTCAGGGGTTGCTACTTCCATCTTCGCTCCCTTGGGACACTACGACCTGTCCTGACAGCCAAAGCTGCAAATGCTATCGCCGTTGCCCTTGTCCTATCCAGACTGGACTACTGTAACAGCTGTCTTTGGGGTCTGCCAGAGCAACAACTCAGACGTATTCAACTGGTTCAGAAAACGGCCGCCAGAATTGTCACAAGAACCAAAAGAAGGGAGCATATCACGCCAGTCCTTAAGCAGTTGCACTGGCTTCCAGTCAAGCAAAGAATTGATCACAAGATTCTCACTTTGTGCCACAAGTCTATAAAAAGAGTACCTCTGGGAAATAGTCCCACACCATAACCCTCCGAGGCAGCTCCGTTCTGCTGTCCGGTCCAAACTCTGCACCCCAAGTGTTGAAAGCCACACAAAGAAGCGACTTGGTTTCCGGGCATTTTCACACTGCGGACCTAGGCTGTGGAATGGACTACCACAATCCTTGAGGGACATTGTCTGCATTGGCACCTTCAGAAGGCACCTCAAAACCCAACTGTTTCTTGACTTTTAATTCTAGGACTACTGTGCACGAGAAGTTGCGTGTGTTGTTTTTTTTTAATTTATAATTTTTTATTTATTTAATTTTTTAATTTTTTGCGCCCTGAGCATGCTGCTAGCTTGGAGTGGATGCGCATTACAAGTGGACATCATCATCATCATCAACTTGATTAATTATTTATTGCTGTAACATTTATTTTAATCAGTTGCACTGGCAAGCTATGTTGTGATGTGCGATCACTGCCATTGCCAATTATGCAGTCTCAGTGATCACTGATGGTACAGTACACTTCACACTGAAAAAATACACAGCACAATGTGAACACGCTTGGAAGTTCACACAATGCTTTGTTTAAAATTAAACCCTATCTTGCTAGAAGTAGCCTACTGCACAAAAGAGAAACTTATTTTGCTGCTGCGTAATTTGCAGTTTGTCTGCCTATATGGGCAGTGGGCAGATGTTCACATCTGCATGGGACATAGATGACCCCACCCTCCACGAGTCCCCTGCTGCCTTGCAGGTTAGGTTTTGGATAACCAAAGGCTAGGGTGCTGACACGGTACCTGATTGGGTGCATGAACTTCCTTGATGAAGTCACCATTCAGGGCGGAAGAGTCCCATGAAGGTCTCATCAGCTACGTGTCCAGGACCAAGGCGAGCCACAAATTATGTGGAGTTTCGGTTGTGGTTAACAGCCTGCAGAGGGATGGGCTCCGCCAGGTTCTTTTGCCCAAGACACACCACATGCAATGACAACCTTACCTCAATCCATACCGGATTGGTCGTACCCCGGAACAAGGACCGCGCCTTCTGTCTTGCGCCAGGGCAGAGGTGTTAAGTGTGTTACCATCACCATCAAAACTCTGTGCCAGAAACAACATCAGCATTGGCACTTGGAATGTCAGAACATTAAGAATGCCTGGAAAGATAGAGGAACTGACACATGAAATGAACAGATACCATTGGACCATCCTAGGACTTTGCGAAGTACGATGGAAGAACCTTGGGGAAACATCAACCCAGAAAAACCACAAACTGTACTACAGTGGCAGAGAAGACAAACACGAACAGGGTGTCGGATTTCTCGTCCACAAAGACATCGTGAACACCGTCATGAGTTGTCGGCCAGTCTCCAGTAGGCTTATCACCATACGCTTGAGGGCAACCCCATTTAATATCACCATTGTACAAGTTTATGCCCCAACAACAGACTGTGGCGATGAGGAAATAGAAGACTTCTATGACCAACTGCAAGAAGTTCTGGACCAGACCCCCAAGAAAGACATTCTTGTGGTGCAGTGAGACTGGAATGCCAAAATAGGAGAGGATGCTGCTAGGAACTGGAAAGGCACATGTGGACCCTACTGCAATGCAGAGACCAATGACAGAGGCTTAAGGCTCCTGGAATTTGCCAGCACAAATGATCTAAAGCTGATGAACACGTTTGGCCCGCACAAAGCATCCAGAAGGTGGACATGGCACAGCCCGAACGGAGAGCACCATAACCAAATTGGCTACATCATGGTGAAGAGATGCTTCCAAACCAGTGTGAACATTGCCAAGACAAGAAGCTTTCCAGGAGCAGACATTGGAAGCGACCATGACTTAGTGATGATGACCTTCCGACTCCGCCTAAAGAAGGTCAACAAGCAGGGTCCCACCAGAATCAAGTTTGACCTCGAGAAGCTGAAAGACCCAGAGGTAGCGGAAGCCTTTCAGGCAAAGATAGGAGGAAAATTTGCATCACTGCTACTTCTAGGTGCAGAAGACACGGACGTGGACACACTGATTGACACATTTAACACTGTTGTAACCCAAACAGCCAGTGAGATCCTTGGCAAACACCGACAAGCAAAGAAACCTTGGGTTACAGCTGACATCTTTGTTCTATGTGACAAGCGTCGAGAATTAAAGAAAAAAAAAAGAGAGGTAGAAGGAGCTAAACAATACAGGGAAATTAACCAGGATATCAAGAAAAGCATGAAAAAGGCAAAGAATAAGTGGATTGAAGATCAGTGTAAACACGTAGAAGAAAATCTGAACAAAAATAATAGCAAAAAAGCATACCAGCTGGTGAAAGACCTGACTAGTGTAAAACAAGGACGCTCCTCGATCATTCAAGATAGTGAAGGGAACTGTCTTACGGAAGACCAAGACATACTGAAGAGATGGTCAGAGTACTGCTCAGATTTGTACAACCACCGAGCTGCAGGGGACCCAGGCATACTTGTCAACCCACCCGTGACCAACAATGGCAACTATCCCATCCTCTGAGAAGAAGTAGAGGCTGCAGTGAAGTCACTGAAAAAAGGGAAGGCAGCAGGAGCAGACAACATCCTTGCAGAGCTAGTCCAGGAAGGGGGAGAAGACACGATAAGCGCCTTACTAACAATCTGCAATAAGATCTGGCAGTCAGGGGATTGGCCCACACCATGGACCCAATCACTTATAATAACTCTCCCCAAAAAAGGCAACTTGCATCAATGCCAGAACTATCGCACGATCAGTCTTATATCCCACCCAAGCTCTCTTGGCTGGACTTCGCGAACGAAGATTTTATAGGAGTTGCCCACGACGTCTGCAGGCTTGTTCGTGGCTGCGGAGGCCAATCCGGGACAGGCAGGTTCGACCGCAGTGGCTGCAGGGGAAGGTATGGCCAGAGTTCTGAGTTGCGGCATCTCTGTTCTTTCTCCTGAGCCGCTTGTCCTTAAGGCTAGCTCTGCGAGAGTCCTCAAAGGAGACAGTTGCCTTGTAAATAGTGGAGCGCCAGGTGTCACGGTCCACAGCAAGCGAAGACCACTGGTGGTGGTCGATTTGGCAGGCACTAAGTGACTTCTTGAGACAGTCTTTGTATCTCTTCTTTGGTGCCCCTCTGTCACGGTGTCCAGTAGCAAGCTCGCCGAACAGGGTGATCTTTGGTAGGCGATGATCCTCCATCCTGGAGACATGCCCCGCCCAGCGGAGCTGTGTCCGCAGCAGCAAAGCCTCGATGCTCACGGTTTCAGCCTGTTCAAGGACCTCGACATTGGTGACATAGTCACTCCAGTGAATGCCCAGGATGGTACGCAGGCAGCGCTGGTGGAAGCGTTCGAGGAGTCGTAGTTGGCTGCGGTAGAGGGCCCAGGACTCGGAACCATACAGCAGGGTGGTGAGGACCACAGCTCTGTACACGCTGATCTTGGTGCCTGTTTTCAGCTGTTGATTGTGCCACACCCGCTTGAAAAGTCGCCCGAAAGCGCTGTTCGCTTTTGCCAGCCTGCTGTCAAGCTCCTTGTCCAGCTTGGCGTCCGACGTGATAATGCAGCCAAGGTAAGTAAACTGGTGCACTGACTTTAGTTCAGACTCGCCGATGGTGATGTGAGGAGGGCGATACACTGTCTTGGGTGCCGGCTGATGGAGGACCTCTGTCTTTTTCAGACTGACCTCGAGTCCAAAGAGCTGGGCAGCGTCTGCGAAGCAGGACGTGATGCGCTGCAGGGCTCTCTCTGTGTGTGCAACGAGGGCAGCATCATCAGCAAAAAGCAGCTCACGGATCAGTTGGTCTAGGGTTTTCGTGTGGGCCTGCAGTCGTCTGAGGTTGAACAGGCTGCCATCGAGACGATACCTGATGTACACTGCATCGTCATCATCGAGGTCCACTGTGGCCTGCTTCAACATCATGCTAAAAAAGATGGTGAAGAGGGTCGGTGCCAGCACGCAGCCCTGCTTTACGCCGTTGAGAATGGGGAATGGTTCTGAGAGGTCATTGTTGAGTCTGACCTGACCTTGCTGGTCCTCGTGTAGCTGGACAATCATGTTGAGGAACTTTGGGGGACAGCCAAGTCGCTCCAGGATCTGCCACATGCCTTGCCTGCTCACAGTGTCGAACGCTTTTGTTAGGTCGACAAACGTTACGTACAGCCCTTTGTTCTGCTTGCGGCACTTCTCCTGTAGCTGTCTCAGCACAAAGACCATATCGGTGGTGCTCCTGTTTGCTCTGAAGCCACACTGGCCCTCTGGGAGTTGGTCTTCAGCGATGGCAGGTACCAGCCGATTCAGGAGCAGCCTTGCAAGGATTTTTCCAGCAATGGACAGCAGTGTAATTCCCCGATAGTTGGAACAGTCAGACTTCTCACCTTTGTTCTTGTACAGGGTGATAACGACTGCATCACGGAGATCCTTTGGTAGTGTTCCTTCCTCCCAGCAGCAGAGAAAGAGGTCATGGAGCTTGTTGTGCAGTGCTGTGCCTCCATGTTTCCAGATCTCTGGCGGTATTCCATCAATGCCTGCTGCTTTGCCACTCTTGAGCTGGTGGATGGCTGTGAGGGTCTCTTCAGCGGTGGGCGGTTCGTCCAATTCAACTTTTACTGGGAGCTGTGGGATTTGTAGGACGACTGCTTCTTGAACAGTGCGCTCAGCGCTGAAGAGGCTCTCAAAGTATTCCGACCAGCGATTCAAGATGGAGGTATTATCTGTGAGGAGTGCCTGGCCATTCGCGCTTCGCAGGGGACTTTGTACCAGGTGCCTGGGGCCATACACTGCTTTCAATGCTTCGTAGAAGCCCCTGTAGTCACCATTGTCTGCGCAAAGCTGGGTCCTCTGTGCAAGTCTGGTCCACCACTCATTCTGGAGATCTCTGAGCTTGCGCTGGAGACTGCTGCAGACGAGGCGGAAGGCAGACTTCTTCACAGGGCAGGAAGGCTGGGCTAGGTGGGCCTGATGGGCGGCTCTTTTTTTTGCTAGGTGTTCCTGGATCTCTACATCGTTTTCGTCAAACCAGTCTTTATTCTTCTTTCTAGCGAAACCCAAGACTTCTGCAGAGGATTTTGCAATAGCAGTTTTCAGTTCTTCCCAAAGTGTTTCAGGGGAGGAGTCTGCTGGGTCCGCTGTGTCTTTGAGCCTGCGCTGTAAATCTGTCTGAAAGGCAGCTTTCACGTCGTCACGCTGAAGGCTGGCAACATCAAGCTTTTTCTTGGGGGGCCCCCATTTCTTGGGTTTTGACTTGAAGTGGAGCCTGAGTTTGCAGCGGACAAGGCGGTGGTCAGTGTGGCACTCTGCGCTGGGCATCACTCTGGTGAGGAGGACGTCACTGCGGTCCCTCTGACGCACTAGGACATAGTCGATAAGGTGCCAGTGCTTGGAGCGAGGATGCATCCAGGTGGTCTTTCGACTGTCCTTTTGCTGAAAAGTAGTGTTGGTGATGACCAGTTGCTGCTCTGCACAGAACTCCAACAGTAGGCGGCCATTGTCATTGCAGTTCCCCACGCCATGCTTGCCGAGGACTCCTTTCCAGGCTTCAGAGTCCTGGCCCACTCTGGCGTTGAAGTCGCCAAGGATGATGACTTTGTCGTCTGCAGGGGTGCTCTGTATGAGGCTGCGCAGGTCAGTGTAAAACTTGTCCTTTTCAGCAGGCTCTGCCAAGAGGGTTGGGGAGTACACACTGAGAAGGGTGACGTGTTGCTGGTGTCTCAGTGGGAGGCGCATGGACATGATGCGGTCTGAATGACCCGTTGGTAGGTTTTCCAGCTTAGTCGCAATGGAGGTCTTGACCATGAAACCCACGCCTGAGAGCCGTCTTTCTGATGCAGGCCTGCCTGACCAGTAGAGGGTGTACCCAGCGCCAAGTTCTTGGAGGCTGCCTTCGTCCGGAAGGCGTACTTCGCTGAGCGCGGCGATGTCAATGTTTAACCTCCGCAATTCATGGGCAATGAGGGCGGAGCGACGTTCGGGGCGTCCGCTGTCTGCTTTGTCGAGCATGGTTCGGATGTTCCAGCATGCTACGTTGAGTCCGGTCGTGGTCGTCATCAGAGTGGATCCGTTATTCTTTCTTGTTTCTTGACCGCATGAGAAGATGCCCGTTGACCGCGGCTAGCCAACTGGGGTTGCGAGGGGACGAGCTTTGGTTAGGCCACCTTTTCTAGGCCCCTCTCCGTGTGGAGCAAGCAGTGCTGTCCCTAGAGAAGGCTGCTTGGTCGTTCAGGGTGTGCCGAGTGATGTTGTCATCCCCAGGTCAACATCAGGCGACCAATATCCTGAACCGCCTGCATGCAGGTTTGAGACTGCGGCTTCCAGTGACATCTTTCACCTGCCGTTTCGCCCCTCGCCCATCGCTACAGGACTTGGAATGGTCAGTGTCATGGTCCGTGGACGTTTCCTAAAGCCTGCGCGGTGGAGCTTTTTGGTGGAGTGCAGTGTGCGCAGTACTGGCCCCACCCTTTAAACCCTTGGTTCATCTGCCATGGCCTAGCAAGCTGGGACGATGGCATCGAGGTCCTCGGGTCGTAGGTTTTATATCAGACTGTCCTTGTCCTAGTCTCTGGCTCAAAAGCCTTCCCCGGAGACACGGGGGCTTTGATGTCAGGGGTTTCCTCCCTTAGCCTTTCCGCAGCCAAGCGGCCAGGCCTGCAAGGCAGCAGGCGACTCGTGGAGGGCGGGGTCGTCTATGTCCCGTGCAGATGTGAACATCTGCCCACTGCCCAAAGGGCGGGGTCGTCTATGTCCTGTGCAGATGTGAACATCCCACCCAAGCAAAGTCATGTTAAAGATCCTACTGAACAGGCTGAAGCCACAGGCAGAGGAAATCATAGCTGAGGAACAGGCAGGCTTCAGACCAGGGAGCAGCACAACTGAGCAGATCTTCAACCTGAGAGTTCTATGTGAGAGATACCTCCAGCACCAGCAGGACCTCTATCATGTCTTTGTGGATTTTAAGAAAGCGTTTGACAGGGTGTGGCATGCAGCCCTTTGGTCCACCATGAAACTATACAACATCAATGCCAACCTGATCAAAGTCATAGCAAACCTTTACAAGGCCACTAGCGCAGTCTGCTTCAATGGCAAAATAGGAAACTGGTTTAGGACTACAGTTGGAGTCAGACAAGGCTGCTTGCTCTCACCTACTCTTTTCAACATCTTCCTGGAAAGAATCATGACGGACGCTCTAAAAGATCATGAAGGAACTGTCAGTATTGGAGGCAGAACAATCACGAACTTGCGCTTTGCGGACGACATTGATGGCCTTGCAGGAACAGAGAAGGAGCTAGCTCAGCTGGTGGAAAAGCTGGATAGTACAGCCATTGCATATGGGATGGAAATCAGTGCAGAGAAGACCAAACTGATGACCAATAACGCCAGTGGCATTGGCACTGAAATCATGGTGGGAGGCCAAAAACTGGAAACAGTTAAGAAATTCAAATACTTAGGAGCCATTGTGACAGATGAGGGATCAAAACCAGAAATACTGTCCAGGATTGCGCAGACAACAACAGCACTGACAAGATTGAAGACCATATGGAAGGACAGAAACATCACACTCTGCTCCAAGATCAGACTGATGCGCTCCTTAGTCATCTCAGTGTTTTTGTATGTCTGCGAGTCATGGACCCTCACAGCAGACCTTGAAAGGAGGATACAAGCCACTGAAATGAGATGTTTTCGAAGGCTGCTTGGCATTTCATACAGAGTTCACATCACAAACAAGGAAGTGGGAAGCAGAATCAGGCAAGCAATCGGGCCCTATGAAGACTTATTAGCCATTGTGAGAAAACGCAAACTGAAGTGGTATGGGCATGTCACGCGTTCTGCAGGGCTTGCCAAAACAATCCTGCAAGGCACTGTGCAAGGAGGACGAAGGAGAGGAAGACAGAGGAAAAGATGGGAGGACAATATCCCAGAGTGGACAGGACTGAAGCTGGGCGATACACTGAGAATGGCAGAGAACAGAGAGGAATGGAGGGAGCTGGTTGTCAAGTCATCAGTGGTGCCCCAAAGGTCGGCAAGACTATGGGATAATAATAATAATAATAATAATGAGTATTTATATAGCGCTTAATCTACTCAAAGCTCTAAGCGCTTACATCTGTACACAAAATAAAATAGAATGACATATGCACATAACAACAAAGCACATGCCCGAACACACCACTTTACAATAAACTAAACACATACATACATAATTTATATCTAATTAACATTCAGTCTAACAAGGAGATTGCAGAACTACAACTAAGGCATCAAACACTGGCAGTTATTCAAAGTAAAGCTTGAAGAGGTGAGTTTTCAACGATACAGATAGATAGACAGATGTATGCATATTGAAAACAAATTTCCTCTCCTTGGTGGCCACTAGTGATCATGTGTATAAAGGAATTCCTTCCATCCATAATTAAAAGATAAATAATAAATAAATATGTAAGGGAATACATAAATGAATCAATAATAAATAAATAAATAAAACATGTAATATAATGGAGAGGGCTACTATCTGTATTGTGTCTCATGCAGTCCCAATAAAGCTTGATCATAAGAGTTCTTGTGAGTACTTGAGTGCGGATTGGTTGAATGGGTTGCAAAAACTAAAATTTTTATATTTAGGTGTTTAGCTGAACATGGTGATTTATATGGAGACGGTTCGGAGATGGATTTCACTCTGCCTGGCTTGTGCTTAAGACCAGTCGGATAAGAGTGTGCTTGACCAGTTAAAAATCCCATCTCCATAAATAAAACTAGAGCAGACCTACACTTACAGCCGTTAGGCTGAAAAACAGACGAACAACATGCATGTTGTATCCGGACAAAAAGTCTTCAGAATGTTGAAGATGGTCGGTAGACACAATGCACAACATGCACGAAGGGAGTTTACTTACTTACGCCTGTCACCCCTACCCGGGTATAGGCCGTCGACGAGAGACCTCCAGCAACTCCTGTCCTGTGCTTCTCCTTTGATTTTACTCCAGGTGGTTCCCATTCTCTTGATATCTGCTTGGAGGTCTCGACGCCAGGAGTTTCTCAGCCTACCTCTTTTCCTCTTTCCCTGGGGATTCCATGACAATGCCTGCCTAGTGATACTGGAAGCTGGCTTTCTCAGACTGTGACCAATCCATCCCCACCTTCTTCGCACAATTTCATTCTCTGCTGTTATCTGCTCTGTTCTCTCCCAGAGTCTGATGTTGCTAATCTTCTCTGACCAGTGGATTTTCAAAATTCTTCTAAGGCAACTGTTTATGAAGATCTGTACTCTGTTGACAGTGGTTTTTGTCAATCTCCAAGTCTCTGCTCCATATAGGAGAACTGCTTTTACGTTGGAGTTGAAAATCCGGACTTTGGTGTTTTGTGACAGCTCTCTGGAACTCCACACCGTCACTTTTTCAACTGGAGAAAGGCTGCTCTGGCTTTACCGATTCGTGCTCTGACATCTGCATCAGTGCCACCTTTTTTGTCTATGATGCTCCCGAGATAGGTGAAGGACTCCACCTCCTCCAACGGGGTGCCAGCAAGCAAGACTGGTTCTTCCCTGGTTGCGTTCAGCCTCATTGGTCTTTGTTTTCTGTTTGTGGATGGGACGAGATGTCAGCAAGCCTCGTGGTCTTGTCCTGCATTTGTTGATGCGTGTGGGACAGTAATGCCAAGTCATCTGCAAAATCGAGGTCGTCAAGCTGTGTCCACAGTGTCCACTGTGTTCCGCTTCTTCTCTGCTCTGTGGTCCTCTTCATGACCCAGTCTATGGCCAGTAGGAAGAGGAACGGAGACAGCAGACACCTCTGCTTGACACCGGTTCTGACCTGGAGCTCCCTGGTGAACTGCCCTTCGTGGATCACGCGACATGTCATGCCATCGTAGCTGCTCTTGATCAGGCGGACGAGCTTTGTGGGTACACCGTAGTGTCGTAGGAGTTTCCACAGAGTCTCTCGGTCCCCGCTGTCAAATGCTTTCTCGTAATCCACAAAGTTGACGTACAGCGGGGAGCTCCACTCCAGAGACTGTTCCACGATGATGCGGAGAGTGGCGATCTGGTCTGTACATCATCGGTTTTTCCTGAATCCTGCTTGCTGGTCTCTCAGCTGGGGGTCAGCGGAGCTCTTCATTCTCTCCAGGATGATCCTGTTGAAGACCTTTCCTGGTACTGACAGCAAGGTGATTCCTCTACAGTTGGAACACTTGCTGAGGTCACCTTTCTTGGGAAGCTTGATTAGGTACCCCTCCTTCCAGTCAGCCGGCATCACCTCCTCTTCCCAGATCTTTCCAAACAGTGGGTACAGCATCTCTACTGTTGTCTCTAGGTCTGCTTTCAGAGACACAAAGGGAGTTTACTTTTGATATACTTTCCTCCCACAAAAGACCGAATTCTATGTGAAAGGCTGTTTTCAAGACCAGGAAAAATAACGTATATAACGTTGATAAAATGTACTTCAAAGTTCAAATCCAAAATAACCTCTTTCACTTCAGGAGCAAAGTAAAGCTGCATCAACCATGCGCATTTGATCGACTTCTTTTGAAAGCATCTCGCTGACCGCCATTTTGAAACTAGCGACGCGAGTATGCTTACAGCATTAAAAATATTACTTTTTAAATTATGTTATCGTAAATATGTATGCATGTTACTTGCTCATGATTTTATTTTACTCATTGGAATAAACTTGTAACTTGTATGCTTGAAATTTTCAATGTTATGCACAAAAAAATGTCTTACACCTTATCTGGGCCGTGTGCAAGGACTGGTTCCCTCACATCGAAAAATAGCTTTTGAAAAACACTTCTACAAAAATGTCCCCATCCTAAGGACAAATATTGTTGCTATGTATAAACCATATGGCATTAGTACTTTCGTTTCGTACCTGCAAACCATTGTTACTCTTTTGAGGAACTACTTATCTCTGCAGAAATTGTGGAAGCTGCTAGACAATGTGCCCTAATAAAGCTCTCTAACGCATTGTCAGATCTGCGAAGCATTTTCAATAGGAGATTTCAACATCAGAATCGGGTCCCAAAAAAAGAAAAAAGGTAAAGAGCCTTAACAGCGAGGGTAACTCGCTTATAGAAGAGACTTTGTGGGTTATGGTTTATCTCATCTTGTTTTCTTTCATTCAGCCACTGTGGAACGAAGGGAGACCACCCATGTGTTCCGGTTACTCCCGGTTTTAATCGACCAAAGAAATCGTCTGCTATTCCTCAAAAGACAAAGGCAAAATGCGGATGGATCTAGCAAGAGACGACAGTGAGTAAAGAAATCGTGGGCAGTTGCTATCAGATTTTAGTCAGCACAACGTGCAAAAGGCTTCTCAACACGCAGCGTGCAGTCTTACCACTGGCATTTTTCTTTGTCTCGGTTTGGTCTTACAAAGACTCGAGCTTGTTCTGAATGCAGACATATAAACTGCACGCATATACCGTCCAATCAGTTCAGAAGAATTTGAATATGAATGTAAGGTAAATCGTTTTTAGTTTCAAGAGTATCAGTGTTACTGGAAATGTTCTCTTTTTCTGCATGTTCTTTTTTTACTGTGTGCACATCAGACAGCAGCATCAGATTCAGAAATGTGAATTAATTCAAATAAAATCACATTATTTGGGGGGATTTTCACAAGAAATAAAATATTTAATGGTGCTGTATGAATTTATTGTAAAAATTAAACAAATGCACATACAAAAGTAATAAACTAAATATAATGTTTGCACACTTTTTATGCTAATAGTTGTAAGAAAACGCAGTGACAGAGCGAAAAAAAAAAAGGCCGCAAAAAATCTCCTGATTTCCCATTTTCAAAACTTGACAGTTATGATGTGCGTGCAAGTGTCTATGTGCGTGTGTTAACGTGTGTTTTACTGCTTTATTGCTTCATGTTTGTTTGAGTATTTGCTTGACTACTTGTTTATTTGTTTCGTTTCTTTATTGTACAACCACAAATATTACTCTTATTTCCAGTTTTTCCTTTGCCTTTTCTCGTGCTGTTTTGATGGTGGTTATGTTGATTAGTGGTTGTACAATAAAGGAAGAAACAAATAAACAAGTTGTTAGGCGAATACTCAAACAAACATGAAGCAATAAAGCAGTACACATACGATGACAATCGCACATGCACTACACCTCACCCTCGACACCCCCCCCCCCCTCCCTTGCCCCCGCAAAAAAAAAAAAAAAAAAAAAAAAAAATTAATCAATGTTAACAATCCTCACCTGCCAGGGATCCAACTGCCATCTTGTACCTGCAGCCAAAAGCTTTGAACACTTGAAGATCAGGATCACAATACATTGTGTACATGAATTTTGTCACCTTCCGGAATGGCTGCAATCAAACATCTAGAATTATTTGATGCAGACCTCTTAAGAGAAAGGTCTGGATATGTGAGCTGCTCTATTATTTTTTACCTTAGAGCCATTTTTTTGACAAAAATTGTTCTTTTCTCAAATACTGTTTACAACTTCTATCCCAAACCTGGTACAGAGATACCTGGTGGCAAGACGTTTTTATGCATGCTAATTTGGATGACCCATCTGAAAGGTGAAGGGTCACTGGCAAAAGATGTAAAAAATGTATAGTTTTTGGTAGAATTTTTGTTTTTATGAGTATTTTTGCGAAATTTTCCATCAAATTTGGCAGAAAGGTAGTTAATGAAAAGACCGTTCTATGCAGACTAATTTGTTTCACTACTCATAAATGTCAAAGATCATGAGACTTTGACAAAAGTGTGAAAAATGCATACATTTTTTGATTTTGCAGGCACAGAAGCCAACCTTTTACTTATGTTACTAGGCTTGAACACTTGCTTATTTCAGTGACCTGTTGGGAAGGTCAAGGTTGCAAAGGTCAGATTAATTTGTGGATGTCATGCATGTGAGCCTTAAGGGCTTTGCCATTCTTGTTTTCTAATGTGTTTGATTTGTCTGTTTGTTTCTTTGTGTTTGAAATCTGCATGATACTATGGAATATAAGACCCACCTTGATAAACTTAAAAGGGGCTGGGCCTATCACAACAAGCCTTGTGTCTGCCTCCTGAAAAAAAAGAAAAGCAAAATACACGCTAATAAAGAAATAGCAGACCCTGTAATTCTATACAGAGAAAGTTTGGCTGCAAATGATGAAGCAAAATGTTACATATAACACTAAAGCTATGGTTCATTTACACAAAGAGCTTCTAATCTTATGCATAACACCTTACTGAGTTATCTGGCACTGAATTTGCTGTTCTATGAGTGATGTCCCAAATACTGATGAAAAATACAACAAACAGTCTGTTTCATCAGAAATACCAAAATAAACATCATACTTAAAAATGGATCAAATTACTGATGTCCATGATGAGATTCACTTGGATAAATTATTGTGATATTTTAATTTTTCTAGCAAGATAACACACACACACAACATCACACACAATTATATGTACCTGTAAATACTCCAAAGGAATAATTGCAAGATCTGCAAAAAAAGGAGACATTCATTCCAATTTCTATAACAACAAAACATTCATTGTCAATACTAGATGCAAATAGGGTGCAAACAGTCCAGAGCAGCTTAGTGCCTCATGCCTCCAGGCACCATGCTGTTCTAACACTACCCTCAACTGCATGTTTTAGTTATAATGGTTAATACATTCTTGTTGCAGTTTGTTATGCCTAAATGGGTTAATTTATCCAAGCTACACAGGGACTGACAATTGTGCTTTATGAAAAGCATGTTTGCCACATCTCTTGTTTTCAACAGTAAACACTAACTTTTCTACAGGCCATGATGAGTTCTGTGGGCTTTTCACAGTAATATCCAATCAGGACCATGTGGAAGGGGCTTCTGTGCATTAGGCCTGCTAGAGTGCGAGGTATGACATGTAATTTTAAAATGATTCACTGTCCAGTATCTGTGCTTAAACCCTGAAGCATGATCTGGGTTTAACCCCCTGATGCATTGTAGCCACTGGTACCAGTGGCTTGCACGTACACAAGTGAGTTGAACCAAGAGGACAATTTTAATCTGATCAGGGAAAACCAATGTTTGTTGGCAAAAGGAACAAAATTTTTGTGAGTTTTTCATCATGCACATGGACAGAGCAGGCTGATAAACTAAATACAGCAAGCCGGCATGGTTTAGAAAAGCATGTTAAAAAAAGACAATCACACATAGTTCATTACATTTTCAGTTTATAATGAAACCCTTAATTAAAATAGACATGGCAATAACTCTCAAAAGGTGCCCCGGATGACACTCTCTCACATAACAGCCCATAACTACTTTATATGACAGATATCTAAGAAACAAGTGTGTAATAATGATGTAAAAATGTTTGATGAGAAAAATAACAAGGCAAAGCCCTTATGGCTCATGTGTATGACTGACTAACATATGTGTGACAATAAGTAAAGGGATGGCTTCTGCACCAACAAAATCCATGTTTTCTCAAAATGTAATCAGTTTTCACACATCTGCGAAACCCTCATGACCCTTGACCTTTGTGATGAGTTGACTAAATTAGTATACACAGGAAGGTCTTATTATCAGCTACCTTTGTGCCAAATTTGATTGAAAAGTTTGCAAAAATGTTGATAATAACTACAATTCTATCAAAAATTGGCCTTTTATACACATTTGCCGACCTCTTCTGACCCTGACTGCATCTTGTGGTCTTCATCAGCCTACCGTTGGAAAATACAGAAAAGAAAAAAAAGAAGCATCGATAAGTCTTACCATCAGGTATCTCTGTACCAAGTTCGGGTTTGAAGTTGTGAATAGTAATTGAGAAAAACATTTGTCAAAATATGGCTATTTTTTACTTATTTCCTGAGCTCTTGTGACCCTTGACCTTTCTGAGAGGTCATCCAAATTAGTATACATAGGAAGGTCTTACCATCAGGTATCTATGTACCAAAATTGGGTTTGAAGTTGTGAATAGTATTGGAGAAAAAACATCTTTTGTCAAAATTTAACCTATTTCCTGAGCTCTTGTGACCCTTGACCTTTCCGAGGGATCAACCAAATTAGTATGCATAGAAAGGTCTTACTATCAGGTATCTTTCTACCAAGTTTGGGTTTCAAGTTGTGAATAGTATTTGAGAAAAAAATTAATTATGTCAAAATACAGCTATTTTTGTATATATTTCCTGATCCCTGTGACCTTGACCTTTGTGAGAGGTCACTGAAATTTGTATGTTTAGAAAGGTCTTGCCACAAAGTATCCTTGGGCCAAGTTTGAAGACTATAGCTTGAATAGTCTCCGTGAAAATGCCAACGTTAAAGTTGACCATGGGTGACAGTGGACTGACGATGGACGGACGACCACTGGCACAAAACACAGACTCACTTTTGCTTTGCACGTGAGCCAAAAAGGGGTTTCATACCTAAATGGACGATGAATGATCTGTTTTAGTCTTTCTTGTGGTGGAATCGAGTGTTAAATGGCATTGAAAAATGCAATTCGCTTGGGTAGGTCACTTCTCAGTACAACTGTCAGCATACAACTCGCTTCTGACATTGAAACATGAGCGAGAATGATAAAAAAGGAATCACGTTTTAATAATACAACATCTGCCTGACACTCTCATTTTTATGCCGCTGTGGTGTATGCAAAGATCATCTATCATTCGTTATGTGTGTCACAATTGACATGTGTACTTTACCAGAACTGCTGCCTGGCTCAAAATGGGATTGGCATGAAATGAATGATTTAAAAAGAAGTGAGAAAAGTTAATTAGTCTCAGTGAAAACAGGCCGTGTTGATTAATTTTGACCTGGTTTTGAGGTGCCAAATTTGTGGTGTAACAAAGTCACATGGAAAATGCTGAAGCGGTGAAAAAATATAATGGGCTTTCATTGCAATAAATGCGTATTTTTGCAATCAGGAAAGTTTGATTGTACATTGCTTAACGTCCCGACAGCAACAAGGCTTTCTCAGGACGTGCCTGCACTGCTTGTGAAAAAAAAAACTAAACAGAACATTGAATGTATGTCGCCAGCCGGTCAAATACATTAAATAAACCTAACACATGGGGCCTAAATAAAGCTAAGACCATTTAGCAACACACATCCAATATCAAGAGCTACAGGCAGTGCAGACAGTAGGGAGAGTTTTAAAAAGGCAAATACAGGAGAATGGACCTCGGGTAGACAGAAACACATGCCCCAGAATAGAGAGAAAAACTCACCCTGTGGGGCTGACCAGGGTGACCCTGGGAACTAAAAAGTACCTAACCCCACCCAAGTCCCCCAGGGCAGACCCGGGTGGGGGAGCAATCAGGAAAGACAGTGGCACACACCCACGTTGCTTTTTTTCGGGAAGATCATGGCATTTTTACACAGCGGTAAGTTCTTTAGCAGTGTCACGCTAAAAAATTATGCCACAAGTAACACAATATTGATACGTGAAACAAGAAAATTACATTCTTAGACGAAAATGGCAGTAGTTGCTTTTCTTTTCAGAATGGATCCTTGCAGTAATTAGTTCAAATTCTTGAATATTGCTTTTGGCGACTCCAGTGCTGGCTTACGGTGGGAACAGAAAACAAATGACATGCGACACAAATTTCAATTGTATCATGGGTCACAACAAACACGATTTAATGAATCTATCTGACCCACAAGGAAAATTGGAATTATTTTTCAGATCTCTATTTTTGTAATAAAAAAAATTAGTTTTTATGCATAACATCTGACTAAAATTTTCAGTTTCAGCAGCATTGATGAGTACTACATTGGTGTTTCTGTTGAATTTTCAAAAACCTGTAAGATCCAGAGGTCCAAAGACCCTTGGCCTCCGGAACATGTAATTTCTTATGGCAGGTAATTTTCAAAAACCAGAACTCTGGCACATAACCAGAACAGAAGCATCCATCGTACTTCAAGGCGCAGTGTACTGATGGTAAGACCTAACTTTGCCAGATGGGTGATTTTGTTTAACTCTTAAGATCCTGGAAGGTGCAGTGCTGTAGATGGCGCCACACCTTCCATCTTATGAATTAATTTCCATTATAAGCTAATATATAAGGACATAAGGCAAGCTTGATTTTTAATCAGTTCACTGTAATGAACTGCGTAGGATAAAGGTTCACTGTGAAAAGAACAGTGCCAAACAAGTTTGGGTCCTTAATGGTCAATTAATCTTTCAAGATTTTAAAGATGAGCCTGGCAAGTGTTCCCAACAAAACAGAATCACAGTGAGCAAGGTTAACAGGGTAAAGTATTAGTGCTGCTTTCCAATGGTTAATCACCTGTCAGACTGCACTCAGAGATATTGGACCTGTTGAACATAATCAGCCATTGTGCAAGGAATTGATTTGCATTAGATTACTTTAAAAAAATACAGTGCAACATTTTTTGAGTGACTATTTTTAGCCAAAAGAAACGGGTTTATAAAGACAACTGGACTGTCATGAGCATTGTGAAGGACACATTGTGTGTCTTTCATGGCAGGTGAGCTGTTATGAGCATGGCTGCTCAAAAGATGTTCACTGTAATATCCAGTATCAATGGCAAAAATATTTTTGTTCCATCTGCTCTGGTAGATGAAAGCGACTGATGACATGTTGAGACTGGTATAGGTCAGCGTTATGAAGCAGGGTGGGGAGCTGTACACTTGGCCTTCAAGTCCAGATACATCTTGGGAAACAGCAGCCTTGGTCAAGAGCCCACCAGTGCAGCTGGCCATTGATGAAGCTCAACGCAAAGAAAACAATATTTTTGTGTGGTTAATGCTACCTTTGGTGACATTTACCTCTTTTTGCATTTATCAAGGTTTGTTGAAATTTACTTTACGCTATCATTTTAAGACATTCTTGACTAGAGATCCAGGGTTTACTTACATGGTACATTCTGACTAAATCATGTGGTCTTCATCAGCCTACCATTGGAACATACAGTAAAAAAAACAAGATGAGGATTTCATCCCAAAGTCTACGATATTGTCTGGAGCTCAGATCCATTTATCTTTTAGGAACATTCAGAGTTGTTCATATTTTTAGGCTTATTATGCTGATCCATCTTCATCCTCTCTAAGCCAACCTCTGATCAACACACATGTTGGCGCACAGAAATAAAGACGGACACACGGTGCTTCCCGCCATTAGTACACTCTGTGGGCTCGTGCAGCAACAGGAATCCATCTCCTTCTAATCTAACCCACCCTCTGATCCACACACACTGGCGCCATTAGTAAGCTCTGTGGTCTGGCATAGTATAGCTATTCTGAAGAATAATAATAGCACGAGCAGCGAAATGACGTCACTCCAAGCTTCATGTCATGGCATCATTAGTCCCACGACGCCATGTTCATAATGACAACTTAAGGTTATATGTCACTCATCGCAGTACTAACATTTGAGGTATCAGAGGATCAACTTTGTAATTTTCTTGCTGATTTTCACACCTAGGGCTTACAGGTCACAATTTTGACCTAATCCTACCCCAGGGCCAGGACAAACAGCAGGCTTATGCAAACACTGTTTATGAAAAATCATGCGGGTATTAAAGAGTAGATAGTTTTTTTCATAAAGAAAAATTAAAGTTATATGAGCTGTTTTAAGAAATGACTCCGAAAAAGTGCTGCAGAAAACTGTCTGATTTTCACACCTAGGGCATACAGGTCACAATTAATCTAATCATACCTGACAGCCGAGAAAAACTGTAGGCTTATGTAAATACTGCATACGAAAAATCATGCAATTATTAATGAGAAGAATGTTTTTTTCATAAAAAAGATTCAATTGTTTTAAGATTAACCCATATAATTCGTGAAATTAATCCCCAAAACATGAAAATATATATTTCAAAACAAATTTAATAAATCACTCAAGCTATATGCAAAATATCTAGTAAAAATAAGAAAAATTATGGACTCCAGTGTGGATCAACCAGTTTTTGCGAAACGGCCATTTTCTCGCCGAGCATCTTGATAAAAAAAAATTTAAAAAAGGGTCTTGAGAAAATTCTTTTAGGGACAATATCCTAAAATTTCAAGCTTGTCCGTTAACAAACGCGGGCTCTAGTTGCTGTCACATAAACACACACGGCACTTTGGCGCCAAAAAGACGTTCTCTAGCAAGGTTTGTGTATCTAGACGCGATGTCATTTTTATCTTGTTACTTCTTTGCCAGAATTTCTGCCCCGCACGCCAAAAACGTCATGTACATGCTCTGGAATGCACTCCGACCAGCCCCATTTCAAAGTCTACCATATTTTCAATACAGTAGACAAAAACAACACATTTTAATCATAAAATAAAATTAAAGGAAAGCCAACTTGTGCCTTTTTCTTCTTCTTGTAGCAGTGGTTGTGGTGGTGGTGCTATTGAAGATTTGTTGTCACAGGAAACATAAGCAGCTGTCATTTCTCAATAAGGTTTCTGCTACTGTGAGTAATCTTGCACCCTGAATAAGTTAATGTCCTTAGGATCTCAACTAAAAGAAAAATTAAAATTATAACAAAAATTCAGCAAGTTAAATCAAAATGTAGTAAAACTGTTGCCGCAAGGGTTTCATGTGAAAGAAAAACAGAAAATAGAGGCTGAAAAC
The DNA here is from genome assembly GCA_036245525.1 of Semisulcospira habei. Classification (NCBI taxonomy): domain Eukaryota; kingdom Metazoa; phylum Mollusca; class Gastropoda; family Semisulcospiridae; genus Semisulcospira; species Semisulcospira habei. The sequence goes on from BTPG01000005.1 coordinate 110,407,677, forward strand.
CCTTTAAGTTAGAAATGTGACTTTTTGGAACAAAGATCCTTCTTCTCAGTGATTATGGAAACAACGTAAAACAAAAAAAAAAAAACAAAAAAAAAAAAACATGATACAAAGAAAAGACGTCATCCTGTATAGAGAAAATTTAGAGTGACATAAAAAAAATATTTAACAAATTTACCAACAAAAAAAAAGAAAAAGAAAAAAAAAGTTCACGAGAAAGAGAGAACAGAAGATACATAATGACGCAAAATTGCGTCATTATGTATGTCTGTTCTCTCTTTCTTGTGAACTATTTTTTTAAAACTGTCATTCTAAATTTTCTCTATACAGGATGACGTCTTTTCTTTTTATTGTGTTGTTTTTTTTCTGTTCTACCTTGTTTCCATATCACCGAGAAGAAGGATCTTTGATCCGAAACGTCATGTTAACTTAAAGGGTTTTCAACCTCTATTTCCTGTTTTCCTGAGAAACACTGTGTTTCCTGTGATAAGCTCAAACGAGTCATGAGTGACATCATCTCTGCTCATGATCGTTTTGTTCATATCTACACTGAAACTTTTGTGTCAATTTGCGTCAGTATTGCACAATGAATCCATTCCAATGCGTTCAAAATATTTTGTTTGATCCAGGTTTGTTGGGTATGGCATGTTACACATAACGAGTAAGCGTTTGTTGCACATTTTCTTTGTCACAATTAACATACTGATGTGAAAAAGTTCTCTTTTGAATTTTTTTTACTTCTGTTTTCAGAGTTTAATCTTTATTTTTACACCACTTTATCAAGTCCAAGTCCTACTCTGAATATCACAAAATCAAATGTGTGAAAGTGAAAAAGTGTAACTTGTGACAGTGACGCAAATTGGGTCTCATTTTGCATATACCGGTAATTAGGTCTTTTTTTTTCTGGTTTGCAAGTATAATCTAACTTATAGCTTAGACAAAATAAAAGTGTTTGTTGTCAAGTGTCACAAGAGACACATTTGACACCTTTAGCTTTAAAATCTCAGTTTCTCATAAACCACTTAAAATATTTTTTAAAAACTCAACAGAACTGAAAACAAACTCAGAAAATCTTGTCAGATTGTTTTCAACCCACGTTTATTTTTTGGTTGTTTGCATGGCACTTTTGAGAGTGAGTCACATACAGATGTGAAAACAATTCACCCTTTAGCTTGTTTTTTTTATCCAAAATTTAATAAATTGTATTTCTAAGCTTGTTTCTTTCTTTTTTGGGATCTTTGCATTTTACATGCTTGGCAGTCACCTCTCTTCTCTGGCTTCAGTTGTACTACAGCTTTAACATACTTTAACATACATACACTCATGATGACTGTGTCAAGGACAAATACGCTGACGACACAGCACTGACAGATTACGAATGAGAACGACAGACACTATCGACAAGAGATCAACGACTTTGTAGAGTGGTGCGATAGAAACTATCTTGAATAGTGTATATGTTGGCAAAACAAGAGAGATGATCATAGATTTCAGGAAAAGCAAACCATCCCAATCCTGCTGTCATCAAGGGAACAGAAGTTGAGCGTGTAGAGTCCTATAGGTGTTCTTACTGACAACGTGCTCAACTGGAAACAAAACACAGAGGCTATTGTTAAAAAAAAAAGTGCATACCCATCTTTACTCTTTGAGAAAACTCAGATCATTTAATGTAAGTGTGATGAAGCTCTATGCTCATGCATAGTGCTCACACCGTAGGATTAGTACGGTACGTGTTTTGTTAACGGTTTGTTTGTACCGATAGTCCGGGTGGCATTAGGCTCCACGGGAAATCTGTAAGACATGGTTAGCACGGGATTTTTAGTGAGTTCTGTTTAGTGAGTTCTAGGCGGAAGATGTGTCTGTCAGAGGTCTAGATCGGTAGTACGGGCTGTCTTGTCGTATGGAACGGTTGTGTTTGAGATACCTAGCCCATATTCCATGACTCTGAAGCCTAGATTTCAGGTATGTTTCTATATATGTAGTATTGATAGTCTTAGTATTAAGAGTAATGTGGTTATATAGCGGTGTTCCGGTTTGGTTTAGTTATGTTGGTTTAGAATTCAGTGAAGTAACCGGTGTTTTCGTATACAGTTGTTTACTGAGATAGATAACTAAAGGAATGTGAGGTGTGTATGTCTAAGCCGCTATGAAGATAGTACGTGGTTGGTTAAGCATAGTCTTTTCCAGTGTATAGAGTAGTGTATAGCAAGAGTGTTAGGCTATAGTCTGTTTCAAGATAGTGACAGAGATATGGGGGTGTTACGGAAGTAGACAGTTTATGAAGCACGTGTGTGTGTGTGAATGAAGGTGTGAGTTATTTGTATCAGCCAGGTTGCGTGATGTTTCTCATGTCATCCAATATGTTGTGTGTTTAGCAAGCGTTACGTTTTGGATCCTTGTTGTTGTGTTTAGAGTGCTTGTAAAGAGTGGAACGACAGATGCCGAGACGTCAGTCACAGGTGGGACCTAACGTGAGGTCATCCCTCCAGCTCTTCACTCGGAGTGAGTCTGATCGGGACCAAGATACCCGGATCACAGCGAGAACTGCGCTACGGTGCGAGTACAAGGACGTCCGTGTTACAGACAAGATGACAGGAAAGAGCATACAACGGACTTGCATGCCTAGACGTGAGAAGGACCAACGTAACCAGGCAATAACATCAAACAGGTTGGAGACTCTGAGAACTAACACCTAGCCTGGCGAGATATGTGAATTGTGTGTGTGTGATGTTCGGATATTAGTATAGAAGTGTATATAGTTTGATAATCTTTTGAACCTTTTAGTGTATAAAAGTTACTTTAGAAAGGGAGCCCGTGTGTTGAGTTTTACCGCATGAATGCGCCCGTCTGAGTCAGTGGCAGTGTATGCGTCTGTTGTGCGAGAGTCTGTACGTGTGACTGAGAGAAGAGAAAAGAGAGATCCCCAGGACTCCGGATTCTCATAAGCCGAGCAAATACTCAAAAACTGCTTATTTTTAAACATTAAAATCTCTCACCGGCTCTCACACACGTAAACCCCATTTAACCATCGCAGACTGCAATTCGCAGAGTATTGATTTCCTCCCACCCGGCCGGCTCGCACTGGATAAAATATGCACCGTCAAGAAAATAATCACCACACCACAATGGCATTGACGAAAATCTCCAGAGTCGTTAGCCGTGCGCGCAGGTAGTTTTGAAATGCACAAAAGATTTTTAATGATCCGATCATATGCGCGCGTTCTGGTCTGACGACACCGCCGTATGCTGAATGCTTTCAAAAGAAGCCAGATATGCTAATAGGATTGGAAAACCGGCCGTTTCTGTCGCAATCAGTAGCACACACACTGGCATAATGACGTAATCAATAATTGTTATTGGGCTGCCCGCAACTCGCAATGCACTGAAATAACAGCAGTTTCAAGTCTACTGGTGCCAAGTAGAACTATGTACTTACCTACAACCTGTAGGTAAGTACTGCAGGTTCTTTATAGTGGGATTTTTATGAGCTAACACATGGCCAGATCCTCAAGAGCCCTGGCCTCGGGCCCCAGGCCTGGCTTTAGTCAACTGTACTTCAGGTCTCCACTTGACTTCGGGTTGTGAAAGAGAATACCTGTTCCTCAGAAAAATCAATACAGTCCAAGTCTGTTGGGCCGGACTGCCGCCGGGTAGCTATTGTCAACTAATGCATATCAATCACGGGCTAATAGGATTGGAAAATTACACTGACATAATCACAACAGCCAGCACCCAGTCAATCAAATACTTGCACTGGTAATGCACTGGATCAATCACGTTAGACAGCCCTTAAGTGCCGTGCATTGACAGAAACAAATCTAAATGAGCTTGCAGCCTGTTTGAAACAGAGGAACCTTTTAGGGTAAGGCCCTTCTTGAGAGTTAAACTGAGATATAACAAACATAGGGTTTTACAATAGGCTAAGATCCTCAGGAGCCCATACCCCCCCCCCAACATATGCACTATATACAGGCACCCGATAAAGCACTTACAAACTGATACTATTTTTCAGTAATGGCTCTAGTTACACAAGAAATCAGATGCCTGTAGCCACCCAGCGGCAGTCAGAAAAAATCAATACAGTCCAAGTCTGCTGGCCGGGTGGCTATTGTCAATTCAAAGCTTTCAACTCATGTTGGCACAGAAATTGATTGCAGCACTGTATAGACAGGCATGAATGGTGTTTTATCTCTCTGCCTGTTAGACTGCCTGGGTTTGTCTGCTGTTCTTAATTCCTTTCTTTAAGCGTTACAATACACTGCGCCAGTCATTTGACGATGGGACTCAGAGTGGTATGCGTTTGGTGCACTGGTCTGCCTCTGCCGTTGACATGTGTAAGGTGTGCAACACATGCAAGGATTAAAGTGTTTTTATTTTATATAAAGCAGCCTAAACACAAAGGTAAGTGCAAGAATTTTAATTCACATTTTTATTATTATTTTTCACTATAAAATGAATTCAGACGAATTGTTATTACTGAATGATATCAATGCTGTAGAAAACAAAGACTTAGACTCGAAAAAACAGCGGCTTTTGTCTGTAATTGTCTCAGGCAAATCAAAGGCTTATCTCGGGAAACAATACATGACGGAGGATATTGAATCTTTAACCTCTGATGAACTAATTAAACTACATTCAAAATATGAGAACCACATTGCCTCACTAATGACACGTGATTTAAGTCGATCTCTTGTATGCCTATACACAAAAGCAGTGAGTCACTTTCTTCCTGTAGACACTGACAGCCTATCACACGACCTTGAAAGCAACCCTATTGTTTCAAGTTCAATTGGCAAATTAGCATGTGTCATGTTTTACAAGTTTGGAAATTACCTTGCACCTGTCGTAACCCTTCTTGTTACCGGGAGTCATATTGATTTTTCAAAAATAAATTTTCTAGAGAAAGAAAAAGAAGGATCAAATGGACGAGAACAAGATGACTACACAACTGAACCCGGACCCTGTTTTGACACAGGTTCAAACTGTGACTAAGGCTAAAAGTCCAGGTCGCATTGAGGCAGGAAAAAAATTAGCCGAATGGAACAGGCAAAAAAAATTACAGCTTCAAGCGCAAACAGAAAAGGCTCATGTGACTGACCAGGCGTCACTACCGTCAGGACTGACACACCCTCATCAAAGTGAGAGACAAACAACTAAGCCTGACCCCGAACCTCAAACAACAAAATATATAATTGCCGGATTTGTTGTCGGATTTGGTTACGTAGGTTATCAATTATACAAAAAATACAAACCACAGACTCGTACAGTGTCCAAAAAATCAGACACTCCAAAAACAAAACCAGAAGTCGCCACATTACCAGCAACGTCAAAACCCTACGATCCATTTTTCATGCAATAAATAAAAATATTATTTTAATTTTATTGCATTAGCTTATTCTATGCTAGGAAAAAGTCTACTCAAAATGAAATCAGCAGACTTGAGTAGACTTGACTTTGAAGACAGTGCTAAGCTAATTGCTGTTGTTACAGCGTCAATTGCGACAAAAGACTTTCTCGTCAAGCAGGGAATTATTCCAGAAAATGTTTCTATGTAAATAAAAACTATGGCGACGATAGCTATTATGATTGGTGGGGCCATGGTCAATGCACTTGCATTTAGTGGATCAAATTATCTCTTTTCAAAAATGGGCAGAGAAGAATCTGCTCTGGAGATGAGACGACACAATGAGGCATCAGAAAAATTAGCACAAGCGCAGCAGGATTATGAGAAGCAAACAATTGAGAAACTTGATTTTATCAATGAAAGATTGAGGCTTGAAGGCCACGCACAACATACGTTTTCAAATACAGACGAAGCAATTCGTGAATACTATCTTGTCACAGGTGAAGACATGTCTATTCCCCAGCCAAAACTAAGTGACTACTATCAACCCAGTCCAGAACAAAGAAACGGAGAGATAATTTTTGTTCTAGTGGGAATGACATTTGTTTATTTTACTGGAGTTTTCATTGCTAGAAAAAATGGCAGCCGAAAATAAACTATCAAAAATATATTACTCACCATCAGGGTATTGGAAAGGAGCAACAGCTATTCAGAAATTACATGCCGCTGTGGGCGGAGATGTATCACTCAATCAAGTCAAACAATGGTTACAGAGACAGGCAATTTGGCAGATATATCTCCCTGCTCCAAGAAAAATAACAAGGCCTCATTTTGAGAACACATCACCTAATGACACACATCAAATGGACCTCCTGTTCCTACCACATGACACAATAAGAAAGAAACGATACAAGTACGCACTGACTGTCGTAGACATTGCTTCAAGATATAAAGACGCTGAACCCATATCTGACAAAACAGCCACCACTGTTGTTACAGCATTATCAAAAATATATGGTCGTGGCCCTTTAAGATACCCCAGACTAGTGCAGGTTGATGACGGATCAGAATTCAAAGGTGCTGTTAATCAGTTATTTGCGAAGCATGGCGTACTGGTCAGACGAGGCATTCCAGGCGTACACAGATCACAGGCAATTGTAGAGAACTTTAACAAACAGTTATCAGAAAGACTTTTCAGTTACCAGTATTCTAAGGAACTCATGCATGACACCCGTAACACTGAGTGGGTAAAGAGATTACCATCTGTGATAAAAGCAATGAACAATGAAGGACACCCTAAGCCTGCTGATGCTATTAAATTGAAAACAATTACAGAGTCAAAAACAGCCCCAGCAAGTTTATTTACTAAACAGGTGAGATATCTATATCAACCAGGGGAGGCTGAGAACGACGACAGACGCAGGGCGACAGACCCTATCTGGTCAACATCCGTTCATAATATAAAAAAAATAATCCCTGGTCCAGACGCAACAATATATTACCTGTTCGACCCTGCACCCCAGAGGGCATTTGTCAGAGAAGAATTACAGATTATTCCCCCAGACACCGTTACTCATTTCAGTAACTAACTCATCAATCAGTTCATCACAAATGTCTTCAGATAACTTGAGTCTGTAATGACCAGGTGCATAAGCCTTTTCCTTACTGAAAAACACTCGTTTCGTGTCTCCAACTGCAAGTGATTTCTTATGCGTTTGAATCATTTCAAGATTATGTTTGTTTGATCTCAGTGACTTGTTTGGATAATCAGGCATTAATGCACCATCTAATACTTGCTTGTAATGTTCATGACGTATGTCTTTATTTTTTATTGCTGTTTTCTTGATACCTTTGGCTTTCGACTGACTACACTTCTGGTGCAGTATAGAATACATTTTTGATCTCAGACCAACGTACTCAACAATCGGCACACCATTTAGTTCATCTTTAAACTTCCCAGGCACTTTTTTGTTTTGTGTGCTGTACAGTGGATGATCCTTAGGATAGTCAGACGTGTCGTACATGTGTAGTTCTGTTTTCATGTCTTCATAAAAGTCTTCAGTACACACATCAATGATCATAGAGTCAGTGTCAGTGTATAACAATCGACACTCAGGATACTTTAATTTAAAGTAATCATAATAAAATTCAAGCATCAGTAATTTTGACAACTCAAGAATTGCCATACCAATGAATACTGGCTTGTCCAGTTTAACAATCTTTTTTTTGAGTGACACAGCATACAAAGATGAATGAAACTCTTTGTACCCTGTGTACTGTGGCTTGCCTGTAAGTTTCATTGCACCTGATTCAGTTGTTACTAATCTCACATCTTTTCTGTGATGAGGATTTTCCATTGTCTTGCCAAAACAGGCATTGTTCATAAGCTTAAAGAAGTCTTTGTCAAATGCAGTGTTGCCGTCTCTGGCACGCAATGTTGTGTTCTTCATTATATAATCTTTCATGAAAGCACTCTGATCAAATTGTATACCTCTGTGAACTTTCTTTAGTACTAACCCATGTCTGATATAAAACTGTAACAAGCGGTAGTGACAAACGTAATTGAATTTGTCATTCAAATTTGGTACAAGTTTGGTGTCTTCTTTTTTCCCTGTCATACTCATTTTCTCAACAGCTCTCTCTCTTGGCTTGACTTCGCGAACGAAGATTTTATAGGAGCTGCCCACGACGTCCGCAGGCCTGCTCGTGGCTGCGGAGGCCAATCCGAGACAGGCAGGCCCGACCGCAGCGGCTGCAGGGGAAGGTATGGCCGGGGCTCTGAGCTGCGGCATCTCTGTTTTTTCTCCTGAGCCGCTTGTCCTTAAGGCTAGCTCTGTGAGAGTCCTCAAAGGAGACAGCTGCCTTGTAAATGGTGGAGCGCCAGGTGTCACGGTCCGCAGCAAGCGAAGACCACTGGTGGTGGTCGATTTGGCAGGCACTAAGTGACTTCTTGAGACAGTCTTTGTATCTCTTCTTTGGTGCCCCTCTGTCACGGTGTCCAGTAGCAAGCTCGCCGAACAGGGTGATCTTTGGTAGGCGATGATCCTCCATCCTGGAGACATGCCCCGCCCAGCGGAGCTGTGTCCGCAGCAGCAAAGCCTCGATGCTCACAGTTTCAGCCTGTTCAAGGACCTCGACGCTGGTGACATAGTCACTCCAGTGAATGCCCAGGATGGTACGCAGGCAGCGCTGGTGGAAGCGTTCGAGGAGTCGTAGTTGGCTGCAGTAGAGGGCCCAGGACTCGGAACCATACAGCAGGGTGGTGAGGACCACAGCTCTGTACACGCTGATCTTGGTGCCTGTTTTCAGCTGTTGATTGTGCCACACCCGCTTGAAAAGTCGCCCGAAAGCGCTGTTCGCTTTTGCCAGCCTGCTGTCAAGCTCCTTGTCCAGCTTGGCGTCCGACGTGATAATGCAGCCAAGGTAAGTAAACTGGTGCACTGACTTTAGTTCAGACTCGCCAATGGTGATGTGAGGAGGGCGATACACTGTCTTGGGTGCCGGCTGATGGAGGACCTCTGTCTTTTTCAGACTGACCTCGAGTCCAAAGAGCTGGGCAGCATCTGCGAAGCAAGATGTGATGCGCTGCAGGGCTCTCTCTGTGTGTGCAACAAGGGCAGCATCATCAGCAAAAAGCAGCTCACGAATCAGTTGGTCTAGGGTTTTCGTGTGGGCCTGCAGTCGTCTGAGGTTGAACAGGCTGCCATCGAGACGATACCTGATGTACACTGCATACTCATTTTCTCAACAGCTAAGGGATAATCATTATGGTAATCATGTAGATGGTGTGGGTACTCTAGATATACTTCAAAGATCCAACCCTTCGCGTCGTTTCGGTCAAGATTCATAATATTGTTTGTTAAACCTGACTCTGTTACGTCATACTGTGACAAATCATACAGACAAAAGTTTTTCAAGGGCAATAATTCACACATCGCCCAGCCATACAAATTGTTAGCGTCTACATAGGTAATGAATGACCTTGACCCCTCGGGGTCAAACCCCGGGTCATCAATATATTTATTATTTGCTTTGGCATAATTGTTCGCTGCAATACTAATGCCTCCCCTCAATCCACGTTCCACCATTTCACCCATCGTACGATCAGACAACAGGTCTATAGATATCTTACTGGATTTCAAAAATGCATCCCACGTCATGCCAGGACTAGTTATGTAACAGGCAGGGTCAAGTCTGTAGTGCAATAGACCCTTTTCACGGTAACTTTCAAATACGTCTGCTAGCAAACAAACGTCAGCCTTTAAGTATTGATCATGGTAGTCACCAATTGTCTGACACCCCAATTTATCCCACGCATCAAGTGCATGTTGATAATCAGAGTCAGAAATACCTTTACCATTTAGTGTAGAATAAAATTTCTCTTTTGGTGGCAGTCTTGTTTCCTCAAACACAACCCAGTCACTGATGTACTCGTACGGATACACTCCTTTCTTAATCAAGTCTGGCTCAAAATATTTACTTGTTATTGGAAACTCAGTCAGTCCTTCTGCAAGACTAGCCAACCCTAAAGACAAATGTTGCATTGAGTCATAAAATGCTAATTTGTTGTCCAATCTAAACGTCAAATATTTCTCAGTTGTCTGGGCAATGCAACTAATTTTTTTGTAAGACTCATCCACAGCCTGCATGATAATGTGTGAATCATATCCCCTGAGATTGTGAAAAAAGATAGGTAACTTATATGTCTTAGGATCTGTTTTTAATAATAAGTTACAATTGTTATGTGCAGCACCTCTGTAACGTCCAGTTATGTGATCATGGTCACAAACTTTATCACCCTGTAGGTGTTTTTCACAAATCCAACATGTCACAGCTGTATCAAAATTTACTTTATCTTCTTCTGTCATCATCACAGGCATCTGATTATTTTCTAGATAATGTACCACCTGACTATACAGTTGTCTCATTTCTGTTAAAAACAGACATGCTGCATTTTCACCCCTGTAGATAACAGGCTCGGTATGCTGACCATCTGACTTAACAAGAATATAACCAAAAGAACACACTACTTGGTCACTCAATTTTACTGTCTTTGGTAATGATTCTGGAACAGAACCATCATACGGAACCACCAGTGATTCAAAATCAGCATACACTACAAACGGTAGCTTTTGCTGATTCTTATAGTTCTTGAAATATACTTGACTACCAGGCTCTGGATACTTAAGTACTGTTTGTATGTCATCAGCTGATCTACAATGTAAAACATGTTTGTGTGCCACTTCAATAGAGGAGAACCTTTGTAAACATCTCTTACACACTTCCTGTTTGCCATTGTGTTTTGATACATGCCCATGAATTAGACGTGACATACTCCTGATAATTGTGTAGTGATCACCGATTAGTAACATGTCAATATGCTTATCTTCTGACTGTCCATACGTGGGGGCAAGTGGTGATACTCTAATGGGTTGTAACTTGTCAACAGAGTCATTATCCCACACATACACATTCACGGATATGCCAGGATTTAATTGTTCAAACAAGTCTATGTCTTCTACCTTAACAGGAAAATCAATGCCACTGAAATTAAGTTCATTTACAAATTTAGTGTAGTTAGATACACGTTCAGGTTTTGACCTTATAAAATGCAGTTTAGCAAGCACACACCACATAAAACAGAAATTGTCATTGTTCTGTATATTGACGACAGCCTTTTTGTTTGCAATGTCAATAGGCAATGGTATCCATGATTTACCTAATATAGGATGATACCTTGACTGTTTCAATTGTAGTTCATGCACATGACCTTCGTGCCAACCAGACCCCTTCATTTTTGCACTGTCAATTGCTTGGAGAAAGTCAGGCAATAGTCTGTCTCTAAACACGTTTTCCAATTCCCTTCTTGTGTTAATAGTGTGTTGTCTTGTTGAGATATACGATATAATCACTTCACTGTCTACTCTGCCGAATTCAATTTTTGCAACAATCTGAATCTTTACACTGCCTGTAAGAAGATTATCTTGTATGACAGAAAATGACATTTCTATCGATTCATAAACATTGTTACTATTAGATATAGGCAAGTCTGTTGTGTGAAACACGTTTCTTAAACCTTGAGCATTGTCCGTCATTTTTATTTGTCCGACAAAATAATAATAGAAAAATTACACTTTATGTAATACCACTTTATTGACTGTAACACTGTTAATATAAACATTTAGTTTACGTAATTGTTGAAATATCTGTTCACAAAGTATCTCGAACCAGTCCTGGAGGTTATTATTTTTAACTCTTAATGTGGGTGTCCTAAAATCAACTGTCAAACTCTCCACATTTGGATGCTCATCAACATAATCTAAAGTCATATTATATGACAAATATATTGCTGTCGGTTTTAAGACATTTATGTCCGGCTGTTTGGGAGGTGTTCTTATCTGAGTAAAGTGTACAACATCTCTAAAACAGTCTGTGATGTCAATGGTTTGTCCGTCTGTCATTTTAATTGGACAAAACAAAAGTATAAATTAATTTACTAACCCATACCCTGTGGGCTGATCTGTCTTTAAAATGAGCTTTAGATGCTTAGTTGATTTCAGTTTATTTTTTACATCGTCTCGTTCCTGCTTATTTGGTATGACATCATTTTCTCTGAGACAGTCTTCAAAACTGTCACGATCCTTACAGTAAAACAAACAAATAAACTTTAACTGTTCTCGAAAATCTTTCAGTACAGCATTATATTTCTGAGTGAGAATCCATACACTGATATTTGCGTGTCTGCCACTAAAAGCCAGTTCTGCTAGTGTGTTTCTTTTCTTAACAATGTCTTTCTCTGCAGAACAGTCATCAACAATAAACAAAGTTGGCTGTCCTTCAAATTGTTTGTAAAAATACAGCAGGTAGTCATTCAGTTTTTTCTCAGGGTCGACTAAATAGATATTACTGTCAGTCCAAATGAATAAACGGTTGTGATAAGCTTTGTTGTGTTTTATTGTAGGACAAAATATTACAATGTTTTTGAAATGGTATATATATCTTGTTTGTAACAGATTAAGAACAAATTCAGTTTTCCCACAGCCTGTGGCACCACAAAACAATCCACAGTGTGGATCGAGTGTCATTAAGCTCCGGTTCATTTTAATACTAATTATAATTTTAATACAAGTGTCCACTTAGTCTGCTTTCTGCAATATTGAGTTGTGCATCATAAATCAGATACAAATAAATATTTATGGCTCCTCCTGTTTCAGTCTTTTTTTGAATCTGAATTGTTATTCCGTCACTGCCGTTTTCAACAGTATGTCCTGACCCATGTAAATAGTCATCGTCTGTACTGCGCAGATCTAACCAAAGTGCGTATTTTTCTGTCAGGTATTGACTGATCCTTACGTCATACAGATGTAAATCTTTACATGCCATGTTTGCTGGTTTTTCTCTAAGTCTTCCACCCGCCCATTTTATAATCTCGTCATAGTGTTGATAAGGCAGCATACCTGATGCATACACTTGATTAGGCCGACCTTCAATTGTACAGGATAAATGTGTTATTTTTGGATTGTAGAATTTTTCTGACTCTCTTTTGAATGGATTTTTTGGTTCAATAAACAACATCAGTATACCTTTCAGTGACCTGGCAGGTGTGTTAAGGTTTATGTTCCACATTGTTTCACTTTTGTCTTTGGGTATTGTACTGTGTCTTATCACGCGGTCATAATAAATTGGAAGTCTTGACTGATATTGATTTTGAATTAGTCTGGCAAGTTCAGTGTGTGTGACAATTTCGTATTCTAATGAAATGTTAGAGATCTTGTATGTCGCGTCTGGGTCAGTTGTTTTGATAACTTTTGCACAGTCATTAAAAGTTAGTTCAAAACTCAGACGGTCATTCAGTGCTCCTTGGTAATAAGGCAAGTGTGTTGTGAGGATTTCAAATTCAAGTGGAATGTAAAATCTATTACCGTATGTATCTGCTAATATAACATCCTCAATTGCTGATGTTGATTTGTCTGCCGCATCGATTCTAAGTTTAGCAACGTTTGAGGATTGTATGCCTTGGTAAACACGGTCTTCTCGTTCTTCTCTTGTGAGCCACAAATCTTTGTAACAGTAAAACACATCAGCATCATCAAGACTAAACACTTCCTGTCCTTCAAGTTTTACTTTAATAGTCTTAACAATTGCTCTGCCAAGATTGTCAACGAGTGTTCTGTTTACATCTGATTCTGATGAAAGTTCAATATTAAATGCAAGTCGAGCAGTGCCAGGAACAATAACATCATTGGGACCCAGGTTTGGAAACTTGACTGTAAGTGTTTGGTTCTGATCTATAGTACTTGGATTATTTGTGATGATGATTGATTGCCTAATGCCCTTAACACCAAGAGGCTCACGAAGTTTTCTGTACGGGTCTAACTTTGATCCGTAGGACTGTGTCATTTTATTATGCAAAAATCAAAAATATTAAATTAATAAAAACAATGGCAGCAGGAGGATTTAATCATGATGATATTGAAATGGATGTCATGGATGACTATGATACCAGTATGACAGATATGACTGGTACAAGAAATACTTACAGTTTACGTCATGAACTTTTAGAAAGCAAAGTAAACTCGTTTTATGATCATGTTGGTGATCGCCCAGACAACATAGATCCTAATCAGTTTGAACTTGATGGCAAGGGTCATTTGTATTTAAATACTGTTGACAGAGGTAAAGTACATTTAACACATAAAACAATCCTGCTAAGTTTAGAGCTTTAAGTACAATTAAAGGAGAAGTCGGTGGTGAGGCAGCACTGCAGCGTTACCTTGGTGTTGGTTCTAGTAAAAGGTTGACACCGAGACTTGTTACTGCACTCCATGACACGCAAACAAGATTGCCAACAGGACAAGAAATTGAAATGACTGAGGTAACAAGACTGCCAGAAATAGCAAACACGGTAATACAAGAAACCTCATTTACAGATGACGTAATGAAAACAATAGAAGACCCTCCTTTGTCAATGCGAGAGATAAAGGGCTTGGATAAATCACTGCAGACAATAAGAGGTGAGATGGTAAATAATGTAGCAAAACTGGGTGAGCTTGATAATCAAATAGAAAGAGAAAAAAACAAATTAGCAACTGCTGATGAAGAGAATCTTGACACAGAAATGAAACAAAGAATCCAACACAGATTAAATGATTTGTATATAGAAAGATCAGGACGGTTAGAAGCGATTAGTATTGGAAGACAAAAACTGAAAACACAGGCCAACAGGATTAGAGAAACTATTCAGAAAATACTTCACGAAGACACTACTTTGGCTGAGAGATTGAAAACACTTTTCAGAGAACAGGGTATTACAATTGCCAGTTTAATTACTGCTCTTGGATTTATTATCAGTACTGTAATGTTGGCTGTCTCCGGTGCTGGTGGTGGTGGTGGAGGCGGTCCAACACCGCCAGCACCTCCAGCACCACCAAGTGATCCAAAAGATTTACAGTCGTGGGTAAAAAAACAATTATCACATATATCAGACTTGCTTAAGAAATTGGCTGTAAAAGCAATGGACGCATTGCCAGGCATAATTGGTACAGTTGTCAGTTGGCTGATCAATACTGCGGCAAAGGTAGTGGGGATTATGGCAGAGCATGTGTTGATATTTTTGGTGTCAGTAGGAGGATTAATGGTGGGTTATTTAATGAAACAGATAAAGAAGTAATATACCTAGTCCTGTGAGGCCTATTACCAATGCAGTTCTCTCTGACTCATGTGTGTTTACCGGGGTTACTGGTTGTACTGGGGCTGGTGCCGGTGCAGGTGTGGGTGCCGGGGCTGGGGCTGTTACTGACATTACTGGTGTTACCAGGGCTGCCTGTACGGGTGGTGATGATACTGGCATTATTAATGACTGTAGGTGTGTGTTCACTGATTTATTGAGTCCTAATTTCTGATCACGACCAGCGACAATGATTTCATTATTATAATTTGTTATTGTACCCATTTGTAATTGAAGGTCAGATGGTAGCATGTATAACCAGATGCCAACTACAAAGTCAACTTTTGATCTGGCATATCTGAGTACGTCTTGGTAGCGTTGTATGCTTGATGGTAGATCTACTGTTGAGTTGATTGAATCTTCTAGATTAGCAAGAAACTGTTTTTGTGCTTCAAATTTACCACTCCCGTTTAAAATATTCGATTTTGTTAGTGATTGTGCTCCTAGTATATACCAGACATATGTTCTGATAGACTCATTTACGCGCTCAACTCCTGCTTGAGTAAACCCGTCAGATTTATCTAAAATAAATGTGGTCCAGGCATTAGACTGTTTCTGTTCTATTGATCCTAACCAGACTTGTGATTTAGATGAGAATGACGTGTAACCGGGGTAATAGTCTTGAGGGTATTGTCTGTGACTCAAAGCGTAATACAATGTACCAATGCCGTGGTGATCATCAAGTTTTTGTGTGAAGTCATACTTAGTGCTTATGTTAAATTCATTACAGATGCGTTCAAACGCTTTCATATCCATGGGGTTGTTAAACCTGTTGAAACTGGATTCAGTTGGTAGTGGTGTATGAAGTTCTGACAGAATACGTCTTAATTGGTAATATGTGTGGAAACGGTAGACAGACCTAATAAGTCTGTTTGAGTGATTCAAATGGTCTGTAAATGAAACACCACAGCCTGTAGTAGAACACAGAATAGCAAAGTTAAGTTGGTTTTGAAACATCTGTAATGGTCTTGATGTCCACTTTCTTGCTGTAGCATCATCTGTTATTGGAGGGTTTAGGTAATGATCAAACGGATTCGGTACTTTGACTTGAAATAAATCTTGTTCTGATACAGCAATATCAAGCTGATTTAGTTGAATTATTTTCTGTTCATAAGTAGGTGCGACATTGTACTTGGCATCTATATTAAATTGAAATGCGTTTGTAGTGGTAATGGTTGGTGATTTAAATTCCATTCTTCTTTTTATATGAGATAATAAAAATGTTTATCACATTAACAAATCTTGACACAAGCAAACCAGTGTGGTTAACTAATGGGATTGATAATCGTGATGGTAGCAAGGCTGTAGCTATCCATGAAATGTTTTACACCGTAAAATGGTTTAATGTAACAGATGATAAAAATTATTTTGTAACTGGAACTGTTGATGGTTTGGATAAAGTTAGTGGCTTACAAGCTGGGTATTATGACTTTTGTACTATAGCTGAATGGCTGCAAAATGAATTTAAAATTAAAGCAACTTTAAATCCAGCTAACTTACTTGTTGCATTTGAATTTCCAAAAGGTAGCCAGTATTTATTATCAGGTAGTCTTGGAAGGTTACTTGGTTTTTTAGGCCCAGTAACAAAAAATCCAGATGAAGATTGGGCATTAAGTGAAGGTCTATTCTCACCAAATAAACAAAGAGTAACTGGAAGATATCCTGTTCATTTGGCAGTACACACAGTACTAAATGTTTATTTGAAAGAACTAAACACAACTAAAAATGTACACAATGGAAAGCCTTCAACTTTGTTGAGATGTGTGCCGACTGGAACTGCACCCTATTGTGAAAGTGTGGTTGTTAGCTTTCCTTTACAGTTTAAGAAATTAGGTTCCAGTTTCTTTGAATCACTGTGTTTATATGTAACTAATCAGGATGGCAAACCAGTTGTGATGCATGATTTTAGTGTAGTGTTAGAAGTTAAATAATTTTATTTTTGTTTATAAAAATGAGTGGTCTTGGTCCAAAGCCGAGAATCACACCAGTTGCGTGTCCATCAATAGAGTTAAAAGATTTGGCTGATGTGCAAGATTTTGATAAAGAAGGTGAGGTAGGAGAGGTGTATGGCCTTGAACTTGTTTCTGTTGGATTGTACAAGCAAAAAGTAATCAATGACATGAAGGAAGGCACAGACAGACCAATTCCTAAACTTGGACAGCTGCGTGATGTCACTGTTCCTACTCCGCCTGTAAATAATGTGCCCTACAACTTAATACATGTGGGTAATAAGTGGGTAGTTTCACCTGTGCCTGCACCACCTCCAACAATTGACTGGGACATAAAGTTGGAATTTATTAGTCCTTATGTATACACTGATGACGAAGGCGCCTTAGTGTTTAGGAAGGTTGTTAACTCTGGGCCGCTGATTGTAAGTCTTGTTCCAAGCTTTGCTTCAGATGACAATAGCAGAGATAAACTGAAAGTTGAAAATTATGAGAAACGACGGTATCTTCTTACACATAGGAAGGGTAGGTCTGATGCGAAGGTCGTGTTTGCACCAGTAAACTTTCTGATTGCAAGAGAAGCGACAATAGTATTTGAAATTATCATGAGATCTGTAACTACTGCAAAAGAGGCAGATATAGCACAGGGAATAAAGCTTACATGGGATGAAACAGTATCAGAATCAACAAAGGTCTTTATTGCTATTACAAAAAATGTTGATGTTATTAATGTTTCGAGCAGTGTTCCCGCTGTCAAGATATTGGTCGACAAACTAACTTTTGTTCGTCTAAGTTACATAAACCTTGAACACATTGATCTTGTTGCATTTTATTATGCCAGCAAATTATATACTTTTGAAGAGTTGCAAAATGTAATTGCTGATTAAATTTAAAAAAAAATTGTGAATAAAAAAATGGTAAAATTCTATCCAA
>BTPG01000005.1:110425633-110484124 GCA_036245525.1 Semisulcospira habei
AAAAATTGTGAATAAAAACGGGCAGATGCCCTTTAAAACCCATGTCCGACAAATCAGACATTATACCATGCTTCCAGGTAGTGTCATATGCCTTTTGAAGATCAAAGAAATTTGCATAGACATGCTGCTTGTTGACAAAAGCATCTCGGATAAAAGACTCAAAGCGGACTAGATGGTCAGTTGTACTACGGAAGCGCCGGAAACCGCACTGGAGGTCTGTGATGAGACCCTGTGACTCAAGATGCCACACCAGTCGGGCGTTGACCAAGCGTTCCATAGTTTTACATAAACATGATGTCAAAGCTATTGGCCGGTAGTTGCCCGGGTCGGAAGGATCCTTACCCGGCTTGGGAATTGGCACAACCACAGCCTGGCGCCAAGATGGCGGAAAATGACCGGTTATCCAGATATGGTTAAAGGCCTTGAGAAGTACAAGGAGTGAATCCTCAGGCAGATGTGTTATGAGCTGATAATGGATGGTATCTAATCCAGCAGCAGAGTCAGTACATTTCTGCATGGCTTGCTGCAATTCTGAAAACGTAAAAGGGGCATTATAGTCTTCCAAGTTATCCGATATAAAATCACAAGCACAAGATTCTCGCTTCTCCTTCTCTCTCTGGAAGAAAGGTGAATAATGCTCTGCTGAAGAATTATGGGCAATGGTGGAGGCAAGTAAATTGGCCACAGCCTTTTTATCTGTGACCAAACTGGCACCATCTCTAAGATGGCCGACAGAAGCCGAGCCACCCCTGCCCCCAATTCTTCGAACAGCCTTCCAGACTTTTTGGGACGGAGTCCTAGAAGATAAAGATGAGACGAAGCGTCTCCAGGAAGCACGGCGTTCACGTTTAAAAATATAACGGGCTTTCGCCCGCTGTCTTTTAAAGGTTAAAATATTTGCTTGCGACGGATTACGAAATGCACGTCGCTGAGCAGATTTGCGCATTGTTTGGGCCTTGCGGCACTCTTCATTGAACCATGGTACTCTCGGCTTCCGAGGGAGTGATGTGGAAGTTCTAGGGATGGTTTCACCTGCAACCTCCAACAAAATAGAAGTAAAACAAGAAACAGGTTCTTCAGCTGACATGACCACCTCCTCTGTAAGACGAGACTGACAGAGAGAGGCAAACAGAGACCAGTTAGCTTTCTTGAGATTCCAGCGCCCCACCGGCGAATCCTCCTCACAGCTGACCGATGACAGGACTACTGGGAAGTGGTCACTACCACACAGGTCGCCGTGAACCTTCCAGTCAAAGTCCAGCATGAGAGAAGGATCACACACAGTGAGGTCTAGAACAGAACTAGATCCGGAACCTGAGTTAGAGTATGTAGGTGAGCCATCGTTAAAGACACATAGGTTAAGTTGAGAAAAAACATCTTCTAACATCTGACCTCTGCCATCATAGTGGTCACTACCCCAAAGGTGAGCATGACCGTTAAAATCCCCCATGAGAATAAAGGGAGGGGGCAGTTGATCTACTAAGTGAAAAATATCATTGCTACAGACCCGCAGTGATGGTGGCAGGTAAATACTGCATATGGTTATGGTCTTTTTTAAGGTAACCCGAGCAGCGACAGCCTGAAGACAGGTGTCGATGCTAACGGGGCTACATAAAATTTGGCTACTAATGAGAAGAGCCGCTCCACCCGAGCGCCTCTCCGAATCAGAGCCTTTATGTATAACATTAAAACCATTAAAAGACACAGGGTCAGAAGTCTTCAGGTAAGTCTCCTGAAGAGATATGACTGAGGGGTTATAGAACTTGACTAAAAGACGTAATTCCTCAAAGTTAGCTCGAAAACCACGACAATTCCACTGAAGCAAAGAGTCCATGATTAAGTCTTATCTGGGGGTAAGGAGTTTTTCCCCCCTTTTTCCTTTACCTTGGAAGGAGTTGAAGAAACAGAGGGGGGCCGGCTCCCGGGCCTCCTCTGGTTCTTCGGAGAGGAAGGGGGTGGAGCTGCCGCAGCATCAGCAACAACAACTTCCACTCCCTCCATCCGCTCCTCCAGTGCAGCATATTTGTTTTGAAGGGGCACATCTGTGTTCCCCTTCTGGGCCCGTGCGCACAGCGGTCCCATAGATTTCTTAGACTTCTGGTCCTGGGCAGCGTTCCTGCCGCTAGAGTTAGCGGCCTTAGAAGGCTGACCAGAGCCAGAAGCCTTTGGAGTTGACTAACAGGTTTGGGTGGGGGCTGAGGCTTAGGGGCAACAGAAGGCGGCACACCCGGACCGGCAGTGTCCGCCTTCTGCGTTTCCTGGCTCCTTGTCACCACCGGAGGAGGGTTACTCTCCAGGGGCGAGATGAGCCGAGGCTCCGCCCCCAACCAAGAAGTTGGGGTCTGACATGAAAAGTCTTTGGTGGGGCGCTTGCCTGCCACCGCTGCACTAAAAGTATACACTGAGGTGTTAGAGGTTGGGGCAGCCGCAGCTGCACCAGGGCCTTCAACCAGTTTTTTGGCATCCAGAAAGGACAGCCCCTTCTCCACACGCACCTGCTGAATCTTGCACTCGGATATCCAACGAGGGCATTTCTTATCCGAAGCCATATGTGCCCCCTGGCAATTCACACACAGGGGGGTGGCTGTGCAGGACTCAGCAGAGTGTCCGGGCCTAGTGCAACGGGCGCATGAAGCCTCTGCCTGACGGCATGTCTTCTGCCCATGGCCATACTTTTGGCACTTAAAGCACCGGAGGGGAAGAGGGACGTACTTTTTCACTCTCAGGGAGTAGTAACCTCCCCAGATGGTAGTAGGAGGGGTGGGGGTGCCAAACGTCAGGATGATGGTAGGGAGACGGATCTCCCCACCACCTCGCTTGGAAGCGAAGCGCCTGACGCAAGTCACCCCCTGAGACTTAAGGTTCCTTACAAGTTCATCTTCTGACAGTTCTGCCAAGGCTTGATCTTTGATTACGCCTCTTGACGAATTCATAGTTTTGTGGGGTGTGACTTCCACAGGAGTGTCTCCGATGGAAGAGAGCCCCAGTAGCCCGCTGGAGTGTGCTCGAGTACGGCACTCCACCAGCAAGTCACCAGACCTGAGGCGCTGGGCGTCAGGCCTGCCAACACGGCTCCTGAGGGTCTCCCCCACCAGAAAAGGATGCAGCTTGGTAACTGGTTTCTCCTTCACCTTGCTATGGACAATGAGGAAGCGAGGCCATACGGCCGACGCCTGAGGCGTCGCTTCCTCACAGTCTGAATCACTGTCATGTGCAATGTCGGTGTCTATGCGCCGTTTCTGTGCTAGTTTTGGTTTTTTGGTTGTATCCATATTATATTAGTAGAGATATTCATCCCCCGGGGGTCCCCGCCCGCCACCGAGCCCAACAAGGGAAAGTGCAACTGTCGGCGGGTCTCCAGCCGACGCACAATGGAGACTGCCCGAAAGATATACTCAAGGGGGTAAGCCCGATTGAACCGTTTGAGCCACCGCCTTCTATCACACCGTTGAATGCAGGGGAATACTGGCGTAAAGCACCTAATCAGCTGCAGAAGCTATAGCATGGTTCTCCGTATAGCAACCCGCATGTCAACAGTGGGATAGGGCTCAACGTGACAAGAGCCGATTGACTAGGCCGGTACGACTAGCCTCCCGTTTAGGTAGAAGTCAAGGCCGAAGTGGAGTGTTGGCACCAGTGAGCCGCAGCCCAAAGGGAACCTCAGCCACCAGGATCCTCTTCTCCCCCGACACGGGTCTCCAAGCACGGCAAACACTTGGGATCCAAAGGACCAAAAAGTCACGAGTATTTTTAAGGACCAATCCAACATGGTACGACCTAGGTTAGCACAGCTCCTTAAAAACCGGACCAGTGAAAAGGCTGAACAACATATCTGCTGACATCAAGTCCTAATCCTGGACAAAGATGGCACCCGTCCGCTAGCCCACTCAGTCAGGGACTGAGCGGACTACCCACCTACGCCACGTGGAGGCCGGTGCCGGGTAGGCGTTTAAAAATAAGCAGTTTTTGAGTATTTGCTCGGCTTATGAGAATCCGGAGTCCTGGGGATCTCTCTTTTCTCTTCTCTGACTGTGAGCAAGTCTGCGTGCGTTACAGTGGTGACCCTGTTTTAGCGGTATTTTAGAGTAGTGCGGGCGATAGTGGAGTAGTGGATTTAAAGTTTCAGTATTGCTTGGTGCGTGTTTGATTGTTGATATTTTTGTGAGTTTTCGTTTAAGATTTTGCCGTTGATTTGGTCGTGATTTGTATTTTTACGTTTTCATATTTTTTGGAGTTGTTGTAAACATGGAGGTAGACCCGGTAGAGGCTTATATTAAGCAAGGCGAAAGGCTAGGTCTTAAGGACGAGAAACTTTTTGATTATGTCAAGAAATGTAGGGATAGGGAGGATAGGGCGAGAGAAAGGGAAGTTCAGAGAGAGAGAGAAGAGAAAGAAAGAGTCTTAAAGGAGAAAGAGTTAGAAGTACAGAGAGAGAGAGAGAATTGATTGTACATTGCTTAACGTCCCGACAGCAACAAGGCTTTCTCAGGACGTGCCTGCATTGCTTGTGAAAAAAAAAACTAAACAGAACATTGAATGTATGTCACCAGCCGGTCAAATACATTAAATAAACCTAACACATGGGGCCTAAATAAAGCTAAGACCATTTAGCAACACACATCCAATATCAAGAGCTACAGGCAGTGCAGACAGTAGGGAGAGTTTTAAAAAGGCAAATACAGGAGAATGGACCTCGGGTAGACAGAAACACATGCCCCAGAATAGAGAGAAAAACCCACCCTGTGGGGCTGACCAGGGTGACCCTGGGAACTAAAAAATACCTAACCCCACCCAAGTCCCCCAGGGCAGACCCGGGTGGGGTCAGAGAGAGAGAGAAGAGAAAGAAAGAGTCTTAAAGGAGAAAGAGTTAGAAGTACAGAGAGAGAGAGAAAGAGAAGAGAGAGCGTTTCAGAGAGAGAAAGACGAGAAGTCTCTAGCGTTTCAGAGAGAGAAGGACGAGAGGAGTGAGTGAGTATAGATTGCTTTACGTCCCGCAAGCGACAAAGGCCTTCTCAGGACGAGGGAACATGCATTAAGAGAGAAGGAACTAGACTATCAGAGAGAAGAAAAGGAGAGGGATAGAGAGGTGCAACTATAGTTAGCTCGGGATGCGGGGTCTAGAGCAGATAGTGATTCAGTAGGCCGGGGCATACGGAATTTTCCTAGACTGCCGATGTTTAAAGAGTCCGTGGACTCTATTGACGCTTTTTTGTGTCGTTTCGAGTCTCATGCGCAGGCGTTGAGTTGGCCTTCTGCCAACTGGCCCGTTTTACTTTCGTCTGTGCTAGAGGGTCAGGCTTTGAGTCTTTACCATAGCTTGAACGTTTCGGGGAACATAGATTACGAGACTTTGAAAGAGTGTCTCTTACAGCAGTTCCAGTGTAATGCGGAAGGTTTTAGAGACCGCTTGAGAACTTGTCGGCCAGAGACAGGGGAATTGTTTGTGTCTTTTGGCAAACGGTTGTCCCATTTGCTCGTACGTTGGGTCGAATTGTCAAAGATCGACCACATGTACGAAGCATTGTTCGATCTCATGTTGGCTGAACAGTTCTTTGGTAGCGTTTCCAAGGATCTAGCGGTATTCTTGAGGGAGCATAACCTCAAGACTACGTACGAGTTAGTACAGAACGCGGAGGCTTTTTGGATGGCGCATCCTACGAAAAACCTCGCGCGTAGGACCGAGATACCGCCAGTCGGGTTGGTCGCTGCTAACACGACTGAGGGTTACCGGGGCGTCAATACCTTACGTGGAGCCCAGCTGGTTAACGGTAGAGGTACTTTGCGTTTTCGACGCGGTGATCGAGGTAACAGCAATGCCAGTCGCGATCCGTACGCACGAGGAGAAACATCTGGTCATGGGTATGGTCGTGGTCGTATGGCGAATTCGGACACTTAGTGTTTTGCGTGTCAGGTATACGGTCATTTTAGTCGTGACTGTCCTAGCAGTAGTTCAGGGCCTCAGTGTTTCACCTGTCAGGAGTACGGCCATCTAGCTCATCAATGTCCTAATAGTCCTGGTATGGTGGAGAGGGCGGAGCAGCCCACTCACATGGCCAGTTTTGCAGTCCCAGTCGGGGAGGAACCACGGCTGGGCGCGGTGTGTTCAGCTGACGAAGGTGGTTGCCTACCGCTGGTGGACGGGGTTGTTAACGGATGCCTTGCTTCTGTTCTCCGTGACTCCGGTACAACGACCGCTGGGGTCAGACGTAGCCTTGTTAGACAAGATCAGTTCACGGGCGAGACGCAGAAAGTAGTTTCGTTCGGAGGGAACGTAGAAATTTTTCCGTTGGCAAAGATAGAGATTGACATGGAGTTTTTCTCGGGTAATCTGATTTCTTGCGTTATCGACGAGCCAGTAGTAGACTTAGTTCTGGGTAATATGAAGGGTGTGAAGCCAGTCATCGCTAAAGTTGGAGCGATTAAGCGAGCTCATGTTCCTAGCGGTGCAGTCGCGATGAGAGCTCAGAGCAAGCGTGCTCGTGGGCAGAGGGAACGTGTTATTTCCGTCCAGAATCAGGGGATCGGTCAGCGGGTGTGGCCCAATAGTCAGGTTGGTCTGAGACGGCATAGTTCTGTTGCGGACAGAAATGCCGCTCAGCACCCAATATGTAGGTAGGTCGGAGATTGGAGTCTCGCGATTGTGTGGATTGTGTGTGGGCAGTCGTTGGATCGTTTTCATTTCTGGAGGATTTTAGCGCGTTAGTTCTGTTTTCAGGTTCGCTGTGCGATGCGAGGGTGTACGTTGAGGCTTAAGGCTGTAATTTTTTTTCTTGTATTCTAGATAGTCAAAGTTAGTCTTGGTTTGTGATAGTGTACGTTGAGTGGTCTTAAAAAGAAACTCAGTCGCTTCTTTTTTTCCCGAGGAAGGGGGAATTGTGATGAAGCTCTATGCTCATGCATAGTGCTCACACCGTAGGATTAGTACGGTACGTGTTTTGTTAACGGTTTGTTTGTGCCGATAGTCCGGGTGGCATTAGGCTCCACAGGAAATCTGTAAGACATGGTTAGCATGGGATTTTTAGTGAGTTCTGTTTAGTGAGTTCTAGGCGGAAGCTGTGTCTGTCAGAGGTCTAGATCGGTAGTATGGGCTGTCTTGTCGTATGGAACGGTTGTGTTTGAGATACCTAGCCCATATTCCAAGACTCTGAAGCCTAGATTTCAGGTATGTTTCTATATATGTAGTATTGATAGTCTTAGTATTAAGAGTAATGTGGTTGTATAGCGGTGTTCCGGTTTGGTTTAGTTATGTTGGTTTAGAATTCAGTGAAGTAACCGGTGTTTTCGTATATATTTGTTTACCGAGATAGATAACTAAAGGAATGTGAGGTGTGTATGTCTAAGCCGCTATGAAGATAGTACGTGGTTGGTTAAGCATAGTCTTTTCCA
This sequence comes from Semisulcospira habei, assembly GCA_036245525.1. Lineage (NCBI taxonomy): Eukaryota > Metazoa > Mollusca > Gastropoda > Semisulcospiridae > Semisulcospira > Semisulcospira habei. The sequence goes on from BTPG01000005.1 coordinate 110,433,020, forward strand.
GTGTATAGAGTAGTGTATAGCAAGAGTGTTAGGCTATAGTCTGTTTCAAGATAGTGACAGAGATATGGGGGTGTTACGGAAGTAGACAGTTTATGAAGCACGTGTGTGTGTGTGAATGAACGTGTGAGTTATTTGTATCAGCCAGGTTGCGTGATGTGGCTCATGTCATCCAATATGTTGTGTGTTTAGCAAGCGTTACGTTTTGGATCCTTGTTGTTGTGTTTAGAGTCCTTGTAAAGAGTGGAACGACGGACGCCAAGACGTCAGTCACAGGTGGGACCTAACGTGAGGTCATCCCTCCAGCTCTTCACTCGGAGTGAGTCTGATCGGGACCAAGATACCCGGATCACAGCGAGAACTGCACTACGGTGCGAGTACAAGGACGTCCGTGTTACAGACAGGACGACAGGAAAGAGCATACAACGGACTTGCACGCCTAGGCATGAGAAGGACCAACGTAACCAGGCAATAACATCAAACAGGTTGTAGACTCTGAGAACTAACACCTAGCCTGGCGAGATATTGTGAATTGTGTGTGTGTGATGTTCGGATATTAGTATAGAAGTGTATATAGTTTGATAATCTTTTGAACCTTTTAGTGTATAAAAGTTACTTTAGAAAGGGAGCCCGTGTGTTGAGTTTTACTGCATGAATGCGCCCGTCTGAGTCAGTGGCGGTGTATGCGTCTGTTGTGCGAGAGTCTGTACATGTGACTGTGGGCAAGTCTGTGTGCGTTACAGTAAGCACTCAGCTTTTACAGATGTTTACTGCTCCAGTATTGTTAGCATTCTAACTTTTGGACTAACCTGCTAGGGTAGAAATTTATGTAAAAGAGATCAGGATCGTCTTAACAAAGTAATCAGGAAAGCTGATTGGTAGAGCACAAGATACTTTGGACACACTGTACAACAGATGGATTACGAACAAACTGGCTGACATTCTTGATGACAAAACACATCCACTTAGATATGAATTTGACAGCAGACGTATCGAACGAAGTGGCAGACTTCGAGTACCCAAAAGTAGTACATCACGTTATGCCAACTCTTTTGTCTTTCAGGCTGTTACCCTTTTCAACAGTAATATCAGTAGATAGTGTCTGTCAACATTCTTTAGTTGTTTAGTACTAGCCCATTCAGTATTTCACTGCAACATTGCTGACACCAGAAGCACTGGGGGCAAAAACCGTAAGTGTTTCTGTTGCCAAGAGTGTTACAAAGGTAACAGTACCTCTGTTACAGTTCATCTCTTTAACTGAGAGTTATAGGTTATTTAATTAATTGAATGAGTGAATGATGATGCTATGTGTTGTATGGGCAGACAGTGAATTTCCCCATGAGGGATTAATAAAGTATTATTATATTGTATTGTGTACACATACCTTCCACATACTCCTTTGTGATGAAGTCAAGAAAATGCTGTCAAGGACAAAAATAAAAGCATGCAAGTGAAACATATTAGAAGTTGAATACACGTAGATGTGGTTTTTTTAAATGCCAAAGTATACTGCCAAAAGTATACTACCAAGATAAACTATGCATGATTCAAACGCATACAGAAAATTAACCAAACACAATAAAGGAAGAAGTCTTACTGTCACTTGCAGCAAACCGCATGAAAACTTAAGATCATGTTGTTTTGGTGAAGTTATAGACCGTCAAAGTTGAACACTTGGAAAACAGACTTTGCAGTAACTGTGGCTTCATTAATTCCCACCCTGTTCATGATCAGTGCAGTCAGCATTAATAGACTGACCCATTCCTGGCTTGAAATGTCAATCAAACTTAGCGCTCATTCTCCTCTTGACCAATCAAAACACTGTAGACCATTTGCTTCTGACTGCCAAGTGAAAGGTACGGCAAAATAATCAATGTTTATGCTTGTGGAACATGGAAGAGCGTTGATGTTTCCAATATTTTAGCCAATTTCGGCAGTATTGGAGATACCTGGAAAGCACTGTTGTTATGGGGAGTGTAAATCTGATTCCTGATACCCCAATCGATATCAAGGTGTAGATTTTTTTACGTTCCCAAAGCCTTTATCGCGACTGGCAGACACGAAAGAATGGATAAAAAACTTGCGCTTGGCCACATGGTCAAGTAAACCCTGAGAAAATCACAAGACATCACTACGTATGCTCGAAAGTAAAATTTCTACTTTTCCGCGTTCCACCATAGTATTCACAGACTGACTCGATCGCTTGTACTTACATTTGGTCTGATAAATTGGATCGTAGATCTGTCAGTTGTGTGTGTGAAGCATTTGTGCATGTACACTGACCCCGTATCATTGTGAGAGTGAGCGAGAGATGCCTCACTGATGTAAACAGACTAGCACAAGCAGAAGTTCTCAGGGGGAAAAAAAGAGATTTTTTAGACAGACTTCAGAAAAGTGTACTGATGATTGCATGCACGAGAATTTCTTTTAGAGACTCAGTAGCGGCATATGTCCACATGTTGGTATAGGATCACCCATAATTTCAGACTGTAAACACGTAAAAACTGATATTATCATTGGAGAGAGTGCATAAATATGTGTGGTCGTGCAAAATTTCAAAGCTCTACCTTTTATATTTTATGAAAAAATCACAACTTGATTTGGCAAAAATGAGACGATTTGTGCATTTCATAAAATGCTAAGTTTAGGGTCGCATAACTACATAATCTCTAGACTGATAATATCCCCACTTGCTATACTGATTAAACCTAATACCTAGCTTGTCTCCGATAATGGAATACTTTAGAAGATTTGCCATCCTATAAATGGTTTTTAAAAAAAATCAATGCAAAATAGCGCGCTTTGCTATGCTAGCAGTCTACACTCACGCTCTTTTCCCTGAAGCATATCTAGCATGCTTACTAGACCCCAACTAAAGGGGCAGAGCCAAATAAAAAGTGAAGAAGTACCCAACAGAGAAAGAAACACGCTTAGAAAAAACGGTACAACACAATTTATTAATATTTCGGGTAAATACCCTTTGTCAAAATAGACAAACAGAGACATTAATAAAAAGTGGACCAGTCTATTGGTTGGCTATTCATTTGAATTTTATTTCTCGCATTTTTGAAACAAGTAACCAGATAAACAAACATTCACGTTGTTTTTTTTAACACATTAATCCCTCTCCCCCTCCCAAAAAAGCAAAGCCAACCATCTCAAGGTGTTCTAAACAAAAATTAATGTCTTCATAATGGACAGACTGGTAAACATGCTCTGCAAATGAACATCACCACTGTGATGAAGCTCTATGCCCACGCATAAAGTTCACACAGGGTTTTTGCGTTGTGTTGTCATATCAGCGGTATTTTTGTAACAAATATTCTGTGTATGCATGAGGTTCCATGCGATCGCGAGGTCAACGATTTGCACACAGTTTTAATGGCACATCTCAGCCTAACAGACGTATGTCAGATACACTAGCTGTATTCCAACACTCCGAAACCGAGATTTCAGGTACGTTTTTTTATATGTATTTTCAACAGCTAGTGAGCTAAAGGTAGTATGCGTTGGTAAGATTTATTTCGGTTGTGTAGTGTTGATTTGGTTCAGTTATGTCGGTTTAGAATTTGTTGAGATAACCGGGGATTTTCTATATAGTTATTTACCGGGATGGATAACTAAGGAATGTGATGTGTGTATGCCTAGGTTGTTTACGAAGGTAGTACGTGGGTGTGTCAAGTATAATCTTTTCCTAGGTACGAACCAGTGTATGGCGCGTGCGTCACATTACAGTCCTTTTCAGTGTAGTGACCAAGTTGTAGTGTGTTGCGAATATAGCCTGTTTTATGAAGTACGAGAGTGTGAATGAACATGTAGATTTATTTGTATCAGCCAGGTTATGCAATGTACCTCATATATCAGCCAATATGTGTGTGTTAGGCAAGTGTTATGACAATAGAACTTTATTGTACAGAGTTCTTGTGCAGAATGAGTGACTTGGCGCCGAGACGTCTAAGTCAACAGAGGCTGCTGCTGGAGGAATGTGTCATGAGGACATTCACCGCTCGGGGACACTGCCAAGACATCAAAGCCAACAGAGGCTGCGCTAGAGGAGCATGTCGAGAGGACGTCCACAGCTCGGGGAGTGTGGGACAGCTTCAGGAATGCGTGACGAAAGAAACTACACGCCTAGACGTGGAGGAACGTGCGAACGATAGAGTGCGATAACACCAGTAGAGCAGGTTGGTACTATATTGTGTGTGGTTGTGAGTGTGATGTGCTAGTGAGGAGAATTGTGTATCTTGTGAAGAGTATTTTTGAGTTCACGTTTTGTTAGTTAGGATTATAAACGGGGCTACAGAAAAAAAATGTTTAGCATTTATACTGCACAAATGCGTCCAACTGAGAGTTAGCATTGTTGTGTATGTGCCCGCTGCATTTTTGAGTCTGTGCATGCAACCGGTTGAAAGTCTGCATGCGTTACAACTACCATCATCGATCATTACAACTAAAACTCTATGGCAACAATACTGAGAAGGTCTCCTATGTCATCTGCCTGCAGCAACAGTTGACCTTCAAGTTTCAGGACACAGTAGTACTTGCATGGATATTATACTAATTGATAATGAGACATTGAGACGTAATGATATGTTTTTTTTCCCTTTTCCCTCTGGCCACCCAAGTCCCTTTAGTCTTTGCGCTTACCCACGCTTAGCCAGGGGCCGAAACCCAGTCTTGTAAAGTCAATCTTCTAGTAACTTTGTAGTACTTTAGAGGTTGTGCTAGTTAGTCCGTGTTTTAGCCTGTTTAACTTCTAAACGATTTGACCGATCGAGAATCCGTAACTTGCATCAGTTTCATCATGAAGTTTTCCTTTTGATCATAACCTTTGTGTTTAGTGATTTTATGACCACCATAGTCCAATTAGCAATTTTCTTACTTTTACAAATTTTAGTGAGCTCACTTAGCCCACTTTAAAATTAAATAATAAATCCCCAGTACCTCCCTCTAAAATATAGTTTACATTAGTTGTTCGCTATTTAAATGTTCTGTCCTATATTTGAAGCCTGAAGTCTTTATGCAAAGTAATTATTGTTATGACTCTTTTTCTAGTATCTAGGAATCACAGATTTACCCTTTCTTCGGTCCATTTGTGACCATTTTTCGGTCTGCGCCGTGGGGCGTTCTTTGCAGCACGCGCGGTCAGTATTTAACTCCCAGGAGGGCCATTGTGCGATGTCTTTGTTTATAGTCACCCCACTGTCCGTGTAATTGCCATCACTCTGTGCCATCATCTTTTCTTCAACCGTATCTCCACTGGGATATCCATGCTGTTTTCTACCTATTTTGTATACAAAAATAAATAAAGTATGTCAACACGACCCTTGCTTGTGCTACTTATTTCCCCAACCTTACTCACCCACCAACACTGGTTCCACACAAGTTCACATCTGGTGCTGCGAGCAAAGGATCGGGATAAAGGAGCATAAAACAGCACGGACAGGGCGACTGCAACAACATGAACATGGAGAATGATGGAAATGGTGCTGCAAACCAGAAAGATGCAGTTCCTCAGCAGGCTGTGGAACACCAAGCAGGACACGGACATGTCCTTGTAAATGCTGTGGCAGGCCAGACATCACATATAGTCGTCCACTCTGCACCAGTAGTTAGACTGCCACGGTTTTTGGCGTTGCAGGACACTTACCCGTTTATGGAGTTTCAAAAAGAAGTTTGACGTAGTTTGGAAGATGGACAGACCTCGCCGCAGGCTGCAGCACGCCTGGTGATAGCTTTGTTGGATGGCCCAGCTAAACTTGAAGTTTTGTGCAAACCAGCCGAACAAAGGCAGTGGAGGACATTCTGAGAGCATTGCTTCAGGGATCTCTGGTCCCATAGTAAACTCATGGCCGCGTTCTAAGCCCCTCCTTACGCCCTGGCTGGATTGGGGGCTAGGATAAACACGCTGACACCAAACGCTCTCTCGGACACTATGTTCAGGGACCGGCTGGTCAGCGGGGCACACCCTCAACTGTTTTTATAGATTAGGCCGACCAGCATCTTCCAGGACGTGGTTGACGAAGTGCTGAGATGGACTCGAGAGGACAGGGAGCCGTGCATCAGCATCTAAGGACACAGTGCTGAGTCCAGCTCTGAGCTGGAGATGCTCCGAGCGCAAGTGGCAGCCCTCCTTGCCCAGCAGAATGAACTGCGTGCCTAGCTGCGGCACCAGCGAACAACAGCATCAGGAACACCAAGCAGTGCTTCACACCCGTTTAAGGGAACTTGTTTCTGGTGCCAGCAGCCTGGGCACAGGGAAATCGGGTGCCCTGCTAAGGAGCAGTACCACCATCGTCAGTGGACGAGACTGCTCCAGGCTCCGAACACCAACAGCCAAGCCACCAGCCGGAACTCTGCCAACAAGGGAAACTTCTAACCCCTGTTGTCAGCAGCCAGGCAACAGGGGCCAATGAAGTGTACATGGGACTTGTTGGACGATGCCCTGTGGTTAGTATCAATGTAGGTGGAAAGCACGGACAGGCATTGACCGACACTGGAAGCGAAGTGTCCACTGTAACATCATTGTGGGTGGACACGCACTTACCTCATCTCCCAGTGCAGTCTGAGAACTTCATGACTGTTCGTGCTGCAAATGGACAGCAGTCCCCTACAGAGGTATCATTTTGTGCAGTCTGGAAGTGTTAAAGGACAGCCTGCAGTCAGTTCCATTCCTTGTGGTCAATGATCCCCAAGACACCCAGCGGCGCAAGAGAGAGACCCCAATTCTGTTGGGAATGAATGTGTTGAGCCAGCGGCACAATTCAACCTGCCAGCCATCAGCCCTGCCACCAGATCTTCAGGCCTTCGCCCGATAAGTGCACCTGGACAAATCCTCCGTTCGTGGGCAAGCTCGAGTTGCTGACGGGTGCTGCATGCCAGCCAACTCCCTCATCAACATCTGCATTACAGGAGTTAACAGGGCCGACCTCTGTATCTGTCCCCACTGGCTACCCCACTCCCGGGTGGTCTGGTAGTCATCCCCACATTGGTGAGTGCAAACTGGCATCAGCGATACTTACGACTGGCCAACCTCAGCATCCAAGACCACCTACTGAGGCCGCAGACGCCCATCGCCCTGCTTCATGCTGTGGACGCAGTTGAACAGGATGGCATCCGGAGATGGCTGTCACCATTGAAGAGGTCTTCGCAGCTCCATCCCCTACACCCCCTGCTTCCTCCAGTGTTCCCCTTCCTGAGTGTGGTGGAGATGATTTCCAGAGGGCGCAGCTCCAGCAGCTTCTATCACAGTATTCCCATGTCTTTGACAAGGTTAAACACGACCGCGGGTGCACAGACCTGGAGCAGTACTGCATCCCGACTATGAACAACATCCCTGTCGCACAGCCCTACCGCAGCATCCCGCCAACGCAGCTGCGAGAAGTACAGGAACACCTCAAGTCACTCATCAACTCGGGTATTGTGGTGGAAAGTAGAAGCCCGTATGCTGCACCTGTGGTGCTTGTGAGGAAAAAGGATGGCAGCCTGCGACTGTGTGTGGACTAGTGCCACCTGAATTCCAAGACAGTCGGCGATGCATATCCACTCCCTTGCATCCAGGAATCTTTTGACTCACTCGTGGGCGCACAGTTCTTCTCCATATTGGACTTAGCTAGTGGATACCACCAAATAGCTGTGTACCCGGAAAATCAGCACAAAACAGCTTTCATCACTCCGATGGGATTGTTCGAGTACATGAGGATGCCGTTCAGGTTATCATCAGCGCCTGCAACCTTCCAGCACCTGATGCAAGCGGCCATCAGAGCTGTTCCAGTTCCTACTTGTTTACTTGGACAATCTTCTGGTGTATTCGAAGACATTTGAGGAGCACCTGGCCCATCTGGAAAGGATCCTGAAGAGCCTGTCTGACCTTGGTTTAAGCTGCAGATAGACAAGTGCCAATTTCTGTGTAGGAAGGTGACATACCTTGGGCACACCATATCTGTGAACAGGGTATCCTGCGATTGCGAAAAGATCAAGGTTGTTCAGGAGTTACCTTCGCCAACCTCCATGACAAAGCTGCACAGTTCTTTTGGTTTTGCCAGCTACTACCGACACTTCATCCAAGGGTTCACAAAGTTGGCTGGCCCTCTTCATAACCTGGTGACTGATAGCTGCAAGCCCAAGAAGAAGGGGGGCAACCTCACTCAACTTTGGGGCCAACCACATGACGACGCCTGCAAAGCACTGAAAGTGGCTCTGACATCTGCTCCTGTCCTGGGCTACACAGACTTCAATGAGCCCTTTATCCTGGAAACTGATGCAAGCCATGATGGTTTGGATGCGATCCTCTCTCAAAAGCAAGGCAAACAACTAAGAGTCATCGCCTATGCCAGTCATTGCCTGCATCCAACAGAGAAGAGTTACCACTGCCAGAGTTCCAAGCTTGAGCTTCTTGCCATCAAGTGGGCTATCACTGACAAGTTCAGGCACTACCTACTTGGGGCAAAATTCAAGGTTCTCATGGACAACAATCCACTGGTTCACCTCAAGATGGCAAAGATTGGTGCATTGGAGCAGCATTAGGTGGCACAGCTTGCACAGTTCAATTTTAACATTGAGTACCGGCCTCGACGAGAGAATTGAGCAGACTCGCTATCCCGCCTTCTTGAAAAAATGTGGAGACGGATGTGCCAACTCCGGTCCTGACCAGTGTGCCAGCAGAGATAGCCATGTGTGAGCGCATGGCTGTGGATGAACCACCTGACATTTCTGCTTGTGACAACCCAGTTGATTCCTCTCGTTACCCCGACTGCAAGGCCCTTTCCCCAGGAGCCCAACCTGATACTGACGTCTTTCCGCAGATTGGCAACACCCAAATGCGGCACTACCAGGAGAAAGACACAGTCATCAGCCCATTCCTGGCAGCCTGGCTGAGCGAGCCCTCATCTTTTGGTAGACCAGCCCGTGTGCTCCTTCACCAACATCACATCAGCGGCTGCAGATGAAGGGTGGCCTTCTACATCGGAGTGTCACCGACCTTCGCCGAGGTGCCTGCCCGCAGCTCGTCCTACCAAGTTGCCTGCGACCTGATAGCCCTACATGACAACATGGGACACCAGGGTCATAAGCATACCGTTGACCTGATAAGGACGCAGGTCTACTGGTGTGGGATGTACGAAGACATCAAGGGGTATATTGGCCGGTGTGAACACTGCCGGGCCAGCACTCCACAAAATCTGTCCCTGCCCTATGCCCGCCTGCTCGCAACCTGCCCCCTCGAGGTCCTCACAATGGACTTCACGCAGCTGGAGTCATCCGATGGTGGCAAGCGAGATGTCCTGGTCATCACAGATGTCTTCTCCAAGTTCACCCAGGCGATTCCAAAGCGAAACCAGGAGGCAGTAACAGTAGCAGATGTACGGGTTCGTGAATGGTTCCAGTGCTATGGTGTCCCTGATCGGATCCATAGTGACCAGGGCTGAAACTTCAAATCTCATCTGATCAGCCTCCTATGCGACCTATATGGCGTTAAAAAGTCCAGTACGACACCTTACCACCCAGAAGGAAATGGACAGTGTGAGAGATTTAACCGCTCAATGCACGATTTCCTTTGGAAGTTGGATCTGGTCAAGAAGGCACATTGGCTGCGCCACATCTCTGCGCTGGTGCATGTGTACAACTGCACCCCACATGCCCCGACTGGGTTCACACCCTACTGCTTGCTCTTTGGGCAAGAGCCTCGTCTGCCGGTCGACAGTCTCCTTGGGTTGCCTGCATTGACATCTGAGGCTGGGCCTCAGGAATGGATTCGTCGCGATGGCGACCACCTTCACTATGCCCACGAGCAGGCACACCAGCACCTGACTGAGGCCACAGCCAAGCGAGCAATACAGACTGACCCAAAAGCTGCTGACCACGCTCTGCAAATCGGCGACTACGTCCTGCTGCCCAACCATGTCCGGGGACTCGATAAGCTTCAGTACAGATGGCAACGGGGCTTGTATGTGGTCACCGAGTGAATAAGCCCAGAAGGCCAGGCCTACCATGTGAGAACTCTTGATGGAGATGCTGAAAGAGTTGTCGACCATCTTGATCTACTGTGGACTGACCACATTCTTGACGACCTGGCAGAGCAACCGTCTGAGGAACCTGATCAACCTGAGGCACCAGCTCCAACACCGGTCCAAGCACTGGTGAACGAGGCCGAACAGGACTGGGTTGCCTCTTCTGATAACTACTGATGGTGCTACCCCTGTCGCCCCAGTTCCAGAGATGCGTGATCACATTCCCATTCCCATGCTGGCAGAAGTAGAAGCTGCAGTCCCTCAGGCTGTTGTTGCCACCCCTGACCTTGTGGCTGGTGCATCCACGATGGCTCTTTCCATGGTCCAGGTGCCTGTCACACCGGCTCTGCCAGACTGCAGACCAGATTCAAAGCCCTGTTTTTCTAGTTTGCTTCCATGACTTTAGTATTTGTAATGTGTGACATCAGCGTCAGAATTATTAATGTGAACTATGCCACACACTGTCCACCCAGAGACCTTTTGTGTATTATGAGTCAGACGACTAGAAATCACTGTTGCGATGAACTGTTTTCCAAGAGGTGTTTCTTAGCAGCATGTTTGTGCTTTGAGTGTCATGAACAGTGCAATCTCATGAGTGAACTGTTCTGCTAGTTTGACTGACTTCTGCAAAGCAATATTTTTGGTGTTGCATGCTAGTAGCTACATAAGTGGGTTCTTCTATATTGTATTCCTAAGCAGGGTACATTTTGACTCAGTATTGTTTTAATTACAATTTTTCCTGTTGCGTCATTTTGCTATGCAAGCTGTGCTTTGATGTTTTTCACTTTGATGACCGTGCTTTCCAAACAGGTTAGCAAGAGGGTTTAGGTGTTGTTGTAACATGTTGTATCATGTTTTGGTTAGTGGTGTGGTTCTGCTCGAGGCCCGAGTAGTTCCTAATTTTTGTTCCAGCGAGGACGCTGGTAGGGTTTCAGCGGGGGGAAATGTAACAGGCTGATGCAGTCCCTCCAGCTGAGAAATAATGATTTTTTTCCCTCTTTTCCCTCTGGCCACCCGAGTCCCTTAGCCACCCAAGTCCCTTAGCCTCTGCGCTACCCACGCTTAGCCAGGGGCCACAACCTAGTCTTGTAAAGTCAATCTTCTAGTAACTTTATAGTACTTTAGAGGCTGTGCTAGTTAGTCCGCGTTTTAGCCTGTTTAACTTCTAAATGGCTTGACCGATTGAGAATTCATAACTTGCATCAGTTTCATCATGAAGTTTTCCTTTTAATCATAACCTTTGTGTTTAGTGATTTTATGACCACCATAGTTCAGTTAGCAATTTTCTTACTTTTACAAATTTTAGTGAGCTCACTTAGCCCAGTTTAAAATTAAATAATAAATCCCAAGTACCTCCCTCTAAAATATAGTTTACATTAATCGTTCGCTATCCAAATGTTCTGTCCTATATTTGAAACCTGAAGTCTTTATGCAAAGTAATTATTGTTACGACTCTTTTTCTAGTACCTAGGAAGCACATATTTACCCTTTCTTTGGTTCATTTGTGACCATTTTTCGGTCCACACCATGGAGCGTTCTTTGCGGCACGAACGGTCAGTATTTAACCCCCGGGATGGCCAATGCGCGATGTCTTTGTCCATATTTAGTCGCCCCACTGTGTAATTGCCATCACTCTGTGCCATCATCTTTGCTTCAACTGTATCTCCACTGGGATATCCATGCTGTTTTCTACGTATTTTGCAACTACAAATAAAGTATGTCAACGCGACCCTTGCTTGTGCTACTTATTTCCCCAACCTTACTCACCCACCAACACTGGTTCCACACAAGTTAACACACTGCATGACATTTACATTGGCCACATGTGGAGGAGTGCTTTCTTGCTGTAGTGTCAGAGTGCTGGCAGACAAACGACAAAATGTGGGGGGGGGGGGGGGGGGGGGGGGGAGGGGGGTACAATATCTACATGCACCAATCTCATAAGTAGCAAAGTGTATTCTTGTTTGTTTGTCTATTTTGAAAGGGTCTTTACCCGAAATATAAATAAATTGTGTTGTAACTGTCTTTTTTAAGCGTACTTCTTTCTTCGGTGGGTTATTTGGTACATATTATCTTTCAGTTTCATTCAAATTTTATTGAATAAGGACCAGCTGATTGCAGTCATGACTCTATAACACACAGACTACCGCTACGCACAAGGTTTTGCTGTTCCACATAAGGGTGGGCTAAACGTTCACACTGATGTTCATGTATTTTCCTTCAGCCATTTTGGGGACGTAGCTTAGTGGACAAGACACTGCGCTGACAGTCGTAAGATCCCGGGTTCGAATCCCCTAGTGGGCAGGAATGGAATGTTGACTTTTCCTCATTCCCATCCAGTCAAATTTACGTACAGACTTGGCTTACAGTTGCCTGTCTCACATTTGTGTGCACAGCATGCATAATCATCAAGTGCGCACATTAAAAATTCCATTACCACTAATCGAAAAGAGAAGGCCCGGTAGGGCCGTTGAAATGGAAACAGCTTTTGCACATAAAGTTAACAGAGATTTGCACATAAAGTAGCACTTAGTAGCAGCAGGCTTTCAAAGCTCCAGCTTCCATCCCTATGGCGGCGCCTTGAGCATCTTTAATTAGATGGATATGTGCGCCTTGGAGACACCGTACCATACCATACCATTTTGATGGTCATTTTAAGCAAATCTGGTCTTAGCAGTTACAGGTATGTGCACACACCAACGTTCAGTGTCTCATCTGTGTTTTCTGCAGAATCATGTATGAGCTGCCCAGTGATAAAGAATGGAACCCATGTCTCCAAATTGCCCGAGTTTTCTAGTTATAGCATTTCCTGGATCAGGTCAGCTGTATTGTCTTACTTGAACACCTGGAACATATTGTTCCTGTTCTTCATAACATTAAATGTGATCGACTGACAAAACTAGGACAAAGTGATTTTTTTAGGTATTTTGAGCAGTATGAGTTGTTCTTTAGTGTTGTGACATAAAGGGGGAATTATGGTTAAACAAGAAAGGCTAAGCCATCATGGCTCAAATGTATGACCGATTTACATATGTGTGACCTTTGTGACAAGGGCTGGCTTCTGCAGCAGCAAAATCCACGTTTTCTGAAAATGTAAGCATTTTTCACACATCTGTCAACCCCCCGTGACTCTTGACCTTTGTGAAGAGTCAACTAAATTAGTATGCATAAGAAGGTCTTATCATCAGCTATCTTTGTACCAAATTTGGTTGAAAAATTTGCAAAACTTTGGGAATACCTACAATTTTATAAAAAAAATCAGCATTTGCCAGCCTCTTGTGACCCTTGACCTTTCCAAGGGGTCATCCAAATTAATATGCATAGATAGGTATTACCATCAGGTATCTCTGTACCAAATGTGGGTTTTAAGTTGTGAATAGTATTTGAGAAAAAACATCTTTTGTCAAAATATGGCTATTTTAGACCTATTTCCTGAGCTCTCGAGACCCTTGACCTTTCTGAGTGATCAACCAAATTAGTGTGCATAGAAAGGTCTTCCCATCAGGCATCTCTATAGCAAGTTTGGGTTTGAAGTTGTGAATAGTATTTTTAAAAAAAAAACATCTTTTGTCAAAATATGGCTATTTCAGACCTATTTCTTGAGCCCTTGCGACCCTTGACCTTTCTGAGGGGACATCCAAATTAGTATGCACAGATAGGTCTTACCATCAGGTATCTCTGTACCAAGTTTGGGTTTGAAGTTGTGAATAGTATTTGAGAAAAAAAAAATCTTTTGTCAAAATATTGCTATTTTTCACCTATTTTCTGAGCTCTTGTGACCATTGACCTTTCCAAGAGATCAACCAAATTAGTACGTATAGAAAGGTCTTACCACCAGGTATCTTTGTACCAAGTTTGGGTTTGAAGTTGTGAATAGTATTTGAGAAAAAATAAATTATGTCAAAATATAGCAATTTTTTACCTATTTCCTGATCTCCTTTGACCTTGACCTTTGTGAGAGGTCACTCAAACTGGTATGTTTAGAAAGGTCTTACCACAAAGTATCATTGGGCCAAGTTTGAAGAATGTGGCTTGAATAGTCTCCGAGAAAATGAAAATGTTAAAGTTTACGATGAATGATGGACAGACGACCACTGGTCCAAAACATACTCACTTTTGCTTCACACGAGAGCCCCCAAAAAGTGGATATTTCATTGTTAATCTGGCTTATTTTGAAGCCTTATCTTATGCAGAATCTGATTTTGTTTTAGAAAGGTGCGACACCGTAACATGCGAAAGAATAAGTCTCAAACTTTTAGTTTACATCCTTAAAGTAAAGAAATCTCTTTCAATGGCTCAGTATTTCTTCAGCAACATTAAACATACAAAAAGGAAATACCTAATTTATAAAATTTTAAGTCAAATCTAACTTTTCGTGTTTCATTATTACTTGTGATGCCATAGTAGAAAACTGGCCTAAAATTTAATAAAGACACCAAATTTAATATTTTCTTTTGTGTTTTAGTTCTCTTTCTAATTTTGGGAAAATTAAGGGAAAAATTCAAAGAGACAAAACTAGGTAGACAGAAATTCTGAAAGAAACAGAGGCAATAACAAGCAAATTAGACATTTTTCAGAAATCCTGCAGAAAGCAATGCTCATGGCAGATTACAATTATAGACTCAGGATCCACATTATTTCGACCCTAGAAATATTTCAACCATTCCTCATGGTCTTTATCCTTCTAGTAAACTGGCTGACTGATGTTTCTCCCTTTTGTTCGCGTCACGTTACTCACTCCTAATTTTTCATGGTCTTTATCCATCTAGTAAGCTGGCCGACTGATGTTTTCTCCATTTTGTACCCGTCACGTTACTCGCTCCCAAACAGTGTAAAATGACTGCCAGATTCATGATAGCCCAAGAGTCTGAAACTCACTGCCAATCAAACTGCGGAATCTATTTACTTGAAGACTTTTGTTTTTTTGTCAGGAATATAGCACATAGTAGATAGTTTTTCCTAGCTCTAGTTTTTGATGTGACAGGGAAGTGGATACAAGGTGTTGGGAAGAGATGGAGTGGTTTAAAGTACTGAATGATTATGTGTGTGTCTGAGAGAGTGTTTTTTTGTGCGTTGTGCAGGCACAGCGAGTCCAGTGTTTTTCTGAAGAACAGCACTTTAAAAAAAAACAATATATATATATATATTGCTCCAAGTTTCCTTTGTCGACCTCAGAGGTCTTCCTCTCACACAGCTCATCCCCATTAACCCCAGTGTGCTCACCCTGGCTGCTAAATATCAGAAACAAGGGGACTCCCTCCAGAGGAAACTCACTGCTGCCGAGTCACTTCAGTGGTGTTCAGTGTGGCCTCCAGGTGACCACAGCTACTATTCCCCCTACATACGACATTGTATGCTAGTCGCTAAGCCAATGTGTTCGCACGAAATAGTCTGAACATTTCACAGTTATTTTCTTTGCTTTGTTCAATTATGCCATTTAGGTATACAGACATGTTTACTTATCTTCTGCAAATAACTGACAAAGAATAATTTTGTTTTAAATAATGACTTATGCACAGCAGCCACAATGTGAATGGTATCAGCTTACTTACTTACTTACGCCTGTCACCACTCCGAGGGTATAGGCCGTCGACGAGAGACCTCCAGCGACTCCTGTCCTGTGCTTCTCCTTCGATTTTATTCCAGGTGGTTCCCAGATGTCTGCTTGGAGGTCTCGACGCCAGGTGTTTCTCGGGCCTGCCTCTTTTCCTCTTTCCCTGGGGGTTCCATGACAATGCCTGCCTAGTGATACTGGAAACTGGCTTTCTCAGACTGTGACCAATCCATCCCCATCTCCTTTGTCCAATTTCATTCTCTGCTGTTATCTGCTCTGTTCTCTCCCAGAGTCTGACGTTGCTGATCTTCTCTGGCCAGTGGATTTTCAAAATTCTTCTGAGGCAACTGTTTATGAAGATCTGTACTCTGTTGACTGTGGTTTTTGTCAACCTCCAAGTCTCTGCTCCATATAAGAGAACTGCTTTTACGTTTGAGTTGAAAATCCGGACTTTGGTGTGTTGTGACAGCTCTCTGGAACTCCACACTTTTTTCAACTGGAGAAAGGCTGCTCTGGCTTTACCGATTTGTGCTATGACATCTGCATCAGTGCTGCCTTTTTTGTCGATGATGCTCCCGAGATAGGTGAAGGACTCCACCTCCTCCAACGGGGTGCCAGCAAGCAAGACTGGTTCTTCCCCGGTTGCGTTCAGCCTCATTGTCTTTGTTTTCTGTTTGTGGATGGCGAGGCCCACTTGGGACGAGATGTCGGCAAGCCTCATGGTCTTGTCCTGCATTTGTTGATGAGTGTGGGACAGTAAAGCCAAGTCATCTGCAAAATCAAGGTCGTCAAGCTGTGTCCACAGTGTCCACTGTATTCCGCTTCTTCTCTGCTCTGTGGTCCTCTTCATGACCCAATCTATGGCCAGTAGGAAGAGGAATGGAGACAGCAAACACCCTTGCCTGACGCCGGTTCTGACCTGGAGCTCCCTGGTGAACTGCCCTTCATGGATCACGCGACATGTCATGCCATCGTAGCTGCTCTTGATCAGGCAGACGAGTTTTGTGGGTATACACCGTAGTGTCGTAGGAGTTTCCACAAAATCTCTCAGTCCACACTGTCAAATGCTTTCTCGTAATCTACAAAGTTGACGTACAGTGGGGAGCTCACTCCAGAGACTGCTCCACGATGATGCGGAGAGTGGCAATCTGGTCTGTACATGATCGGTTTTTCTTGAATCCTGCTTGCTGGTCTCTCAGCTGGGGGTCGACAGAGCTCTTCATTCTCTCCAGGATGATCCTGTTGAAGACCTTTCCTGGTGCTGACAGCAAGGTGATTCCTCTGTAGTTGGAACACTTGCTGAGGTCACCTTTCTTGGGAAGCTTGATTAGGTACTCCTTCTTCCAGTCAGCCTGCATCACCTCCTCTTCCCAGATCTTTCCAAACAGTGGGTACAGCATCTCTACTGTTGTTTCTAGGTCTGCTTTAAGAGACTCCACTGGGATGCCATTGGCCCTGCTGCTTTGCCATTCTTCAAAAATGCCACTGCTCTTCTGATCTCTTCCCGGCTGGGTCTGTCACAGCTGATGGGTAGGTCAGTCTCCGCTGGCTGGATGTCTGGGGGGTCGGGTGGGGTGGGTCTGTTCAGTAACTCTTCAAAATACTCGGCCCATCTGTCAAGTTGGTCTGCTCTGTCTGCAACAGGCTTTCTGTCTTTGTATGGCCATACTTGCCAGACAATCTTCTGGTAATGTCGTAGAGCTGTTTCATGTTGCCGCTACCTGATGCCTTTTCTGCCTCTGCTGCTAGGCCGTCTGTGTAGGCTCTCTTGTCTGCTCTGACACTCCTCTTCACCTCGCGGTTGGCTTCCAAGTATTCCTCATGTGCCCTTGCTTTGGCTGCTCTCATGCGACTGTCGTTGACAACTGCTTTCTTCTGCTATCTTCTTCAATGTCTGTTCCGACAGCCAGTCCTTGTGATGGTGTTTCTTGAACCCCACAGTGTCTTTGCAGGTTGAGTTCAGTGCCTCTCTAACTGCCTTCCACTGATGCTCTGTGGTGACCGCCTCCTCCTCATTTACTAGCTCCTGTAGCGCTTGAAAATGGTTGGACAGCACCAGTTTGAACTCTTCTCTCACTCCAGTCTCTCTCAGGAGACCTACATTATAGCGCTGTCTTCTTCTTGTCCCTGTGCTGCTTTTCTTTAATTTGAGCTTTATTCTTAAGATAAGCAGATGGTGGTCTGAGGCGACATCTGCTCCCCTCCTCGCTCGAACATCCTGAAGGGATCTTCTAAATTTCTTGCTAATGCAGATATGGTCTATTTGGTTCTCTGTAGTATGGTCAGGTGAGACCCAAGTTGCTTTGTGTATTCTTCTGTGTGGGAAGATGCTGCCTCCAATGACAAGTCTGTTTAGAGCACAAAAGTCTACGAACCTCTCCCCGTTCTCACTCAACTCCCCTAGTCCCTGTCTCCCCATCACCTCTTCGTATCCGGTGTTGTCCTCCCCTATTTTGGCATTAAATCGCCCATGATGATGGTGATGTCTCGCTCCACACATTTGTCCACAGCACTCTGGAGTCGGTCGTAGAACTCTTGTTTCTCTTCCTCGTCACTGTCATTAGTGGGCGCATAACACTGGATGACGTTCAGCTTGATCTTTTTCCTGGTTCTAAAGGCTGCTGTGATAATTCTTGGCCCAAGAGGTGCCCATCAGCGCTCTCTGTGCCACTGGTGACAGCATGAATGCTACACCTTCTGTATGTGGGGCATTCTCCTCTTCATGACCTGAATACAGAATCATCTCCCCACTTAACAGCCTTTTCTGGCCAGACTGCTTCACTGATACCTAGCAGGGAAAAGTTGTACTTTTGCATTTCCACTGCTATCTGGGTGGACTTCCCGCTCTGGTACATGGTCTTGACATTCCATGTGCCCATGATTGTGTCCCTGGATAGAGGCGGCTCGGTCCTGTGGCTTCCGAAAACTTCTGGCTTTCACCACACAACGTCATAAATCTTCTGGTTGAAGAACCTTCCTCCTCCAGGAAAGGAATTGCTGTTTGTCTATTCGTCGGCGTTTTTGTAGCTATTTCTTTATTTGCAGGGTGGGGAAGCTACCCCCACGCCCAACCCCCTTACTAGGAGGACCAGGGGTTTTCTGTCGGGGTCTCCTTCCCTTAGACCATGTTGGTTCACGGCACCTTATTTCATTCGGTGCACCCCTCTTGCGAGGGACCCCCTATCCACCACCCAGGGGACGCGCCTCAACGCCATATGGTCCCAGCGCGAGGGAATGGTATCAGCACTCCCCTTTTTTGGCAGCCATTTTGACTTTAATTTTCATGTTTTCAGTTCATCTCCGACGTTAATAATCAGTTAATTTTCTCAAAATTTAAGCTAAACATAGCTCCACAAACAATTGACAGAAACCACTTATCCTTTTTTCCTGTTTTATTTAATAAAACTGTGCCTTGAACTTTGATGATCCCTAAAAGTCACCAACACTGAAGAACAACTCATATATCAATAGAATCTTCACACAAAAAGCTTCCTTTTCATATATGATAAAGTGTTGTATGCCAATGCATTCCAGTTAGTTAGTTAGTTATTTGGGTTTAATGCCGAGCAGGCAACTAAGGACATCTCACGGCGGCCAATGCAATCCAGAGTATTGTTCCTGGGTGTCGGTCTTTACGAGAAATTCAACTTGAAAGTTTTTCAAGCCAGCCTCAGTAAACATGCCAGAGTAAGGTGATTAAAATAACATTTTTCACTAATTTAGAGGCTGATTTACATGTATGACCTTTGACATATTATAATTTGAAGACCACAGAACTTGAAAATGCTGAAAACTCTCTTGATTTAAAAAAAAAGAAAAAAAAAACACTACCAGTAATCACCATTACTGGCTGAAGCCAATATACAAGCTACTTTGGGTTTTGTTGGAGCTGGTCACAAGTACACAACAGCCAACCCATGCTGACTACACTGATTACAGACTGGGTACAAATAACACAGCAGTCTGGTTTTCACGTTTTCAGCTTCGACAGCAGATAAAACACAACAAAACATGATCTATATTCATGCAGTTTGCTGAATCGGTTAGCTGGGGTTTATGATCACCAACTGACAGCAAGAATTATTCTTCTATGGTGTTTTGCTATTTTGGTGTACACATTAGATCATGCACAGAATGTATGGTACATATTGCTTCACAAACAAACTCCAATATGTCATTGACCATTTTTGGCTCACGTACAACAGCAAAAGCGAGTCTATGTAATGGGCAATCATCGTCTGTCCTTTGTCCATGGTAAACATTAATGTTGGCATTTCTATTCAAGCCACAAACTTAGCCAAAGGACACTTTGTGGCAAGACCTTTTAAATATACTAATTTCAGTGACCTGTCTCAAAGGTCAAGGTCGCAGGGTCCAGAAACGTGTTAAAAAAAAGTACTGTGACAACTGTTTTTTCTCAAGTGCTATTTTCAACTTCAAACACAAACTTAGTATGATGGTAATACCTTTCTATGAATACTAATTTGGATGACCCCTCAAAATATTAAAGGGTCACAAGAGGTTGGCAAAGGTGTGAAAAATGTCAGCTTTTGATAGAATTGCAGTTTTCATGAAAGCTTTGCGAACTTTTCAGGCAGATTTGGTACAAAGGTAGCTGATGCATACTAATTTAGTGGTCCTCTCGCAAAGGTCAAGGGTCGGGGGGGGGGGGGGGGGGGGGGGGGATGGGTTGGTGTGTCCAGAAATAGCCATATTTTAATAACTGAATTTTTTCTCAAATACAATTTTGAACTTCAAAGCTAAACTTGGTAAAGAGATACCTGATGGTAAGGCCTTTCTATGCATACTAATCTGGATGACCCCTCAGAAAGGTCAAGGATCATAGGTCAGCAAGTGTGTGAAACATGCCAATCTTTGATAGAATTGTAGATTGTAGTTTTTAGCGAAGTTTTTGCAAGCTTTTCAATCAAATTTGGCATAATGGTAGCTGACAATAACACTTTTCCAGGCATACTAATTTAGTTGACCCATTACAAAGGTCAAGGGTCACAGAGGATTGACAAATGTGTAAAAAATACATGAGAAAACTCAGATTTCGCTGGTACAAAGCCAACCCATTACTTATGTTTAGACACTTAAACATTTCAGTGAGCTGCTGGAAAGGTCGAGGTCACACTTGCTATGTGGACTGGTCACACACGTGAGCCACAAGGGATTTGCCTTTTATGTTTCAATTAAAAAGGGAGTTACACACAGTGGCTGAAGTGGTCACTGTCATATTTTTTAGGACACCATGTCACATTACAGTACTCAAACAACAAAAGGCTAAGGCTAATAATGTCTTGTGTTAAAGTCCCTTGAAGCAAAGTCTGCCCCATGTTTTTTGCAAATAACTTTTAACGCACAGGATTTCAAGACAATGGTTAGAAGAAAAGACGATCAGCAACCTTGGTCTTTACTTATTTTAAGTATTCACAACAATGGTCTAGCCGCAGACCCTTTACTAGATTGTTTCCGCGGGGTGGAATTGTTGTGTGCCCCCACTCTTGTGCCCCTTACCATTTGCCCCCCTTTTTTTCCCTGCCCTGCTGCCTGCCCTGCTGCCCACCCCTCTGCCTTTGGACTCCCGCCCCTATTGCCCACCCTGTTTGTCAGAGCTGAGGCCGCCTGTTTGTCAGTCACTTTAAAACTCCTCCTGCTTTTCATGATGATCCAATTAACAGAAGCAAAAATGTAACCGACCTTTTCACCACAAAACCAGTCCTGTGTGTACTAGGCACAGATTATCATGGGTCCCTGCATCATCAGGAAGACATGAATTATATAGCCTATGAGAATCTATGCCATATGTAGGCCTCAGTGTTGACAGAGAAACAGCAACCTCTCCCAACTGCAAGAGGCACAAATACTTATGTACTTCTAAAAGGTGTATAAATTCTCAGGACCCCTTAGGCCACGTGTATCTACAATTCTCACTGCCACATGTCGCTCTTGTTTAAAGTCTCAAGTAGAGTATGTGGTGGTAAACACAAACAATTGATGAATTAATGGGAGGATTAGTTAGTCTCAGTTGCAAACCATTCCTGTCTGCAAGAATCCGCTGAAAAATGCATAGATTCTCATGTACCCTTGTGGCCACAGAGACGAATGAGAACCATAGGGGATCATGAGAATCTATGCCGCTTACTGCTGTATGTCAGCTTTGTGTGGATAATGGACTAAGCTGCCCTTTCCATCTACAAGATCAACCGGAAACAGGAGTGGCACATTTCCATGCACTTATTCAACCGCAGGGTCCCACAGGAATTGTGCTTTCAGTGATTGGCCGCATGTGCATCATCAGACCAAGGAAGTTGTTGGGGTTTAGGCATATGACTAAGAGGGTGACACAGTGACAGAAGCCACTGTGATGGAGGGTGATGACGACCACCGACACACACATGCACGCACCTGCCGCCCAACACGAATGAGCAGTTAACACTTGTCATGACTGCAGGCCACGACTGATCGTTGGTGGTTTGTGTCACCAGAGTTGCCAAGTTTGATTTGATCTGCTAAAGACGCTAAACAATTCCCCCACTGATCCCTTCCTTCTACAAGAGGCACCGAGTCCCTTACGACCACAGGGGCTCATCCGAGTGTACAAAGCTTGAAAAAAAATCAGCCCTGTATTTTTTGTAGACGTTGCAGATTGGAGATATAACCGGCTCGTAAAATCCTATGGCATTATATTGGATTTGTTAATTCACTTCTTGTGACATTCTCAGTTACCTACAAACCCCTGAGTAAAACATTTTATTTACTTAGTAATGTACTAAATCGATCTTGTTTTTCCTCCCCGACAACTACATGTGCAAGGGGGACCTAAATAGGAATAACTAATCCATTGTGCTTCTGAGTGGCTGTTGGTTGTTTTATTGTGTATTATGTGTTTTTTGCAATGTTTGTACAACTGTCATTTGATGCACAGACTAAACAATGACCTCTCAGAACCATTTCCCATTCTCAACGGTGTGAAGCAGGGCTGCGTGCTGGCACCGACCCTCTTCACCATCTTTTTTAGCATGATGTTGAAGAAGGCCACAGTGGACCTCGACGATGATGATGCAGTGTACATCAGGTATCGTCTCGATGGCAGTCTGTTCAACCTCAGACGACTGCAGGCCCACACCAAAACCCTGGACCAACTGATTCGTGAGCTGCTCTTTGCTGACGACGCTGCCCGCGTTGCACACAGCGAGAGAGCCCTGCAGCGCATCATATCCTGCTTCGCAGATGCTGCCCAGCTCTTTGGACTCTAGGTCAGTCTGAAAAAGACAGAGGTCCTCCATCAGCCTGCACCCAAGGTAGAATATCGCCCTCCCCACATCTCCATCGGCGAGTCTGAAGTGAAATCAGTGCACCAGTTTACCTACCTTGGCTGCATCATCACATCAGACGCCAAGCTGGACAAGGAGCTGGACAGCAGGCTGGCAAAAGTGAACAGCGCTTTCGGGCGTCTATACAAGTGGGTGTGACACAATCAACAGCTGAAAACAGGCACCAAGATCAGCGTGTACAGAGCTGTCGTCTTCACCACCCTGCTGTATGGTTCCGAGTCTTGGGCTCTCTACCGCAGCCAACTACGACACCTCGAACACTTCCACCAGCGCTGCCTGCGTACCATCCTTGGCATTCACTGGAGTGACCGTGTCACAAACGTCGAGGTCCTTGAACAGGCAGAAACTGTGAGCATCGAGGCTTTGCTGCTGCGGACACAGCTCCGCTGGGCTGGGCACGTCTCCAGGATGGAGGATCATCGCCTACCCAAGATCACCCTGTTTGGCGAGCTCACCACTGGACACAGAGACAGAGGGGCACCAAAGAAGAGATACAAAGACTGTCTCAAGAAGTCACTTAGTGCCTGCCAAATCGACCACCGCCAGTGGTTTTTACTTGCGGCGGACCGCGACACCTGGCGCTCCACCATCTACAAGGCAGCCGTCTCCTTTGAGGACTCTCGCAGAGCTAGCCTTAAAGACAAGCGGCTCAGGAGAAAAAACAGAGATGCCAAAACTCAGAACCCTGGCCAGACCTCCCTCTGCAGCCACTGCGGTCATACCTGCCTGTCCCAGATTGGACTCCGCAGTCACGAGCATGCCTGCAGACGCACGCCGTGGGCAACCCCTATAGAATCTTCGTTCGCGAAGTCAAGCCAAGAGTGTTAACATGCACAAATATTACAATACAGGAGTATCTTATTTACACCTAGATAGGTTGAAGAATTAACTCCCTTGTTGTTTTTAAATCTCTTCTATTTATAGAAGAGACTTTTTAGGATGGGTCTCAACTGGGCGAATTCAATAGCATGCCCAAGACGACATAGGCAGGCAGATCTAAAAATCTAACAACTAAAATAACCAGATAAAAATTAAATCATGTCTAGTTACGTTAACCATGCTGCTGAATGTACTTTTGGTGCGAAGCGCAATGTGTGTGCTCGTATGTATGTAAACAAGAAAATTTCAGAGATTCACATACATACAAGCTTGAAATTTGGGAAAATGCTTCATTCATGGAGTGTCTAGGAGAGCATCTGAGCATACTAAAATGGGTGTCTCATTGAAGGCTTTTAAAAAAGAACATTTAAACAAAATTGGTTGTAACGCATTAGAGTATGTAATTTTTTTTCAGATTCACTTAAGATTTTGCATATAGCTAGATTGGAGAAAGACATTGGACAAGTTTGTTAGCCAGCTTTGTATCTTTTGAACTTTTAAAGTAAAAATTAATTCTACGCAGAACAAATTTAAACAGTAAATTTTTTTTGAGACTTCTGGCAAAAATCTGACAGTGACGGTGATGTAAAAACAGCAACTCCGTCACCATCTAGGCATCGACGCAATACTGTCGATATGACGCATTTCTCTCTCTCTCACACACATTGACGCGCTGTCAGAAGAGCATGCATGTGTACAGTAGAATATCATGTATCTAGATAAAGTCAAACCTCACTTCACACACATTATAGCAAGACTGAAATTGCACCATGAAATTCTAGTTTTGTCACCATTTTTGTGAAGTCTATAAGGCAAAGTGAAACTCTTATTACGTAAAATATAAAATTACATAAAAAGTAAAATTACGTCATGACAAATTATGTTTTTCAAACCAATGACGCATATGCACTGTGCCCCTTAAAAAGCTAGCTCACCGACGCATGGGCAAACCTGTGAGGCTTTTTCAATAGGAGATTTTTCAATATTAAAATCAGGTCAAAGACAACAGGTAGAGACTCTTGACAGTGAGGACAGCTCACATATAAGAGGTACTTTGTGGATTATGGCTCTCATATAGAAGACACTTTGTGGGTTATGGTTCATCCAATCTTGTTCGTTTGTTTTTGCTTGTGCCCTTTTGAGCGTGTGAACTGCCCCTTGCCTTAGCAGATGCCCCTCTAGACTTGGCCAGTGCCCTACCCCTCCAAAATTCTAGCTAGGGGTCTGCAGCTGCTGCCGTCAGGAAATTTTTGCACATGACCTATTTAAACCCACTAAACTATACTCACAAACCAGATAGGTGAGGCTAGCGCTGGCAGAATTGTCAGTACTCAAACCAAGGGGAATCACAGCGCTGGACAGACAACAGTTAGATCCCCTGCCCCCGCCTATCAGGCACCCAATCGCCAGCCCACAGAGAAATACGCAGGTATAGAATAAGACAATCATTTCCATTCCTAATAAGAATGGATCAGGTCTCTTATATAACCCATGTCTTTCTCCGGAACTTAGGAAGTAGGCAGGAGAAACATACATACACAAACATGAAGGTGCGCTACTATATGTGGTCGGGTAAATACCCTGATTTCCCACAGTAGATGCACAGAACATTACACAACAATGTAACGATACAAATTTTGCCTCGAGTTATACATGATACTCACAAACCAGATAGGTGAGGCTAGCGCTGGCAGAATTGTCAGTACTCAAACCAAGGGGAATCACAGCGCTGGACAGACAACAGTTAGATCCCCTGCCCCCGCCTATCAGGCACCCAATCGCCAGCCCACAGAGAAATACGCAGGTATAGAATAAGACAATCATTTCCATTCCTAATAAGAATGGATCAGGTCTCTTATATAACCCATGTCTTTCTCCGGAACTTAGGAAGTAGGCAGGAGAAACATACATACACAAACATGAAGGTGCGCTACTATAGGCAAAATTTGTATCGTTACATTGTTGTGTAATGTTCTGTGCATCTACTGTGGGAAATCAGGGTATTTACCCGACCACATATAGTAGCGCACCTTCATGTTTGTGTATGTATGTTTCTCCTGCCTACTTCCTAAGTTCCGGAGAAAGACATGGGTTATATAAGAGACCTGATCCATTCTTATTAGGAATGGAAATGATTGTCTTATTCTATACCTGCGTATTTCTCTGTGGGCTGGCGATTGGGTGCCTGATAGGCGGGGGCAGGGGATCTAACTGTTGTCTGTCCAGCGCTGTGATTCCCCTTGGTTTGAGTACTGACAATTCTGCCAGCGCTAGCCTCACCTATCTGGTTTGTGAGTATCATGTATAACTCGAGGCAAAATTTGTATCGTTACATTGTTGTGTAATGTTCTGTGCATCTACTGTGGGAAATCAGGGTATTTACCCGACCACATATAGTAGTGCACCTTCATGTTTGTGTATGTATGTTTCTCCTGCCTACTTCCTAAGTTCCGGAGAAAGACATGGGTTATATAAGAGACCTGATCCATTCTTATTAGGAATGGAAATGATTGTCTTATTCTATACCTGCATATTTCTCTGTGGGCTGGCGATTGGGTGCCTGATAGGCGGGGGCAGGGGATCTAACTGTTGTCTGTCCAGCGCTGTGATTCCCCTTGGTTTGAGTACAAACCCACTAAAACATACCCTGATCAAGTCCACTCAGCAACACTGACACATATTTATTCCAGTAAAGTGTATGTTCCTCATATGGAATATGTTCCATTGCTTGGTCTTGCAAGATGTCTAACCTGTGCATAGCTTGTTACAGTAGTTTCAGTGTCGGTGATGCAGGTCATCTGTCACTGAGGCATGAACAGGGTATATATTTCAACTTTCATTTAGGTCATCTCCATGATCTCCCGAGGCTAGTGCCTATAGCTAAACTGTTGGGTTCAAAGCCAGTAAATTTTTTGATAAATTAGGACCAAGTTTGGTGATGACTTTTTGTTCTTGAGCAGCATTGTCCCAAAAAACATGAAGAAAGCTTTGCTCAAAGTCACATACAGTATATGGTCCATTCTCAAAAGGTGAACACCAAAGTGTGACAAAAACTCAATTAAAATGTTTTGAAAACTGACTATTTAATGTCTGTGGAATGTTTCTGTCATTCAAAACAGTGTTTGAAAAGATAATCTGAGATTCTATATTGCTGTTAAGCCCTTCAAATGTTCAAAATCCCGAAGAGAATGGAGGTTACTGATGACAGAAAATATTATCTACACGGCTTTACCAGCCAGTGCTTGCGCGTAGCACTTAGTTCGCTTCAGGCGGCCAGAGAGATAAGGCGCAGCGAGGTCAAATTACCCTCTCGCTCGCTCATTCTATTTATATCGCACTTGCAACTGAGCTGTATACAGCGTGTCCGGAGCTATGTGCTATAACAACTACCTACACATTTGTATTCATAACACATCTCAGCCTAAAGTGACTGTTGTGAAAGTAGCATCGTTCAAAAGTTGAAATTCTTACCCACATACCGATACCAAACATGACAACATTACGACTTACACTTGTGTAGCAGATTATGGTGAAAATAAAGAGAACGAGAATTTGTTGATGTACGATGTCGGTGTTTGTTGTGAAATTGACAAAGTTCCCACAGCTATAACACGAAGACAGAACTTTTCCCAACGAAACACACTTGCATGCATAAGGGTCAGCATGCCTACAGTAAGTATCACTTACCGGATTTTCGCTACGCGCTGGGGGACGGAAGCAGGAGGGTGGTTAATGAGGTCACTGACAGGTCGCGTTCTGGCATTTCTCGCCCGTAGTCCCGGTATTCCACAGACTGCTAATGCCCTCTGTGTACTAAAATCCGATTAGTCCATCACAGGTCACAGTATTCAACAGTGTTTTTAAATATACCTTGCGGTTCAGCACATTTGCTGACACACTAGACATAATAACAATACTGAGTTTCTGTTCACAGATACACAAGACCGACGCCAGCTAAACAGCGTTATATGAGAATTTTTTTCTGTTTTACTACTGGAGGAATGATGGAGTGGAGGACCGGTGACACGAGTGTCATGTGCTCGGTCATGAGCAGTCTGAGTTTTTCCTCCTCTGTTTGCAAGCCAAATGTCCTACTCTTTAAAATGTTAATGGTAGCGTGACTCTCTTCACCTCCCTGCTCACCATGAAGCGCCAAACCAAATCCCCACTTAGTCATAAAGTCAACGCAGTGACATTCCAAGATATGTTGTTTCGGAATGATGCTACTGGCTGGAAAAGTACTTCGAAAAAAACGCATGTAGTTTGCAATCTTGTCAATGATGTCTTGCATTGATTCATTTCTGCTCTTCACCGGCATTTTGTGAGAAACATTAGTATGGACTTGTGAGTACAGGTCGTTCAGAATTCGGAACTTTAAGGAAATGTCATGCGCTGCTGCATGAAGTTTAGGATCATCTGTCAGCTTCATGGTATTGCTGATAACACTGTTACCAACATCAGTGAACACATCATACTTCAAGTAACGGTGGCAGTGGTTGCCAACAAACGAACGGCCATGGTATGCTTGCATAAATATCTTATTCCTCTTTAGTGCTTCGTCAAGGCCAGAAGTGACAGGTCCGCACAGAAATGGCAACTTTGTCTCTTCTCTCAGAGCTTCTATTTTGTCCTCGAATTCTGCTACCCGCTGCATCTTCTGCTCACGTCGTTCATCAAAATGCTTCACACTCTCATTGTGTCTCTTGTCGCTGAACACTGCAATACCCTCGGTCAGCTGTTTTCTTTTTTCAAGTTCTTTGATGACTCTTACTTCTGAAATGTATTTTTCAAAAGGTGTGTTTCCATCATGTGCCTCCTTTCCCTCGGCCAGTCTTTCAGCAATGACTTTATCGAGTTCGTGGCATTCTTGCTCTAGGAGGGAATGATGTTTTTTTACTATACCTAGCAGAAGATGGAGGTATGGTGGTGCAGTTTGCGAAACCTCAACATCAAAGAGTGGTTCATGTACAACATTGTTGTAACCTTTGGCATTCTTTTTGTCTCCTCCTGCACGCATGTATCGCCTATAATCCCGCTTGATGTTGTTAAGCGTTCTCTGTTTCACTTGTACTCGCTCATGTGGAGCTCTTTGTAGCTGACTTTTCGAAGCAGTACACCAGAGACAAGGGTAGACGGACCCCTTGTGCTCCTGAGAGACCAAAGAGTTTGACGAGAAAATCGTAATCGCCAAACAGAAATACACGTATCTGTTTTTCTTTCCATTTCATGGTTTGGAGAAGTGACACCTGCTCTTTAAACGGCTGCAAAATTGTTTGAAGATTTTCATGACCGTCTTTACAGTTAGCCATACACACCAAAAACGTATTGTGTTTAGAGTTAGGGTTTTGGAGATCAGCAACTTGAAGCATTGTTTTATAACTGTTACCGCCATGATCTCCTCCTAGTTTTATCCAAATTTCATCATTTGGTATTTGTTCATGCCATTCAAGAAGATTTGCAGCTTCAAACTTGTCAAGCAGTTCAGGAACAAAATGTGTGAGATCCTCTATGTAGGCGACAGGCGTTTTCTGGCTTTCTTTCTTGTTTGTGACTTTGTTTTCAAAAGTCAGATTCTTTTGTTCAATGGTCA
This sequence comes from Semisulcospira habei, assembly GCA_036245525.1. Taxonomy (NCBI): domain Eukaryota; kingdom Metazoa; phylum Mollusca; class Gastropoda; family Semisulcospiridae; genus Semisulcospira; species Semisulcospira habei. The sequence continues at coordinate 110,462,387 of BTPG01000005.1, forward strand.
CTGTGCCACAGAGCGCTTCTTTCTGGGTCTGTCTTTCCTTTCTTTCACTTTCAAGTTTGACACCAATACTTCTCATGAAGCGTTTGTATGTTCTGTACTTGGACCAGCTTAATCCTAGATTGGTTCTCAGAGCAATACCCTGTTTTCTACAGACATACACGGATCGCCTATGGCCTGCTCTCTCTAATATTGCAGTCATTTTTTCATTTCTTTCTCGTCTTAACTCGTCAGTTATTTGTTCAGCTTCATCCACTTCTGATCCGCCAGACATATTTGCTCTAGCACGGGCTAATACCTTAGACCTTCTTCGTATTACGGCTGATGATGCCCCTGTTGTTGGTTTTCTTGATTTTGGTATGTGCATAAAATACAAAGGCTGTCCTCCAGTCTTGCAACGGATTGTGGCATCAGCTGATTCATTAAGCATTGTGCGGTTTAGTGCCGTCTGATATTTTTCTTCCTCCTTTGTCAATGGCATCTGCAGTTCCTGGACAGGTCGAAGGCTGTGTCGTTTGATATGTGGAGATGTGGCTATATCGACACCCGTTTTTTCAATGGGTGAAATGGCTATTTCATGCGTCCGCTTGGCTGGTGGAAATGGGGTCCACACCGGCCTCTTTGTAACGGCGACGTTTGAGCATCGACTTCGCATGGCTTTTTACAGGGAGTAGACATCGGGGGAATGAACACTTGTATACCACTATCACCTTCATTAGTGCTGTTATTAGTGTCAGTGTTATGAGTGTCACTGTGACATTCCACAGATCGAAACGGTCGTTTCTTCCCATGTGCACCCTTCGCTGGTCGTCCTCCTTTATCTAGCTGCATGAAATGAACGCATGCGACACATTCTTCAACACTCGTATTTGGATCGAACATGGTCCAAATGTGTTGTGATGAGGCAATATCAGACGCCGCATTTCGCGTTGTCTCCACAGACACACGTGTTTCAGAGTCTATCCGTTTCATCCGACTATAGCAACTACTACACAGTGTTTTGGAGTGCATCAGGTCTTTGTCTTCCTGGATATTAATTCCATAACACTTGTGGATTAAGTGTTCATATTTGATACAAAGATATGACTTTTTATCACTGTGTTTCTTTTGTGATCTCCCGCCACATATTCTGCACAATGCATTTAGTCGCAGTGCATGGAACACACCTGTGTGTACACAGACTCTATGCGTTTCATCAGACTCCATCATGATCAAAAGTTAAATCAAAAGTACATGTACACGGTTCACTGTTAGTGTTACACTATTTCCCGAGAAAGAAACGTGACTATCTCCTCAATAGTATCCGTGTAACTAAGCCCTCACTTTCCCCGATTCGGCCGGGAGTGTACTAAGGCAGGCGCCTGGTACTCGTCTGTCGACACTTGTCAGTGACCTCATTAACCACCCTCCTGCTTCCGTCCCCCAGCGCGTAGCGAAAATCCGGTAAGTGATACTTACTGTAGGCATGCTGACCCTTATGCATGCAAGTGTGTTTCATTGGGAAAAGTTATGTCTTAGTGTTATAGCTGTGGGAACTTTGTCAATTTCACAACAAACACCGGCATCATACATCAACAAATTCTCGTTCTCTTTATTTTCACCATAATCTGCTACACAAGTGTAAGTCGTAATGTTGTCATGTTTGGTATCAGTGTGTAGGTGAAAACTTCATCTTTTGAACGATGTTGCTTTCACAACAGTCACTTTAGGCTGAGATGTGTTATGAATACAAACGTATAGGTAGTTGTTATAGCGCAGAGCGCCGGACACACTGTATACTGCTCAGTTGCAAGTGCGATATAAATAGAATGAGCGAGCGAGAGTGGAATGTGACCTCGCCGCGCCTTATCTCTCTGGCAGCCTGAAGCGAACTAAGTGTCAGCTGTGGTAAAGGCGTGTCTAGTACAACAACAAAAATAAGCATGTGTGCATCTTTTAACTCCAGCACAGACAGAACTAATGCTAAAATTGCTATGATTAAAATAATACCAGAAAATTGTACACGCACTTACTAAGATGTATTTTGAAAGAAATGTCATGTCATCAGTAACCTCCGAATGTTCAGCCTCAAATTTCTGCACATTATTCCGTCATAAGGAGCGTTTTCTGCCATTTGCAACTTTCTCTTTCAATTCCACACAACACCGTGCTCAGAACTGGTTCCTTGATAAGCAAACATGACTGTCACATTGTGCAATGCCATAGAAATATTATACATAGTTTCTTTATTAAGGTCAGCAGGAATTTTTTTCTATAATATTGGCGAGAATGTGCGCGGAAGTTATGAAAAATGTCTGGACGTAACGTAAAATGGTGATAACGCAAATAGAAAAATCGCTTGCCATGCCTCGTCTTCACCATCTGCAGTGAAAGGTGAAGGTTATCCGCATCCGGTTCATCAGTATGTACAAAATTAGAACCGGAACTTCCCAGTCAGTTGCATTTGTGGTGTTAATTTGACCGTGTTCCTGACGTGAAAAATGACGGAACATTTTCTCCCCCAAAATAAGAGCCTAATAACTAAATCAATTGGCGCCCTCAAGATGTAAAATGTTCACCTGCACTGATGTTTTTTTCGTCTTCTTCTCAAACACCATCACACTTGGAGTTTTGCTCTCAAAATGAAATCTGTGGTCTTCTGTAGCGCCTCCACAGGCCGTACAGTTTCTCTTGTAGAGTGGCGGGCTTCAGCCATAACCTGCGCTGATGTCATTTTAAAATATCTGTACAGACATTGGCTTGAAACGCCGCTAGGTTTAATTGTTTACCAATGGGAATTTTTTCCCCGATTTTGTACTCGATGACACAACATGTAACGTCCAGTCGCAGGTGTTTTAATACCAATAAAAATGTTTTTTTTTGGAACTAACCAAAACTTTCCAAATAAAGTACTACACCTAATCTATACATGGAAATCGCTGGTTTGTAGAAATAATCACAGTGAAAGGTTTGTTTATATTCGTTTTCTCAGTAGGGTTCTCACGTCACGTTTTCAAGCTGCCAAAAATTACGTTTTTGTCTAATTAATCCTCAACAAAGTACTACATTTTCATAAGAGTATAATCAAGACATGCTTGTTATATGTATTTCTTCATTCAATATACAACACATTGGCGTAAAATGGAGTGTGTCAGTGCAATATAATGTTAATGCTTCAGTGACAAACGTGGACACTGTTGGGTCCTACTAAAACCCGGAATAACCCGGAATAACCTGTCCTAAGCTAAAATAACCATATCTATAACTATTATTGCGTACCTAAACACAAAATAATCATGTGTTAGAAGTTTGGTTTACATTAAAGTTGATTTAGTTGTACTAGTAAGCCGTTTTCCACAACCGTTGACACGTCGATTACTTCCCTTGCTACACGATCGCGCTGTCCGAAACCAGTCGAAATAACCTCTCCTAAGCCCAAATTACCACATAAACACATATTATTGAGTACTTAAAGTAGTAATATTCATATATTTGAGGTTGTATGTGCCGTAAAAGTTGTTTATTTAGCGTTAGAAAGCTTCGAAGGACTTGTTCTTTGAGCCTCTTGTTTTCTACAGCGCGATCGTGTACCAAGGGAAGTAATCGACGTGTCAACGGTTGTGGAAAACGGCTTACTAGTACAACTAAATCAACTTTAATGTAAACCAAACTTCTAACACACGATTATTTTGAGTTTAGGTACGCAATAATAGTTATAGATATGGTTATTTTAGCTTAGGACAGGTTATTCTGGGTTATTCCGGGTTATTCCGGGTTTTAGTAGGACCCGACACTGTTCGGTGCTTTCACCTTTGAGAATGGCTCATATATACGACTGTGACCGTTTCATTGTAACATGAACGCAGAGTTTTCCAGATCTACGTGAAGCATACCCTTATGAAAACGACGACAGTTTTCTGTTTCTTGTACACATCAGAAAAGCGGATTTTGTTTCCAAGTTCATCAAACACAAACAGTTCCCTCAGTTTTGCGAAATCTACTTCTACTTCCACCCTAAGTCCGCGTGACATTTTCAAGTCTTTGGCTTCTTCTACGGTCTCCACTGTCCCGTTCATCTCGGGTTTTTCCGACTTTGTGTCCGCCATACTGCGCTTTTTTTCAGCCAGGACACGTTGTAACTGTGGTTGATGAGACAGCACTTCAGCAAAAAGAAAGAAATATAAACACAAAGGAGGCAGCTAACGGCGTTTCCTTGAGGATGTGCCAAAACACGCTGGGAAGCTATGGACGCCACCGGAAACTATCACACGAGTGATGCCCCCTTTTGTCCCCGGTTACCGGTCAACTCAGGCCACGGAACACAGTGCCGTTTCCGTACTGTCCAGTCTATAGTCAGTCCCGGGCATCCCCTAATATTTCAATCCCCTAAAAAACACTACCGCCCACCAGCTGCACATTTGCCATGCACAAAATAACAATAAAAACAGCACATTGACAGTCTCATTTCTTGGCTATGAACCTGATTCCTCATATCAACCCCACACCCCTCAAATCACTACGTCAACGGCAACTCAACATAGGCCCACAATTGTCCACTGGATAAGCTCAGGATGGTATGAATCAAAGCACCAAACATGTCTCCTCTCATCTAACCAGAAATTTCCAGCAAATTCCAACATTCAGCCCTACTACACATTTTTAAACAAGGCTAAAATTATTTTTTAAAAACAGCGGTCCTCTCAACTGCCCAGATTTGAATATGTAATGTGACCTGAAAGAGGAACTCTCTAACCTGAACACCATTTAATCTGCCATCAGTGCAACCCTTAGATACTAGATAAGTCATACCCAAAGTGACACCATTGAATGTTACTGCATCTTTATGTAATGGCCCATTATGTGAAGCGCGTTCTTGTGGCGTTCACTGTGCTGTTGATGCTTGGGATCATGCATATCTGATGCCATGAAAAACAGACTAGATATGGTCAGAATGCCTCCAAAATTGGCATGTACATCAAGTAATATATCTGATCTTCAGAAATGTTGCATTTGAGACACAGGCACATGAAAGTGGTTTTTTTTTCATATTTTTCCACTACCCACCCCTCTACTTTTTCTGTTTTTCCAAGTTTACACACACATGCAATACAGTCAAACTGACTTCTGGTGGGCTGGACAACTGAAAAAGGTTACCATGACACTGACATTGATGAAAAATACGCTTTCAGACCCAAGGCCATTTCCTTGTGTATCTCAGGGCAGCCAAAATGACAATGCCCAGGCATCCTCATTGACCCTGTTGTCTGGTGACAACAAGCAGGAAGAGGCCTGTAACCAGCTGCCATGCCCTATATGCTGCTGGCAATCTTTTCCACAGGCGAAAGGGGTCATGAAACAGCTCATGCAATTTAAACATTAAGTCTACTGAACTAACCCACAGACAAAAGACTACACAAAATAGCCAAAACTATGCTACGCGGGACACACCCCATACCCAAACAAGTGTCTGGAGTGCTTATTTAGGAGATAGCAGGGAAAAATGGTTATGTACAGTTCATTTGTATATAAAACACACCTGTCAAAGTCTCAAAAGACCTCAACGCATGTTGCAAATGCAGCAGGCATGTGTGTGCCAAACCTGTGAACATTCCTGTAAAAGCCTGTACTGGTGGCCGAAACTGCTGGTCCCATAACAATGCACTCAAATGAGCTTTACACAGTGTAAAAGTGCTTGTGTTTGGCTCAGAATAGACACCAGAGACATCTTTAATGACAATTACAGCAGAATGACACCTCAGACGCAGCCAGTGTAGCTGGATCATGCAAAATAACACTTCTGCATATTGTCACACTATTTTGGCGGCTGATTTCACTCTCAGGTCAGCTGTCTAATGAAATGAACATGCTGACACTGTTTCATTGTAGTTTTGATATTAACCTTTGACCTTAAGCCCCCCCCCCCTTCCCCACACCTCCAACACCACCCACCCCACCTCACCCCACAACTTCAACAACTGAAAGAGTGACTTTTTTTTTTTTACGCATTTATCAATCTAAACGCCCCAAACCCCACCCCATTCAAGGTCAAGGTCACAGCTCTAGGTCGAAGGTCAGACTCATGACTACTTGTAAGACAAAAAAAAAAAAAAATAAATGAACAAACACACTAACCATAGCTCACAGTGCAGGTAAACAGGGTGTTGCAACGCAAAACATGCAAAAATGCCTATACAACTGCAATCGCAGCGATTTTTGGGCAACATTTAAAATTTTTCATGATTTTCTCAGTTTTTCAACTGCAAAAGTCCAAACTCAATGATATGGTACATTAAACCAGTTTTTGATTTATGTCACATATGGCATGGTGCCCTGACAGGCCACGGAACACAGTGCCGTTTCTGTACTGTCCAGTCTCTTAGCCATAGTCAGTCCCAGTCATCCCCTAATATTTCAATCCCCTAAAAAAACACTACCGCCCACCAGCTGCACATTTGCCATGCACAAAATAACAATAAAAACAGCACATTGACAGTCTCATTTCTTGGCTATGAACCTGATTCCTTACCAACCGCACACCCAAGCACAGCTGAAATCAGCGTGCCCCTCAAATTACTACGTCAACGGCAACTCAACATAGGCCCACAATTGTCCACTGGATAAGCTCAGGATGGTATGAATCAAAGCACCAAACATGTCTCCTCTCATCTAACCAGAAATTTCCGGCAAATTCCAACATTCAGCCCTACTACAAATTTTTAAACAAGGCAAAAATTATTTTTAAAAACACCGGTCCTTGCGCTGCCTCAACTGCCCAGATTTGAATATGTAATGTGACCCTCAGTCGCCCATATATGAGATGGAAAAAATCTCAAAAAGCAACTTCTTAACAGCTTTGTGTGTCTGGTTCAAATTCCAACACACATAAATGACATCAGTTGGACATTCAAGGCAGTAAGTAAAGCCCTCAATGACATCAAGAAGCCGCTTTTCTGTATAGCGCTCGGTAAGCTGACTTCATCACGCTAGTCGTGGCGGCCATCTTGTGAGGATATGGGACTAAGCTGCTCATAGGCCACGGAACACAGTGCTGTTTCCGTAGTGTCCAGTCTCTTAGCCATAGTCAGTCCCAGGCATCCCCTAATATTTCAATCCCCTAAAAAAAACACTACTGCCCACCAGCTGCACATTTGCCATGCACAAAATAACAATAAAAACAGCACATTGACAGTCTCATTTCTTGGATATGAACCTGATTCCTTACCAACCCCACACCCAAGCACAGCTGAAATCAGCGTGCCCCTCAAATCACTACGTCAACGGCAACTCAACATAGGCCCACAATTGTCCACTGGATAAGTTCAGGATGGTATGAATCAAAGCACCAAACATGTCTCCTCTCATCTAACCAGAAATTTCCAGCGAATTCTAACATTCAGCCCTACTATAAATTTTTAAACAAGGCAAAAATTATTTTTAAAAACACTGGTCCTTGCACTGCCTCAACTGCCCAGATTTGAATATGTAACATGACCCATAGGAAAATTTCTATGGTCAGGACAATGTCAGCAAAGTCCTGACATGCTATAGGCAATAACAGCAAGTCTTGCCATCACCGTAGGAAACCGCTAACCAGAATATGTTTTTGTTTGTTTCCAAAGAGGAAGAAACATGAAAAAAAAAAAACGTGTTGAAACACTACTTCGCGCTATCTTAAGCCTATCATATCCTCTTAAGATGGCGGCTGACTCTTCTAGGCAATGGCGGGGAACTTCCCGAGCCCTATAGGTCACAGACTACAGTGCCGTTTCCATACTGTCCAGTCTCTTAGCCTTAGTCAGTCCCAGCCATCCCCTAATTTTTCAATTCCCTATAAAACACTACCGCACCCCCCCCCCCCCCCCAGCTGCACATTTGCCATGCACAAAAAACATTAAAAAAAAACAGCACATGACCCGTCTCATTTCTTGGCTATGAAACTGGTTCCTTACCAACCCCACACCCAAGCACAGCTGAAATCAACGTGCTCCTCAAATCACTAGGTCAACGGCAACTCAACATAGGCCCACAATTGTCCACTGGATAAGCTCAGGATGATATGAATCAAAACACCAAACATGTCTCCTCTCAGCTAACCAGACATTTCCAGCAAATTCCAACATTCAGGTAAGGGTTGTCCGCGAATTCCGCGAAAAAGAAGAGACCGTCCGCTAAAATAAAAAGGCGTCTCCGCGAAAAAAATCATTGTGGGTAGCAAAACGAGGAGAGCACCGGTTTAACATCGCGGGCAGGATATGACGCGGCAGGCTGTGTCCACGACCCGCACTGGCGAGTGCGCCGCAGTCAAACTGACTTTTGGTGTGCTGGACAACTGAAAAAAGTTACCATGACACTGACATTGATGAAAAATGAGCTTTCAGACCCAAGGCCATTTCCTTGTGTATCTCAGGGCAGCCAAAAGGACGACACCCAGGCATCCTCATTGACCCTGTTGTCTCAGTGGTGACAACAAGCAGAAAGAGGCCTGTATCCAGCTGCCATGCCCTATATACTGCATGCGATCTTTTCCTCAGGCAAAGGGGTCATGAAACAGCTCTGCACTTTAAACATTAAGTCTACTGAGCTATCCCATAGACAAAAGACTACACAAAACAGCCAAAATTATGCTGCGCGGGACACACCGCATACCCAAACAAGTGTCTGGAGTGCTTATTTAGGAGGTGGCAGAGAAAAATGATTATGTACAGTTCATTTGTATATAAAACACACTTGTCAGAGTCTTAAAACACCTCAAATCATGTTGCAAATGCAGCAGGCATGTGTGTGCCAAACTTGTGAACACTTCTGTAAAAGCCTGTACTGGTGGCTGCATTTGCTGTTCCCATAACAATGCACTCAAATGAGCTTTACGCAGTGTAAAAGTGCTTGTGTTTGGCTCACAATAGACACCAGAGACATCCCTCATGACAATTACAGCAGAATGACACCTCAGATGCAGCTATAATGTATTTTCACTATTTGTGGTACGTGACTTACTTACTAATTACGCCTGTCACCCCTACCCGGGTATAGGCCGTCGACGAGAGACCTCCAGCAACTCCTGTCCTGTGCTTCTCCTTCGATTCTACTCCAGGTGGTTCCCAGTCTCTTGATGTCTGCTTGGAGGTCTCGACGCCAGGTGTTTCTCGGCCTACCTCTTTTCCTCTTTCCCTGGGGGTTCCATGACAATGCCTGCCTAGTGATACTGGAAGCTGGCTTTCTCAGACTGTGACCGATCCATCCCCATCTTCTTCGCCCAATTTCATTCTCTGCTGTTATCTGCTCTGTTCTCTCACAGAGTCTGACGTTGCTGATCTTCTCTGGCCAGTGGATTTTCAAAATTCTTCTAAGGCAACTGTTCATGACTCTCTTGACTGTGGTTTTTGTCAATCTCCAAGTCTCTGCTCCATATAGGAGAACTGCTTTTACATTGGAGTTGAAAATCCGGACTTTGGTGTGTTGTGACAGCTCTCTGGAACTCCACACTTTTTTCAACTGGAGAAAGGCTGCTCTGGCTTTACCGATTCGTACTCTGACATCTGCATCAGTGCCGCCTTTTGTGTCTATGATGCTCCCGAGATAGGTGAAGGACTCCACCTCCTCCAACGGGGTGCCAGCAAGCAAGACTGGTTCCTCCCTGGTTGCGTTCAGCCTCATTGTCTTTGTTTTCTGTTTGTGAATGGTGAGGCCCACTTGGGACGAGATGTCAGCAAGCCTCGTGGTCTTGTCCTGCATTTGTTGATGAGTGTGGGACAGTAATGCCAAGTCGTTTGCAAAATCGAGGTCGTCAAGCTGTGTCCACAGTGTCCACTGTATTCCACTTCGTCTGTGCTCTGTGGTCATCTTCATGACCCAGTCTATGGCCAGTAGGAAGAGGAACGGAGACAGCAGACACCCCTGCCTGACACCAGTTCTGACCTGGAGCTCCCTGGTGAACTGCCCTTCGTGGATCACGCGACATGTCATGCCATCGTAGCTGCTCTTGATCAGGCGGACGAGCTTTGTGGGTATACCGTAGTGTCGTAGGAGTTTCCACAGAGTCTCTCGGTCCACACTGTCAAATGCTTTCTCATAATCCACAAAGTTGACGTACAGCGGGGAGCTCCACTCCAGAGACTGTTCCACGATGATGCGGAGAGTGGCGATCTGGTCTATACATGATCGGTTCTTCCTGAATCCTGCTTGCTGGTCTCTCAGCTGGGGGTCAACGGAGCTCTTCATTCTCTCCTTGATGATCCTGTTGAAGACCTTTCCTGGTACTGACAGCAAGGTGATTCCTCTGTAGTTGGAACACTTGCTGAGGTCGCCTTTCTTGGGAAGCTTGATTAGGTACCCCTCCTTCCAGTCAGCCGGCATCACCTCCTCTTCCCAGATCTTTCCAAACAGTGGGTACAGAATCTCCACTGTTGTCTCTAGGTCTGCTTTCAGAGACTCCGCTGGGATGCCATCTGGGCCTGCTGCTTTGCCATTCTTCAAAAATGCCACTGCTCTTCTGATCTCTTCCCGGCTGGGTCTGTCACAGCTGATGGGTAGGTCGGTCTCTGCCGGCTGCATGTCTGGGGGGTCGGGTGGGCTAGGTCTGTTCAGTAACTCTTCAAAATACTCGGCCCATCTGTCGAGTTGGTCTGCTCTGTCTGCAATAGGCTTGCCTTCTTTGTCTTTTACTGGTCTTTCTGTATGGCCATACTTGCCCGACAATCTTCTGGTAATGTCGTAGAGCTGTTTCATATTGCCACTGCCTGCTGCCTTTTCTGCCTCTGCTGCCAGGCTGTCTGTGTAGGCCCTCTTGTCTGCCCTGATACTCCTCTTCACCTCGCGGTTGGCTTCTGAGTATTCCCCCTGTGCCCTTACTTTGGCTGCTCTCGTGCGACTGTTGTTGACAACTGCTTTCTTCTGCTTCCTCACTTCTATCTTCTTCAAGGTCTGTGCCGACAGCCAGTCCTTGTGATGGTGTTTCCTGAACCCTACAGTGTCTTTGCAGGTTGAGTTCAGCGCCTCTCTAACTGCCTTCCACTGCTGCTCTGTGGTGGCCGCCTCCTCTTCATTTACTAGCTCCTGTAGCGCTTGAAACCGGTTGGACAGCACCAATTTGAACTCTTCTCTAACTCCAGTTTCTCTCAGGAGGCCTACATTATAGCGCTGTCTTCTTGTTGTCTCTGTGCGGCTTTTCTTTAGCTTGAGCTTCATTCTTAAGGTAAGCAGATGGTGGTCGGAGGCGACATCTGCTCCCCTCCTCACTCGAACATCTTGAAGGGATCTTCTAAATTTCTTGCTAATGCAGATATGGTCTATTTGGTTCTCTGTTGTATGGTCAGGTGAGACCCAAGTTGCTTTGTGTATCCTTCTGTGTGGGAAGATGCTGCCTCCAATGACAAGTCGGTTTAGAGCACAAAAGTCTACAAACCTCTCCCCGTTCTCACTCATCTCCGAGCCTAGTCCCTGTCTCCCCATCACCTCTTCGTATCCGGTGTTGTCCTCCCCTATTTTGGCATTAAAATCGCCCATGACGATGGTGATGTCTCGCTCCGCACATTTGTCCAAGGCACTCTGGAGTCGGTCGTAGAACTCTTGTTTCTCTTCCTCGTCCCTGTCATTAGTGGGCGCATAACACTGGATGACGTTCAGCTTGAGCTTTTTCTTGGTTCTAAAGGCTGCTGTGATGATTCTTGGCCCAAGAGGTTCCCAGCCCATCAGCGCTCTCTGTGCCACTGGTGACACTGAGCATGAATGCTACGCCTTCTGTATGGGGGGCATTCTCCTCTTCATGACCTGAATACAGAATCATCTCCCCACTTAACAGCCTTTTCTGGCCAGACTGCGTCCATCTGGCTTCACTGATACCTAGCAGGGAAAGGTTGTACTTTTGCATTTCCGCTGCTATCTGGGCGGCCTTGCCGCTCTGGTACATGGTCTTGACGTTCCATGTGCCCATGGTTGTATCCCTGGATAGAGAGAGGCGGCTCGGTCCTGTGGCTTCCGAAGACTTCCGGCTTTCACCACAGAACGTCATAAGTCTTCTGGTAGAAGAACCTTCCTCCTCCAGGAAAGGAATTACTGTTAGTCTTTTCGTCGGCGTTTTTGTAGCTATTTCCTTTTTTGCAGGGTGGGGAAGCTACCCCCACGCCCAACCCCCTTACTAGGAGGACCAGGGGTTTTCTGTCGGGGTCACCTTCCCTTAGACCATGTTGGTTCACGGCACCTTATTTCATTCGGTGCACCCCTCTCACGAGGGACCCCCTATCCACCACCCAGGGGACGCGCCTCCACGCCATATGGTCCCAGCGCGAGGTGTGGTACGTGAGTCATTGTCTAAAGCGTGCGCATGCGTGTGCGAGTTGTGAGTGCGCGCTTAGAGTTATAATTATTATAAGATAAGCGCATTATAAATACCATAATTATTATTTATTATTATTATTATTTATTAATTATTATTATTATTTTCGCTAGTGTAGCAGGATCATGCAAAATAACACTTTGCATGTCACATTATTTTGGTGGCTTATTGTACTCTGAGGTCAGCTGTCTGATGAAATGCACATGCTGACACTGTTTCATTGTAGTTTTCATCTTAACCTTTGACCTTAAGCCCCGCCCCCCTCCAATCCAACCCCCCACCCCAACCCACCCTACTCCACACACCCCACCCCACCCCACCTCACCCCACAACTTCAATAACTAAAAGATTGCATTTTTTTAACGCATTTATCAAACTGAATGCCCCAAACCCCACCCCTTTCAAGGTCAAGGTCAAAGGTCACAGCTCAGGGTCGAAGGTCAGACTCAGGACTACCTGTAAGACAAGAAATAAATGAACAAACACACTAAACATAGCTCACAGTGCAGGTAAACAGGGTGTTGTGACGCAAAACATGCAAAACAGCCTATAAAACTGCAAACTGAAGCTACAATAGACACCAACTTTTGCCTAACAGGAGTCTCAGCATGAAAAAAAAGCCACCTATACTATACTCAGGTGCAGGTGGTAAAACTGCCTTGTACACATTTTCTACATCTATTTTTTTTCTTCTTTTTTTTTTTCTAGTCGGTGTGCTCACCGAGGCTAGTTGACTGTTTGGCTCAGGTTCAGTTGTCTCCTGCACGTTTGGAATTTAGTGTGTATATTTACTGCCAGTAGTAAGAGGCGAGGCTGTGTAGCTCCCCGAGGCAGTGTAGCTGGGCAGAATGTTTAGACAAAGGCCAGCTGGTGTACTCAGTGATCATATCTCGAGTGTCGTTTTCTCCCTTCTTCTCAGGCCTCTGCTGCAGTACCAGACAGCTGGTTACTGCGGAGTATGTGGCGCAGTGGTTAAGGCGGGGAAGTGGCGCAGTGGTTAAGGCGTCTGCCTCCAATGCCAAAGGTGCGAGGTTCGATACCGGGTTCCGGCGTTGGATTTTTCTCCTCTGGTAAGTGTCACCGTCTGGGCAGTGGGCAGATGTTCACATATGCACGGGACATAGACGACCCCGGCCCCCACGAGTCCCCTGCTGCCTTGCAGGCCTGGCCGCTTGGCTGCGGAAAGGCTAAGGGAGGAAACCCCTGACATCAAAGCCCCCGTGTCTCCGGGGAAGGCTTTTGAGCCAGAGACTAAGACAAGGACAGTCTGATATAAAACCTACGACCCGAGGACCTCGATGCCACCGTCCCAGCTTGCTAGACCATGACGAACCAAGGGTTTAAAGGGTGCACTCCACCAAAAGCTCCACCGCGCAGGCTTTAGGAAACGCCCACGGACTATGACACTGAACTTTCCAAGTCCTGTAGCGATGGGCAAGGGGCAAAACGGCAGGTGAAAGATGTCACTGGAAGCCGCAGTCTCAAACCTGCATGCAGGCGGTTCAGGATATTGGTCGCCTGATGTTGACCTGGGGATGACAACGTCACTCGGCACACCCTGAACGACCAAGCAGCCTTCTCTAGGGACAGCACTGCTTGCTCCACACGGGGAGGGGCCTAGAAAAGGTGGCCTAACCAAAGCTCATCCCCTCGTAACCCCAGTTGGCTAGCCGCGGTCAACGGGCATCTTCTCATGCGGTCAGAAAACAAGAAAAAACAATGGATCCATTCTCATGACGACCACGACCGGACTCAACGTAGCATGCTGGAACATCCGAACCATGCTCGACAAAGCAGACAGCGGACGCCCTGAACGTCGCTCCGCCCTCATTGCCCATGAATTGTGGAGGTTAAACATCGACATCGCCACGCTCAGCGAAGTACGCGGCCTTCCGGAGGAAGGCAGCCTCCAAGAACTTGGCGCTGGCTACACCCTCTACTGGTCAGGCAGGCCTGCATCAGAAAGACGGCTCTCAGGCGTGGGCTTCATGGTGAAGACCCCCATTGCAACTAAGTTGGAAAACCTACCAACGGGTCACTCCGACCGCATCATGTCCATGCGCCTCCCACGGAGACACCAGCAATACGTCACCCTTCTCAGTGTGTACTCCCCAACCCTCCTGGCAGAGCCTGCAGAAAAAGACAAGTTCTACTCTGACCTGCGCAGCCTCCTGCAGAGCACCCCTGCAGACGACAAAGTCATCATCCTTGGCGACTTCAACGCCAGAGTGGGCCAAGACTCTGAAGCCTGAAAAGGAGTCCTCGGCAAGCATGGCGTTTGGAACTGCAATGACAATGGTCGCCTACTGTTGGAGCTCTGTGCAGAGCAGCAACTTGTCATCACCTACACTACTTTCCAGCAAAAGGACAGTCGAAAGACCACCTGGATGCATCCTCGCTCCAAGCACTGGCACCTTATCGACTATGTCCTAGTGCGTCAGAGGGACCGCAGTGACGTCCTCCTCACCAGAGTGATGCCCAGCGCAGAGTGCCATACTGACCACCGCCTTGTTCGCTGCAAACTCAGGCTCCGCCTCAAGCTGAAACCCAAGAAAGGCCCCCCCCCCCCCCCCCCCAAGAAAAAGCTTGATGTTGCCAGCCTTCAGCGTGACGACAAGAAAGCTGCCCTTCAGGCCGATTTACAGCGCATGCTCAAAGACGCAGTTGATCCAGCAGACTCCTCTCCTGAAACACTCTGGGAACAACTGAAAACTGCTATTGTAAAATCCTCTGTGGAAGTCTTGGGCTTTGCTAGAAAGAGGAACAAAGACTGGTTTGACGAAAACGACGTAGAGATCCAGGAACTTCTAGCAAAAAAAAAGAGCCGCCCACCAGGCCCACCTAGCCCAGCCTTCCTGCCCTGTGAAGAAGTCTGCCTTCCGCCTCATCTGCAGCAGTATCCAGCTCAAGCTTAGAGAGCTCCAGAACGAGTGGTGGTCTAGACTCGCACAGAGGACCCAGCTCTGCGCTGACAACGGTGACTACAGGGGCTTCTACGAAGCACTGAAAGCAGTGTATGGCCCTAGGCACCTGGTTCAAAGTCCCCTGCGAAGCGCTGATGGACAGGTACTCCTCACAGATAATACCTCCATCTTGAACCGCTGGTCGGAATACTTTCAGGACCTCTTCGGCGCTGAGCGCACTGTTCAAGAAACAGTCATCCTCCAAATCCCACACCTTCCACTAAAGGTTGAATTGGACGAACCGCCCACCGCCGAAGAGACCCTCACAGCCATCCACCAGCTCAAGAGTGGCAAAGCAGCAGGCATTGACGGAATCCCGCCAGAGATCTGGAAACATGGAGGCCCAGCACTGCACAACAAGCTCCACGACCTCTTTCTCTGCTGCTGGGAAAAAGGAACACTACCAAAGGATCTCCGTGATGCAGTCATCATCACCCTGTACAAGAACAAAGGAGAGAAGTCTGCCTGCTCTAATTATTGTGGAATTACCCTGCTGTCCATTGCCGGGAAAATTCTCGCAAGGTTGCTCCTGAGTCGGCTGGTACCTGCCATCGCTGAAGACCACCTCCTAGAGGGCCAGTGTGGCTTCAGAGCCAACAGGAGTACCACCGACCTGGTCTTTGTGCTGAGACAGCTTCAGGAGAAGTGCCGCGAGCAGAACAAAGGGCTGTACGTAACGTTTGTCGACCTAACAAAAGCGTTTGACACTGTGAGCAGGCAAGGTATGCGGCAGATCCTGGAGCGACTAGGTTGTCCCCCAAAGTTCCTCAACATGATCGTCCAGCTCCACGAGGACCAGCAAGGCCAGGTCAGACTAAACAGTGACCTCTCAGAACCATTCCCCATTCGCAACGGCGTGAAGCAAGGCTGCGTGCTGGCACCGACCCTCTTCACCATCTTCTTCAGCATGATGTTGAAGCAGGCCACAGTGGACCTCGACGATGACGATGCAGTGTACATCAGGTATTGTCTCGATGGCAGCCTGTTCAACCTCAGACGACTAAAACCCTAGACCAACTGATTCGTGAGCTGCTCTTTGCTGATGACGCTGCCCTCATTGCACACACAGAGACTTTGGACTTGAGGTCAGTCTGAAAAAGACAGACGTCCTTCATCAGCCGGCACCCAAGGAAGAGCATCGCCCTCCCCACATCACCATCGGCGAGTCCGAACTGAAGTCTGTACACCAGTTTACCTACCTTGGCTGCATCATCACGTCAGACGCCAAGCTGGACAAGGAGCTGGACAACAGGCTGGCAAAAGCGAACAGTGCTTTCGGGCGACTATTCAAGCGGGTGTGGCACAATCAACAGCTGAAAAAAGGCACCAGAGCTGTTGTCCTCACCACCCTGCTGTACGGTTCCGAGTCCTGGGCCCTCTACTGCAGCCAACTACGACTCCTCGAACGCTTTCACCAGCGCTGCCTGCGTACCATCCTCAGCATTCACTGGAATGACTATGTCACCAACGGGGAGGTCCTTGAACAGGCGGAAACTGTGAGCATCGAGGCTTTGCTGCTGCGGACACAGCTTCGCTGGGCGGGGCACGTCTCCAGGATGGAGGATCATCGCCTACCCAAGATCACTCTGTTCGGCGAGCTCGCCACTGGACACCGAGACAGAGGGGCACCAAAGAAGAGATACAAAGATGGTCTCAAGAAGTCACTTAGTGCCTGCCAAATCGACCACCGCCAGTGGTCTTCGCTTGCTGCGGACCGTGACACCTGGCGCTCCACCATTCACAAGGCAGCCGTCTCCTTTGAGGACTCTCGCAGAGCTAACCTTAAAGACAAGCGGCTCAGAAGAAAAAACAGAGTTGTCGTAACTCAGAACCCTGACCAGACCTTCCCCTGCAGCCACTGCGGTCGAACCTGCCTGTCCCGGATTGGCCTCCGCAGCCACGAAAATGCCTGCAGACGACGTGGGCAAGCCCTATAGAATCTTCGTTCGCGAAGTCAAGCCAAGAGAACAAGAACATTTACCCATGGCAAGAGATTTTGTTTGTCAAGTCTGCATTCTTGTAAAAGTACGATTTTTCACCTGCAAGAGGTTTTTATAACAATACAGTGTTTGAAGTGCTCAAAGTGTTGTTAACATGGTGTAACCGGACTCTGGTTAGCTAGCCTTTACTAGCCGCCTGGCTGGCTTGTGTATTAGATGGTCAGACTCTGCGGACTGCCCATCCACTCGCCAGTCTAGTTTTATAGCTACTTTTTCAGAGTCCGTATCCCTTTTTTCAGGTTTAGGGAAGGGCTACAGGAACACTATCGGACCCACTGTTATCATCCACACAGGAATCAACACTGTTCTCATCCACACAGGAATCAACCCCGGTCCCATCAACACCATGCTCCTCCCCATCTCTTTCCTCTAGGGACGCGCCCTCTAAATCTCTCGACATGCCAGGATTAGATGCACGAGACTGAGCAGAATATAAGGTATCCTCAGCTGACACTGAGGCAGAATTGTTATGTCATCTACTGTGACCGTTACACCTGTCCTGTTACTGGTAGAACTGCCCTGACTGTCGCCGACAACTGGGTCCACATGCGGAACATCTTCACCATTCGGTGAAGCAGCGTTCCTCTGAGTACCGCTTGCTTCTCCATTGTCTGCTATATCATGGCCAAGAGAGAGAACAATAGAGTCCCGATAGACAATGAATTCAATAGAGCCGCATCAGTCATTAATTTACATCATTTTTTAATATCATATTTTGACCCCAATTTTACCCCCGTTAATTCTGAATCAACCCTTTGATTTTAAAAAAGTGATGAGCATGACTGATGCGGCTCTATTGATCTGATTATCTATCGGGACTCTATTGTTCTCTCTCTATAACTATTGTCTCTGTCAACACCTAATGACCTTAATTAATTACTAATTACAGTCATTAACTTTTACATGACCGTTTCTCTCAATACTGCCAGAGTCGATTTCCGAAAAACTCACATGCTATGTCCCACACATATCATTTCAGTTCACGCATGACAAGACTCAATGCCAAACCCTCTTTCAATGAGTTGGGTAAAAGCTTTCACAGCGCCATTCACACGTCACACGTCAAAAGGCCTATAGAATTGTGTTGTGCAGGGGGGGACCGCTCAGTGCAAACACTTGGCTCTGTATATACAATTGGCTCTGTTTAAGCACGACTCTGGAACATAACAAGTCAAACATACGTGCACACGCACAAGCACAGACACGCCAGTTGCAAACCAAGATAATTCAAGGGCAGTGCCAGATTGCCATACAAGTTATATACACAGGCAAACATACACACACACACACACATACCAACACATACCAACACATAAACACACACACATGCACACGCACGTACGTACATACTAACATAAACATGCATATACTGTCATTTGGTATATACTGCCAGAGACGATTTATGAGGAATAGATTTTTCTGTTAGCTAGCCTACCCTTTTACAGTAGACGTTTATGCATACAATTCAGTACACTGTCCCCATTTCTTTCATGCTACGCTTGACAAGAGAGGGTCTTTAGAATTTGTCGGGTAGGGGACAGCCCTGCGTGGGCACGTCCCGAGCATAATGGCTTGTTATTTCTTTTCATAACATATCTTTTAGAATTCTATGCAGACAGATTTCAATATGGTTAGGTCGTCGTAACTTGACTACAAAGATCTAAGTGCATTCATGTACACGGCGCTTTGAATCAACCCATACGTGGACAAAAGCCTTTGCGTTTCTATGTACACACACCGTCTGTTGCTACTGGCGTTATCTGCGCAACCAGCACCCTGGTCAGGTCGGGACCAAGTGGAACTTTCAAAACACACACACACACACACACACTGTCGCACACACTATCACTCAAACTGACACTCTAACAACACAGACACGTATAAACAACTAACCGGTTTACAGAGCTGACGTCATACATCTCAACCGGCTAATAGTCCAATGAATAAATTATAAAAAAAACAACCGGTCACTTTCAAACACTAACCGGCAAGAATAAGTCCGATCCGGCAAAACCTGATCCTAAAATCGATCTTGGTCTTTCCAAAATGTTATGTCTAAATGCGGAACAAGCCTGACGAGTCTTATGCTACCCGACCAGACTTGTCGAGCAAGTTTTGTGAGCTCGGTTTTGTACACTATTGATTTTCAGTTGCCAGTGGGGTGACTGCGCACGACACCGCGATCTATTCATATGACATTTCAAGCCCACTGCCCAGTGAGTGGCAACCCACACTTGATAATAAACAACATGAGAAACAGGTTTTGTTAGGCAGGTAAACTTTCTGCTTTCATGTCTGTTATAGGAACTGGTTCAAACTAGAATAGCTTTATTGTCAGTCTTTCGAATATAACCCAGCCCGCAGCAACGCGCCACCAAACATGAATATGGATTTTGGTGAAAACGCAATGAGACGTCATGCGACTCTCGGTAAGCAGTTTAGTGCTTGTGAAATGAAAAATGACAAGTATGTGCGAAAATTGGAACTACAGACAGAGAAAATACAGAAGTTGAAAAATAATTATACAGAACATATGAATAATGAAACAAAATTTGTGGATTTGCTTCTAAAGTATGAACGAAATAATGAGGTGTTTCCAAATGTGCAAAAACGGTATGCTGCATTTGCAGAAAAAAAAGAAAAAATTATAAGAGATGTTGCCCGAGAAGAGAACAAGGTGAAATCTATTGAAAAGGATATACAGATGAATACAAATACAGCAGCAGCAATTTTTGCTCAAATGGAAATATTAGAAAATAGCACCTCAGTCAAAGAAATGCGTACATCTATGGCACAGAGAAAAAAAGATATAGAGATGCAACCACAAGTGGTATCAATGGATACAACGGAGTAGTTTCACAGTGCTAGGCTGCTTACTGAGAATGGAAATTTAAGCGGTTACATTGCTCTCGGCTTTGTACATACCATCAAATTTTACACACCACAGAATATTTTTATCTTAGTGTGGTGTGTTGGAAAATCACTTTCACAATGGTATGCGTTTTCACAACGCAGCCCGGGAGTGCCATGTTCGAGTGTTTTTCCTAGGGATTGTACCACAGCTCAGCACACGGACACACACACACAAACCACATCCGAGAGCACACATTTGGATTTTGAACATGTGGTCTTTGGTACATATATAGGTGACCACGAAAATTTTTCATCTACAATGAGCTGTCAAGGGTTTATGACCTTTCTGATGAGACTAATTAAGTCGAAACAGCTCCCCCGCCTTGGCTCAAAGGTAAGTGTTCCATTTTTATGTGTATCCAGGCTTTTGTAAACTTATCTCAGGCTGTATGTGTGCGGCACACGACTTGTGTGATAACTAGTATGTTACATCTGATGTTTCATTTGGCCCTCACTTGGCCAGGTTGTGATTTATAATTTACTGCAAAGCCAATAATCGCCAATACTGTGTCAGGTATGCTTGCTTAAAAAGACAGGGTTATTGAACATGTCACCACAATTGAAATCTGTGAAACATGTCATTTATAAGCCCACTGAGAGAGACACAATATTGGTCTGGGGTAAACTCAAAAACTATTGGCTACATTTTGCTGAATGGTACAAACGTATAAAGTTACTATTAATGTACTTCCTAGGAAACATGATTTTGCTTGATAACAATTTTTGTTTTTTGTTTTTAATTTTTTTAATTACATTATAAATGAACCAAGACGAACTCCTTCTATTAAATGATATCAATGCTGTAGAGAACAAAGACTTAGACTCAAAAAAACAGCGGCTTTTGTCTGTGATTGTCTCAGGCAAATCAAAGGCTTATCTGGGTAGACAATACATGACAGAGGATATTGAATCTCTAAGCTCTGATGAACTAATCAAGCTTCATTCTAAATATGAAAACCACATTGCCTCACTAATGACTCGTGATTTAAGTCGATCTCTTGTATGCCTATACACAAAAGCAGTGAGTCACTTTCTACCTGTGGATAGTGACAGTCTTTCACACGACCTTGAAAGCAATCCTATTGTTTCAAGTTCAATTGGTAAATTAGCATGTGTAATGTTTTACAAGTTTGGAAATTACCTTGCTCCTGTCGTAACATTACTAGTTACCGGGAGCCATATTGATTTCTCAAAAATAAATTTTACTGCAGAAGAAAATGGACGAAACCCAGATGACTCTACAACCGAACCCCGACCCTGTTTTGACACAGGTTCAAACTGTGACTAAGGCTAAAAGTCCAGGAAGGGTTGAGGCTGGAAAGAGAGTAGCTGCATTGAACAAACAAAGAAAGTTAGAACTACTGCAAAAGGTACATGTAACTGACCCACAGTCAATAACATCATTGGTGTCACTACCGTCAGGACAGCCAGGTCCGTCACACCCTCATCAAAGTGAGAGACAAACAACTAAGTCTGACCCCCGCCCTGACCCTGACCCCGAACCTCAATCAACAAAATATATAATTGCCGGATTTGTTGTCGGTTTTGGTTACGT